>OZ023180.1:4986903-5295241 GCA_963995505.1 Hypericum androsaemum
GTTTCATACAAATCATGAATTAGACCACTGCCAATAATTCTTCTCGAAGATTCCGGAGCTCGAACAATTGCATTTTTATTCCGATTCTTGTATACTTGATTTCAATATTTTTTGTGATTGGGAAGACATAATGAATGGAGTGGAGCGTATTTAATGACTGAAGAGGAGCGTAGTTAATGAATGAGATGACTGCAATTAATTTGTTGGTTTTTGTTAAGGTTTTGTCTGACAAATCAGATTAGAAATAGGCATCAGTAGAAGAATGTATTTGGTAAAATTAACTAGCAGATAATAAATTTTTTTTAAAAGATAAATTTTTACACCATGACACTCGACAGGGTATGAACCCTGGACCTCCTTAAAATTTACAACACCTCGTGTCGTTAGTCTACAAATCATTTGTCAGCAGATTTGATTCATTAAATTATATATTTTTGGTAAAGTTAATTATTAATTTATAAATTAAGCTTAAATAAAACAATCTAAAATATTTATTTAAATTTAAAATAGTAATAGTTTAATATATTACTTATTTATAATTCTAAAATAAATATTTTGATAAAGGAAAAATAGTTAACTGATTGAATATATTAATTTATTGCATTGGTTGGAGATAAAAATAAGAATAAGAATAACACCACCATGTCAATATTTATTTGAACATGTTAAAAGAACATTGGATTATTATTTATTCTAATTCTTATAATTATATCAAACTAAAAGTAATTTGATCTCTTAATACACGCATCTGTGATGCTTTTTTATCTTGACTAGCTTGACGACCATGTTGATATTAAGCTAAATGATATCTTTCATCTCAATATGGTTTGAGAAATCTATCCATTTGTAGATATCCAGAATTTTATTGGTTGTTGTGTATTTTTTTTAATAAGTTGGTTCTTGTGCACCAGAATTAGTAGGTCTATTAATTAAAATGTTTGTTTATTAAGCTCAAGGGATATGCGAAAAAGGTAATTGATTCATGTCGTACAATTTACTTATATATTTAGTATGAAGAGAAAACTGATATCAACGTAACGTAGAAAAATAAATAATAGTTTAACCGTAGAGCTTCGATGTGATCCTTAGAAACAAAAATTTATATTCATGTATACACCACCAACCAATAATATTAATTAGTAAACATAACAATTATACAAATATTATAAAAATGATATTAGTCTCCAATAATTCAAAATTATGTTTTTATAATTATGTGCAAAATAAATATCCTAAAACTTTAAATACCATTTAAGACTAAAATAAATTACAAAAATCCCTAATAAAATAAAATTTAAAAAAATCTAAACTATTCCTAAACTACTAGTAGATTATAATCTACTAGTTTTACCGGATAGGTAGAATCATAATCTACTCCCAATCTATCCCAAAACTACAATCTGCCCCTAGAATCTATTTCAACAAACACACCCTAGGTTTAGTAAAAAATTCACTAACTCATAGTAAAAGGCATATTAATCTCGTGACATCATTGCACTTTGATACATAAGACAAACCGTAATTATTATTTGAGTACTTAGTATCGAGACACATCGACTAAGTCATAATTCATGGTTGAATTGGATAAAATATTTAAAGAATAAGAAAGTTTTCAAAAAGTATTTAACACCGTCTTAGGTGTTAGGCAGCAGCCATTGGTTTTGGTTAATTAGGCAGCTATTTTATCTCTATGTCTGAGGGTGTTTCTATACGAGGCATTTTTGAATTTACACATAGTTTTTTAGGTTTTCTCAAGGTGTATTATTGTAGGTGAATCTTCTAGGATATGTCTGCCATGTACTTTTGGTACTCATGGTGTGTTTATTTAGGTATTTTTTTAAGTTTTGTCTATGCGAAGATATGTACCTCTCGTACTCATGGTGTAATCTTTTTTTCTCGAAATAATACAAATTCTACCTTTTAGAAAAGAAACTCATTGGAAAAAATCTGTGCTAGAAAAAGAACACTTCAGAAGAGTAAATTTTCACTTGACGTTTGGTGTATCGCTAAATTTGTTCCTCCGTCACAAACTAAACAATGGTTACATTGCCGATGTCATCTAACATAAGCGTCTGGTCTCTGGTAGAGGTTCCTCAAATACAAAAAGTCCTATTGGCTTGGCAAAGTTTAAATTAGCTAGTTTGTCTGTAAACATGATTGATCTTAACGTTCCAGCCATCTCGAGCTCCTGTTGAACTTGAACAAGAAGAAGATTCGCGACGGGGAGAGAGGGAGGCTTGTTGATGAGGTCAACTACAATCCTGGCTTGTAATTACTTTGGGTGCTAAACAAACTTCCATATTTAGGATTTCCAATTCCATGTTTAGGTCTTCAGAGGAGGAAGGGTGCTTTCCCAAAAGGGGGAAAACATTTATTGACAAAACAATTATAATATGTTCTAAAAAAAAAAAAACCAACTATGAAATCACGGCAAGACACGTACAATATGATTATTTTAATTTAACTATGAGTTTCGAATTCGTAGTAAAAAATATTAAATTGTAAGTAATCATAACTTATTCAAATTTGAATTATTCAGAATCAACGCTATGATGAGTTTTTATCGCCTTATATGATCTTACCTAACTTGAACAAAAATTAGCCGACATTGTAAATTTTGGGATACAATTTTTTTCACCAAAAAAAAAAATCTTTGCAATCCTTCTTAATAAAGAAAGCAAAATGTGAAGTCCAATCTAATCTCCATGCAAAAAAAAAAACCTATCAAGCCACTAACAAACCATAGTTCAATTTCTCTAAAATTATTCTAGATTAACGAAATATTCGAATCGAGCCCATAAAAACAAAAGAGGACAAAGGCTGAAATATGGGCCAAACTTCTCTTCCTCGGTTGCTAGGGCTTCATTTTCACAGACTAGGGCTTCATTTTCACAGACTGAGTGATCCCCAATACGTTGATCTCTCCAACTTCCTTGACGATATTCTTCAACGAGAAGAAACTGGGAACAATGGCGATGGCCCCATAACGAGCCTGAGTTCCGTCGAGCTTAAGGCGGCCAACGAGCTTCATAGAGTTGCAATTGTACGCAACAAAGGTCCTGGAATCCTCCATCAGCAGTATCTCTCCTTGTTCAGGATCTTGATCGGCTCGACGACGCCGGAGTGCCAAATGTGCACCGTGATGGCCTTGACCCACTGCTTGTTGATGGTGTGTGTGATCTGAGGTGCGAATACTTTGGTCTTTCTCCATGTCGGTTCTTCTCCGAGTGTGTGAACCTCACCCAACCTGGTGTAGGAATCCAAAACACCTCCGTATCCATGGCCAATGCTTGTTGATGCTGATGATCTTCTCCTTCCAAGTACTCTTACCACCTTGTATTTTTCATCCGTAAGGCTATAACCGAACCTGGAAGCAACCAGCGGTTCTTCGGATTCGAATCTATCGTACTCAATGCACATGGAGCACACACAGCTAATAGGGTTTATGTTATGGCGCCTGACATTAGTAGGAGGACCGTTTCTTGGGATGTTAATGTACTCCCTTGTCAGCGGGTTCCAGAGAGCAATAGGCCTCCTGTCCAGAAACGTGCACAGGCAGACCAGCCCATTGCACGAACCGGGCGGCACTCAAAACGCCAGACGTCTGCTAGTAGTACGCACAGCAATTAGTTGTTCACCACCTTCTCCAAGCGCGCTCTCATCGGCCACTCTTGGGTTTTTCCTTATGTTCCGGATGGTCGCACGCAATCTCTCCAGCTTCCTCCACATGATTTTCTCGGTGAAGTGTTCGGATTTCGGTGAGATGGAGGAACTGAAGGTGGACGACTTGTGAAGTGAAGCTTTGAACAAGATGTTGATGTTATTTGGTACTAATTGGTTGGTGCTTGCTCTTGCTAGTGCTATGTATATATCGTGTGTGTGTGGATATGGCATGTTACTAATTACTCTTGTTATTGTTTTTAAGAATACGTTCAGATTAGAAAATTTTACGATGATTTATCCACAAGTATGACTTGATATACTTAATGATTATAGTTTTGTTAAATTATAATTTTACTGTCGATCATACATATTTGATTGAAAGATCAATGCCTCGGTATTTTTACCTCTTATCAAAAGAGTCATAGTAAAATTAATGGTCAAGATTATTCCAAATCAAACCACGTAACATTATGGAACTCATTCATATAATATTTTGAAACCCTTCTCTCAAATTAGACTCATAATATTAAACTAGAACAATTTTTTTCCATTTGATCTAGGTGGTTGATGTAACATGGATGCTTTTGGGTTAACTTGTAGAGGAATCATACAATATAGTTATCAAGTAACTGTTTTATTTGTGGGGTTCATGTAAGGCCAACAAGCCCACAAAGTTGCCCAATTATGCCCAAAAGCTTCCCATAAAGAGAATGATCGAGCATTTTGTTGGGTGTGGAGATCCCTTCGTCACTGTTGGATACAAACTCGAGGGCCCAAAATGGAGAGTTCAAGAATCTAAATTGGAGATGCCATTCCGATCTGAAAATGACCAGTTTCATACAAATCATGAATTAGACCACTGCCAATAATTTCTTCTCGAGTTCAAAAAAAAAAAAAATCTTCTCGAAGATTCCGGAGCTCGAACAATTGCATTTTTTATTCCGATTCTTATTTTCAATAATTACATTCTTGATTTCAATATTTTTTGTGATTGGGAAGACATAATGAATGGAGTGGAGCGTATTTAATGACTGAAGAGGAGCGTAGTTAATGAATGAGATGACTGCAATTAATTTATCAGTTAACTTATTGAATATATTAATTTATTGCATTTAATTGGAGATAAAAATAATAATAACAATAACAAGGCCATGTCAATATTTATTTCAACATGTTAAAAGAACATCGCATTATCATTTATTCTAATTCTTATAATTATATCAAACTAAAAGCAATTTGATCTCTTAATACATGCATTTGCGGTAATTTTTGATCTTGACTAGTTTTATATTGTCGATTCAGATCAATATCACATAATTGATTGGGTAGCGTGAATGATGAATTTTCAGCAAACCATGTCAAAATTGCATCTTCTGAAGAATTTAATCCAGTATAATTATGAAGGCCCCATCGTAGCAATAAGAATATCAATCTACGTCTTGAATGAGAATGAAGGCATAACATGTAGTATTCTCCTTCTCACTTTCCATACTCCAAAAATTATTTCAATGCAACTTCTAAGAGAAGAGTGTAATTGATTGAAATTTTTTTTACACCTTCTTGCTTGACGACCATGTTGATATTAAGCTAAATGATATCTTTTACTTTTATTTGGTCCGAGAAATCTATCCGTTTGTGGATATCCAAAATTTTATTGGTTGTTGTGTATTTTTTTTTAATAAGTTGGTTCTTGTGCACCTGAACAAGTAGGAATATTAATTAAAATATTTATTTATGAAGCTCAAGGGATATGTTAAAAGGTAATTGATTCTTTTCGTACAATTTTCTTATATATTTAGTATGAAGAGAAAACTTATATCAACATAATGTAGAAAAATAAATAATAGTTTTACCTTAGAGGTTCGATATGATCCTTAGCAAAAAAAATTAATATTCCTGTATACACCACCAACCAATAATATTAATTAGTAAACATAAAAATTATACAAATATTTTTTATAATTATATGCAAAATTAATATCCTAAAATTTTAAATAGAATTTAAGACCAAAATAAATTACAAAAATCCCTAATAAAATTAAATTATAAAAAACCTAAACTATTCCTAAACTACTAGTAGATTATAATCTACTAGTTTTACCAGATAGGTAGAATTATGATCTACTCCCAATCTACCCCAAAACTACAATCTACCCGTAGAATCTATTTCAATAAACACACCCTAAGCTTAGTAGAAAATTTACTAACTCATAGTAAAAGGCAAATTAATCCTGTGACATCATTGCACTTTGATACATAAGACAAACCGTAACTATTTGTTGGAATTTGAAAGATAATTAAGGACATTTGGCCCAAAGTGGGAGGCCCAGATGGGAATGAGAAAATGTATTACTACATCAAAAAATACAACAAAATTTTTCTAGTATATAAAGAGATATTTTTTGTTATGCCCACAATTCGTAGTATGAATAAAGAGATGCTCATTGTAAATAATCACATCTTATTCAAATTTGAATAATTGAGAATCAACACATTGCAGTTATGCCCACAATTCATAGTATGAGTTTTTATCGCCTTTTATGATCTTACCTAATTTGAACAAAAATTAGCCGACATTGTAAATTTGGGGATACAATTTTTGTTGAGTTTGGCAAGGAAATAAGTAAAAGAGGAATTATTTTCCTATTTTGTTTCAGACTCCTAATTCGACCTAAATAGATTACTTGATGTACAAGGATTTGTCTCTATATAAAGGCATGTTACCAATGGTTTTGTATAGCTTTGTGACTCGGATCCATCAATAAAAGTTTTTCTTTCTCACCGTGGACATAGGCATTAGGTCGAACCACGTTATCTCTTGTGTCCGTATTCTTTGCTCGTTTTGTTCTCTAGTTGCTGAATTCTAACAAGTGGTATCAGAGCTAAGGTTGGAGGATGTCAGATCACGGCACGAAGTTTGCTCTTGTGAAGTTCGATGGTTCATCGAATTTTGGGTTATGGCAAAGGCATGTCAAGGATCTCCTCGTACAACAAGGGATGGTCATCGCGCTCTCGGAGAAGAAGCCCGAGAAGATAGAGGAGCAAGAGCGAAGGAGATGGAGGCCAAGGTGGTGGCGACAATTTGCTTATGCTTGGCGGACGATATGATGTATCACGTCATGGATGAGGAGTCACCAGCTGAGGTATGGAAGAAATTGGAGGCAAGGTATATGTCTAAGTCTTTGTCGAACAAGCTTTATCTTAAGCAAAGATTGTACGGGCTCAAGATGGAGGAGGGCTCAGATTTGAGCCAACACATTAATATTTTTAGTTTACTTGTAAGCGACTTGAGAAATGTTGATGTGAAGTTCGAGGAACAAGACAAGGCATTGTTGCTCCTGAATTCCTTACCAGGTTCCTACGAAAATTTGGTTACAGCTCTAACTTGGGGGAAGGAGTCCCTGGTGTTGGAAGATATCACAAGTGCTCTGCTGAGATTTCATCAAAGAAGAAAAATAGGCGATGAACAAGCAGAAGGGCTAGTTGTGAGGGGTAGCCATGGTGGTCATAGTGAAGATGGAAAAAGATACAGGTCGAGGTCAAGGAGGTTCAAAAAAAATTACTTCGAGTGCCGAGAAAAAGGGCACGTAAAGAAGGATTGTCCGAGAAGAACTCGGGATCGCGAAGGAAAAGAATCGGGTTTCGTAAATGTGGCCTCATATTCGGACGAGTCGGATGGTGATCTTCTTTCTGTTTTATCAAGTCCAAAGCATTCTGATTCCCAGATTTTGGATAACGCTTGTTCCTTTCACATGACGCCCAAGAAAGGGTGGTTCGACACCTACAAGTTCGTTGATTCAGGTATGATAACTATGGGTGATGGTTATACTTGTAGAATTGCTGGCATAGGAGACTTGAGAATCAAGATGTGGGATGGTGTTAAAAGAAAATTGTGAGAGGTTAGACATGTTCCAAATTTGGAGAGAAATTTGATCTTATTAGGAGTCTTGGATTGTAGTGGGTATAGCTATGAGATTGTAGGTGGGCTAATTGAGGTAGAGAAGGATGCCGAAGTGGTGATGAAGGGTGAAATGGATGCTAGGAACACCTACAGGTTAGTGGGAAATACAGTTGTAGGTGGAGTCACCTCGTTGGGTTCCGATGGAGTAGAGAAAAGCTCTTTTGTGATGGAGTGAAGGCTTGACATGAATAGTTTGAGTGGAGTTGGGATTCACGGAGACAAAGTTAGCAAGTTCTCGCTATGGTTGTATAAAGGGACGTGCACGTCAAAGGTGTTAGGTAGGTTTTGCATGGAGAATGCGAAACCGTTGGTAGCACCACGGACGAATTGGGTATCTCACTCAAGGTCGAACGTTAGAGTTCGGGACATGTCAAGGGTTCTACTTGGTAGAATAAAAGGTTGCCCGTTGTATGCTATGGTAAGTAGCATTAGTTTGAGACAAGAAGGTCCAGCAAAAAAGTAGTTCGAGGTTGCGGAGCATAGGGTTGACCAGAAAATAGAGAGCACATCTATTGGTCACAAGTTTGCTTTAGCAGGTGGACTTGGTAGTTGGGGTTCGATGGAATTGGAGGGAAGACGCCAAGTAAGCTCGGAAGCTCGAGCTTGGGGGCTGGCTCCAAGTGATTGAACAAAGGTAGTGAGAAAGTTGAGATGGTCTTATTGATGGCAGTATATCTATGGTCCGAGGTAGAATCGGTGGAGTCGGATTGGTCTTGCAAGATCTCATCTCTTCATGGGGCGGTGTTTCGTCAAGGTAAAGTTTTTTGTTAAAATCCAGATGGAGCTTCATGGTTCTTCCAAGGGATGATTTCTCGCCAAGGTAGATATTGTTGAGTTTGGCAAGAAAATAAGTAAAAGAGGAATTATTTTTCTATTTTGTTTCGGACTCCGAATTCGACCTAAATAGATTACTTGATATATAAGGGTTTGCCTCTATATAAAGGCATGTTACCCAAGGGTTTTGTATAGCTTTGTGACTCGGATTTATCTATAAAAGTTTTCCTTTCTCACCGTGGACATAGACACTAGGCCGAACCACGTTATCTCTTGTGTCCGTATTCTTTGCTCATTTTTTTCTATAGTTGCTGAATTCTAACAATTTTTTTTACCAACAAAAAAACCTTTGTAATGCTTCTTAACAAAGAAAGCAAAATATGTAGTCCAATCTATTCTCCATGCAAAAAAAAAAATTATCAAGCCACTAACAAACCATAGTTCAATTTCCCTAGAATTATTCTAGATTAACATGATATTCGAATCGAGCCAATAAAAACAAAAGACGACAAAGGGCCAAACTTCTCTTCCTCGGTTGCTACGATTTCATTCTCACAGACTGAGTGATCCCCAATACGTAGATCTCTCCATCTTCCTTGACGATATTCTTCAACGACCAAAACTGAAAGATGGAGAGACGCGAAGCAGTAAGGTTAGGCGTCCCGTGAGGCCTTCAGGCAGGCATGAGGTGCCCTTTCGGAAATACCAGGCAGTCCTTCGGATCTGGCCCCTTCTGCCTATAAATAGGCCTCTCTCCCTCATTTGCAAAGCATCCCAATAACTCATTGCATAAGCATTCATTAGAAATAGTTGTTCTCCTCTCTCCCTTTCTCTCAAGAAAGTTTTGAATATCCAAAGTTCGCCGAAGCTTCGAGATTCATTGTGCTACCATCTTGGAAGTAACAAAGTCGTTGTATCTTGGGGCCGATTGCCGCAGCCCGTAAGCACTGAATATGGGGCAATCTCGGCTTACGGAAAAAGAGTGAAACTCTTGCCTCGACTTAGATCCTAATCAAGTGCACCATTATCTGGACAAACAACAACTATAATCCTGGCTTGTAATTACTTTGGGTGCTAAACAAACTTCCATATTTAGGTCTTCAGAGGTGGAAGGGTGCTTTCCCAAAAGGGGGAAAACATTTATTGACAAAACAATTATAATATGTTCTCACAAAAAAAAACCAACTATGAAATCACAGCTAGACACGTACAATATCATTATTTTAATTTAACTATGAGTTTATAATTCGTAGTAAAAAATATTTAATTGTAAATAATCACATCTTATTCAAATTTGAATAATTAAGAATCAACACATTGTAGTTATGCCTACAATTCATAATATGAGTTTTTATCGCCTTATATGATCTTACCTAATTTGAATAAAAATTAGCCGACATTGTAAATTTTGGGATACAATTTTTTTCACCAACAAAAAAATCTTTGTAATGCTTCTTAACAAAGAAAGAAAAATATGAAGTCCAATCTATTCTCCATGCAAAAAAAAAACTATCAAGCCACTAACAAACCATAGTTCAATTTCCCCAAAATTATTCTAGATGAACAGATATTCGAATCGAGCCCATAAAAACAAAAGACGACAAAGGCTGAAATATGGGCCAAACTTCTCTTCCTCGGTTGCTACGGTTTCATTCTCACAAACTGAGTGATCCCCAATACGTTGATCTCTCCATCTTCCTTGACGATATTCTTCAACGAGAAGAAACTGGGGACAAAGGCGATGGCCCCATAACAAGCCTGAGTTCCGTCGAGCTTAAGGCGGCCAACGAGCCTCATAGAGTTGCAATTGTACGCAACAAAGATCCTTGAATCCTCCATTAGAAGTATCTCCTCCTTGTTCAGGATCTTGATCGGCTCGACGAAGCCGCAGTGCAACATGTGCACCGTGATGGCCTTGACCCACTGCTCCCTCCCCGGAACCACCTCCTTCATCATCCACACGTCGAAGTGGCTCGCCATTGAGAAGTCACAAACGCTGACATGCCCTCCAAGCTCCTTCATTCTTACAAACCTGGTTGGTTTCTTTGCTGCTTTGAAGGTTGGAGGCGGCGATACGAGCTCGAACTGCTCGTCTTCGAATTCGAAAGAGGCTAGGAACTCGAACTCGTCGCGCTCGTTGGAGCAAACCCAATAGAAGTTGCCTTTCAGGTAGGTGCCGCAAGACATGGTGTGTGTGATCTGAGGTGCGAATCCTTTGGTCTTTCTCCATGTCGGTTCTTCTCCGAGTGTGTAAACCTCACCCAACCTGGTGTAGGAATCCAAAACCCCTCCGTATCCATGGCCAATGCTTGTTGACGCTGATGATCTCCTCCTGCCAAGAACTCTTACCACCTTGTATTTTTCATCCGTAAGGCTATATCCGAACCCGTAAGCCACCAGCGGTTCTTCGGATTCGAATTTATCGTACTCAATGCACATGGAGCACACACAGCTGATAGGGTTTATGTTATGGCGCCTGATATTAGTAGGAGGACCGTTTCTTGGGATGTTAATGTACTCCCTTGTCAACGGGTTCCAGACAGCAATCGGGCACCTGTCAAGAAACGTGCACAGGCAGACCAGCCCATTGCACGAACCGACAATGTCGGTCCCCGACCAAGTTGCCTGAGTAATTTTACGGTGGTCACAATCACGTATCAATGTCAAATATATATATCAGTTCATATTTGTACATTACCTCGTCGTTTAGAGGCATGGACAGCTCCACATAGACCTTGGAGTGCTTGTCTAGGAGGTCAACCATAAAAGCTTTTCTGGACAAGGATCCAGGGCCATCAGGCCTGATCATCACCTGCTTGGCGGCGGATCTCTGGAACTGGAGCTTGGCGAAATCCGGGTCGGTGTAGATGATCTTCTCCCAGGAGTTGCTCACAAAAGCGCAGGCCAGGATGGTTCTTGCAGGGAGGCGGGACAGTATCTCTACCATGAGTTTCCTCGTGAGCTTGAAGATCGGTGGGCCCTCTGCGACTCGGTTACTGGTTAATTGTCTCATCTTCTTCCTCATCATTGCCTCTCTGAACTCGAAGTTCTGGTTTTTTACGATTTCGAGAGTCTCCATCTCTCCGATTCTTGGTTTCTCCATTGTAAGTGGGTGATCAATGGTCATCAGCGAATCGCTCATTTGGTGGTGTGTTTTGTGTGTGGGATCAGAGTTAAGATGGATTACTATCAACTAATAGTGGTTAATTGGGCTAATTAATTTTGAAATAATTACTTGTATATTATTGGCTCTATATTTGGCACACTATTATCAGCCTCTTGTCAACATTCCAAAATATTTCAAGACAGAAAAATCTCACTGTTGAGTTTGACGAGGACAAAAGTAAAAGAGGAATTATTTTCATGTTTTGTTTCGGACTCCTAATTTGACATAAATAGATTACTTGATGTACAATGGTTTGCCTCTTTATAAATGTATGTTACCAAAGGGTTTTGTATAGCATTGTGACTCGGATCCATCAATAAAAGTTCTCCTTTCTTACAGTGGACGTAGGTACTAGGCCGAACCACGTTATCTTTTATGTCCGTTTTCTTTGCTCGTTTTGTTCTCTAGTTGCTAAATTCTAACAAGTGGTATCAGAGCTAAGATTAGAGGATGTCGGATCACGGCGCGAAGTTTGCTCTTATGAAGTTCGATGATTCATCGAATTTTGGGTTATGGCAAAGGCGTATCAAGGATCTCCTCGTGCAACAAGGGATGATCATCGCGCTCTCGGAGAAGAAGCCCGAGAAGATGGAGGAGCAAGAGTGGAAGGAGATAGAGGCCATGGCGGTGGCGATAATTCGCTTGTGCTTGGCAGACGATGTGATGTATCATGTCATGGATGAGGAGTCACCAGCTGAGGTATGGAAGAAATTAGAGGCAAGGTATATGTCTAAGTTTTTTTCGAACAAGCTTTATCTTAAGCAAAGATTGTACGGGCTCAAGATGGAAGAGGGCTCAGATTTGAGCCAACACATTAATATTTTTAGTCAACTTGTGAGCGACTTGAGAAAGATTGATGTGAAGTTCGAGAAAGAAGACAAGGCATTGTTGCTCCTGAATTCCTTACCAAGCTCCTACGAAAATTTGGTTTCAACTCTAACTTGGGGGAAGGAGTCCCTGGTGTTGGAAGATATCACAAGTACTTTGCTAGGGTTTCATCAAAGAAAAAAAACTGGCGATGAACAAGTAGAAGGGCTAGTTGTGAGGGGTAGCCATGGTGGTCGTAGTGAAGATAGAAAAAGATCCAGGTCGAGGTCAAGGAGGTTCAAAGAAAATTACTTCGAGTACGGAGAAAAATGGCACGTAAAGAAAGACTGTCCGAGAAGAACTCGGGATCGCGAGGAAAAAAGATCAGGTTCTGTGAATGTGGCCTCACATTCGGACGGGTCAGATGGTGATCTTCTTTCTATTTTGTCAAGTCCAAAACATTCTGATTCCTGGATTTTGGATAGTGCTTGCTCTTTCCACATGACGCCCAAGAGAGGGTGGTTCGATACCTATAAGTTCGTTGATTCAGGTATGGTGACTATGGGTGATAGTTCTATTTATAGAATTGCTAGTATAGGTGACATCCGAATCAAGATGTGGGATAGTATTGAGAGAAAATTGTGTGGAGTTAGGCATGTTCTGAAGGTTGGAGAGAAATTTGATCTCGTTAGGAGCCTTAGATTATAGTGGGTATAACTATAATATTGTAGGCAGACTGATGGAGGTGGAGAAGGATGCTGCAGTGGTGATGAAGGGTGAAAGAAATGGTAGGAACACCTATAGGTTAGTGGAGAACATGGTTGTAGGTAGAGTCACCTCGTTGGGTTCTGATAGAGGGGAAAAAAACTCTTGTGTGATAGAGCAAAAGCTTGACATGAATAGTTTGAGTGGAGTTGTGATTTGCGAAGACAAAGTTAGCAAGTTCCCGCTATGGTTGTCTAAAAGGACGTGCACATCAAAGGTATTGGATAGGTTTTGCATGGAGAATGCGAAGCCGTTGGTAGCACCACGGGCGAATCAGGTATCTCACTCAAGGTCGAACGGTGGAGTTTGGGGCATGTCGAGGGTTCTATGGCAAGTAGCATTGGTTTGAGGCAAGAAGGTCTAGCGAAAAAGCAGTTCGAGGTTCTGGAGTATGGGGTTGACTGGAAAATAGAGAGCACATCTATTGGTCACAAGTTTGCTTCAGCAGGTGGACTTGCTAGTTGGGGTTTGATGGAGAATAGAGGGAAGACGCCAAGCAAGCTCGGAAGCTCGAGTTTGGGGACTAGTTCTAAATGATAGAACTAAAGTGGTGAGAAAGTTGAGATGATCTTATTAATGACGGTGTATATATAGTCCGAGGTAGAATCGATGAAGTCAAATTGGTCTTGCAAGATCTCATCTCTTCATGGGGCGGTGTTTCGTCAATGTGGAATTTTGTTAAAGTTCGGATGGAGCTTCATAGTTTGTCCACGGGATAATTTCTTGCCAAGGTAGAAATTGTTGAGTTTGGCGAGGACAAAAATAAAAGAGGAATTATTTTCCTGTTTTGTTTCGGACTTCTAATTTGACCTAAATAGATTACTTATTGTACAAGGATTTGTCTTATATTAAGGTATGTTACCCAAGAATTTTGTATAACTTTGTGACTTGGATCCATCAATAAAAGTTCCCTAGTTGTTGAATTCCTAACACTCACCAACCTTCCAAATATAGTTTTACATGTTCTCGTCTATAAATGTTAATTGCCAATTACAGAGTTTCGTTTATAAGTGTTAATTGCGGATTATAGAATTTCGTTGCGCTCGGAAAAAAAAAAGAATGCAGCTAAGACCAAGTTCAAATGCTAAAACGCGGGGTGGAGCGTCTGAACTTGGATAATAAGATCAGTGGCCAAAATTTAGATTTGAAGATTATTGTTCAAATTTTGGAAGTGAAATTTCACTTGCGAAAAATAAGTGAGCGACAATTATTTTGACTACGAGAACCCGATTAGCTGATTATGAGGTTCTCCTGGTACACAATTGCAGGATTGCTCCTTGGAACGACTCCAAGATATCCATTGAATTGATCAAATAATAACATCATGGACGAAGAATTGAACTTAGAAGTCAATTGACGAAGTTCATACAATTCTCTAAATTGAAGCTGGTGAAATGAGCAAAAAGGGTCAGTTTCAACATATATTTTTTGTTCCCATATATCTAAAAATTGTACTCGAACAGAAATATAGTTGCAGATTGGGTTATGCACAAAACACGCATAAAAGATAATCCAATACAGATCCAGAGGTGCTAAAACATGAGGACCATGCAAGAAAATGACTAAATACTACCACGCTTAGGAATGGCAATTAGACCCCTACTTTGAGGGTCTACTCTGATCCAGAGCTGAAGGATCTAAAACTCATTGACTTTGACCGGATCTAGACCTTGATCCTGCCCAGATCCTGATATTTTAAAAGGATAAGGGGATGGATATGGACCTATAGATCCAGCCCTGATCTTACCCGAATTTTTAATTAATATTAACATAATATATATGTATATTAATTATTAGACATAATACTAAAATTTTAATTTTAATTTATCCAACTTCAATTTTTTTGAATTTGGTTGGCTGGTTTCTTTGTATAGATTTCTTTAATGAATGAAAATATCCTATTACTATTTGAAAACTATCAAAAGATAATTTAATTTTTTAAGAACTAAAATTTTTTTAAACATCATGGACCCGTTGGTCGCCCTGATCATGCCCGATTTTTTGGGACCCAGATCCTGCCCAAATCTTTATTTTTAAAGAGAATAAAGATAAGAATTTGAGTTCACTATTCAAAAAGAGGGTAAGGATCTGAGTCCTATAAATCCTACCTAGATTTTGCCCATTACCATCCCTAAGAACGCCGATGACGATAACAGCGACGACGAAGTTCACTCAAACAAGGAGACTACCAAGAACAGAAAACTCCATTTGGCTAAAAATAAGCCCTTTGCACGGTTGAATGAACACAACTCGTGGGTTTTACAGGAATTCAAAAAAAGGAATAAAGATAATATTTGCAGGACCTATGTCACCATCTTCGATGTTGTATTTGTTCGGTAAAGGAATAAGCATAATATTTGTTGGAAAATATTAGTGCTTTTAATTAACGATGTTGAAAAATGTTTGATCCTTACGAGAAAGAAAGTGATAGATATTTTTTTATATTTGGCAAATTTTCTTACTTAGTTATTTGTATAAAATAATAACATAATAGTTTTACGTTGAAGATAAGGGCATTTTTTACTGTCCACTAGAATCACTGAACA
This sequence comes from Hypericum androsaemum, assembly GCA_963995505.1. Taxonomy (NCBI): domain Eukaryota; kingdom Viridiplantae; phylum Streptophyta; class Magnoliopsida; order Malpighiales; family Hypericaceae; genus Hypericum; species Hypericum androsaemum. The sequence goes on from OZ023180.1 coordinate 5,002,586, forward strand.
AAAATAGACATGAAGATCAACCAATTCAATTTCTCAAAATGTATGGAGTAAAATATTTTGAAATAGATCTTTTACTAAATTATATATAACCTTCGAGACTTAATTATTTTTTCCTCAAATATAAATAGTGCGAAAACTATTTACTCCTCTAAATTGATTAACAAAAAATCTTGGTCCTAATGTTAAAATTTATTATTTCCTTTATTGTAATAACTAATATATTTTCAGAAAATTTTAGTGGTGAATTTCGATTCTAACTTTCTAATAAAATAATATTTTTGAATAAATTCATATATATATTTTCATACTTTAGAAATTTTAAAAATATTCAAAGATAATTATTTGTGATATGTTTGCTTGTTTGATAATTTTCACATCATTATTCATATTGTGAATCATTTTAAAATGCTCTTTGTCATAACAAAAATATCTAAATTGAGCATATTATTTGAATGTTGCAAGAAGTTCAAATTTTTGGTGACTTGAAATAGAAAGAACAACATCAATTTATTTATATTTTTGGTAACTTTCGTATAGACAAATTTTTTTGTGTGATTTATATGTATTTAGTGCTCAAAAAATTAATTTTAATTTTTTTGAAGTTAAAAATTGTAAAATAGTTTATGTGATAATATTTTTAAAGTGCTAATTTTTTCTAGTCCCAACGATATCACTTTAAAGAAGTTCTACTGCATATGCTATAAGAGGATTCCACTTTTCAAAGATCCTTTCATTTTTCAAAGATCCATTTCAAGGATGAATTAGTTGGTAAAATGTGTCTTTGGTATTGAAAAAAATTGTACATCTCCAAGACCATCCTTCCCTATTCCTCATGCTTCCAAATTGCTCATTTTGTGGTATGTTCTGTGTATGGAATTTAAAAAAAGATGGAGTAGTATCAACTAATAGTGATTAATTGGTATAGCTCTATATTTGGCACACTATTATGAGCTCTTTGTAAACTTTCCAAAATGTTTTAAAACATAAAAAACTCATAAGTTCTTAAATTTTGATATAATGTACTAACACATCTACCCTATAATTTTTTAGTCCTTAAGTTTTAAGAAATTGAACTGATTGGTCTCTCAGTCCAGTTTTTAGTTAATAATTCTTCGGAAATATCAAAACTACCCTTAAAACTACCCTTAAAGAGAGTATATTGCTCTTTTGTTCTTTATTGTATCAATAAACTTTCGTGAAAAGAAGCATAATATATCAACTAATACTAGCGGATACCTATATCCTTCTTTTGTTCTTTATTGTTTCAACCATTATTTTTAAAGACGTGGTCCGACTGACAGTCTAACTAGTAGTCCGACCAGTCGGATTGTGAATTAGAAGGTTTACCGGGTCAAATATATAGGTCAGGATGTCAACCTAACTAACCGGTCATTTTTTGGTCAGACCGGATAGTTGGACCAAAAAAGTGACCTGGAAAATTCTGGTTCTTTACGTTTGCCCAAAAAAAGTGAATAACCAAGCCTCAACTTACCGTATTTTTCTATTTTTGTTTCAAATTCTAACCCTAGAATTAAAAAAATTTCCAGGCACATGTATTTGACTCTATTTGTGCATGTATTTGATGATTTTTGGATGTGTGAGTGTGATTAGATATACGAATATACATATATTCTATATGTATAATTTTTTAAAATATTTTTTTAATAAAAAAGATCCAGTCTAATTGGTGGTTCAACTAATCGGACTGGTTAATCTAGAGGTCGGACAAAAATTTGGTCGTACTTTGCGTCATTTTTGAAACCAATGATTTCAACCACCTTTCAAATCATGACATACGTTAAAAAAAATCTTCCTAATTTTTATAGTATCTTTTCATGAATATATATATATATATATATATATATATATATATATATATATTTTACTCAAGTTATATATTTTTAATATAATCATCATCTAATCATAATTTTTAATTGTCATGGGTGCTTCACTCTTTCTGTGTTCTTATATAATTGGATATTTGCTTGGAGGGTATATTGTGATTTAATTTTATATTTTTCACATTCATTGATGTGAATTTGCCAGCGCCTGAATTGGGTAAGTGTTTTGGTTAGCTCACCAATTTTTTCAGTTTTATTTACTTAGAAAAAAAGAGGCGTAGTTTTGACACTCCATAACAATTATTCACCTAGAAATGAATTGAGGGACTAATTAATTTAATTTTTCAAAATTTAAGGACTAAAAGAATATAGGATGAACCTATTAGTATATTATATCAAAACTTAGGGGTTTGTGAATTTTTTTACCCTTAAAAAATACCTCAAATTTTTACATGTTCTCCTTTAAAAGATTTAATTGAGGGTTAAAGGAGTTTGGTTGCATTCAAAAAACAATGCAAGGAAAACGTATATACATATATGCATATATATATATATGTATACATATATAGGTATACATATATAGATATATATATGTATACATACATATACATACATATATACATATATATATTTATACATACATATATACATAGATATATATACATACATACATACATACATACATATGTATATACATACATACATACATACATATGTATATAGATATATACATACATACATATATATATAGATATAGATACATACATACATACATATATATATACATACATACATAGATATATATATATACATACATATATAGTATATTTCTATTGTATCTAGTGCCGAATACTCATATTTTTCTCTCGTCCTATGGATGTAACTTTTTTTTAGGGATCTATGGATATAACTTTAACTAGTATACTTATTATTATAAAAGTTTTGTCACATTTAAAAAATTTATCTGACTCGAACATGAATTAGTCAATACAATAATTTCCGGATACTCTAAGATCTCCATTATCATCCTTCCATGTTTCTGACGCTTTCAAATTGCTCATTTGGTGGTTTCAGGTGTGTTTTGTGGGTGGAATCAAAATTAAGATGGATCACTATCAGCTCTCCAAAATATTTAAAACATAAAAAAACTTCATCAACCTTCCAAATTAAACTTCTCCATGAGCACGTTTATAAGTATTAATTACGGGCTACAGGAGTTTCGTTGCACTCAAAAAAGAATGCAAAGGAAACATGGAAACGGCTCCTAATTGGATTTTGTTTCATGTAATTATGTAATTGATAAAAACTAAGGATAATATACTTTGAGTGCTTGAGACAATAACCAGTGATAGCCGTCAAGACCAAGTTCGTGGTGGAGCATTTGAACTTCGATCCTACTAAGATAAGGGTCCAAAATTAGATCAGAACAGAAAGCAAGCATTTCCAGCTAAAGAGCTTACAGAATTAGATCTAAAACTAAATTATGGTCAGTTGTCTCTCATCCTCACCTCCTCCTGACTCTAGGTGAAACCAAACTCTCAACATAATCGGTTACACGACTCCAACTAGACATATCGAGCTCCCTGATTTGCTCGAAACTTGAATAACCAAGGACAATCTCTCCATCATCCCTTCTCTTCATAATCACAAGGCTGTCATCAACAAAGTGAATTGGGATCATCAACTCTTCCTGATGGACAGAAAAGAGATAAGTCCAGGACTTCATATCACCATACTTCGTCGTAACCGATATATTGAATATCTCAACTTCTTCAAGAGGGGAGTGGGTGAACAAGGCAAGCTGGTCCTTGTAAACCGATACCCATCTGCAGCTATGAGACACTTTATCCTCGGGATTGAAGGTAGGTAAAGGGATCTTGCTTAACTTCTCCTGATCAATATGAAATGCAATGATAAACTCAGAATCTTTATTATAATATAAACCCCTATACGCCAACCAGTGCAAAGCTCCATTTGTAGTTGCCTTTGGCAAATGATGATGAAAGTAGCAATCGTAGATGTTCTCCGCACTGATTCTTTTCCAGCAGTCCCTCCGTAGTGAGTAAGTCTCAATTGCATAGGTTTTCCTGTGGATGAAATAGATGAACCTGACAACTTTGTAGTCATTGGTGATGGGTTCATGGCCAAAACCAAGGCCGGCTACTTGAAATGCATCTGATAGTCTTTGATTCCGGATAAAGTATTTCGGTAGAGACCTTACTTCTCTAGTAGCAGGTTTCCAAAAAGACATGTTCAAGGTTAATATTATATGTACCCAAGATATTAGACTAATTGATACAGATCAGTCCATTGAAGCAGCCTATGAGTGAGTAATAACTTGTCGAACTAGGAATAGGAACCTGGAGTGTTCCTAGCTCTTCACAGTTTTCCTTACTTCTCAACAAGAATATTTCCCTTTCAACTTCTTAATCTTCAGGTGGGTACATGCTATCTGAGTCACTACTACTGTCTTCTTCCTCCAAGACCACATGTCTGAGAAGGATATAAGTGTTTCCTGAGATTGCGCTGTTAAGATGAATCCTGACAAAATTGGGGTGGCTAAACAAAGAGCACCAGAGTTTGGAAACATATTTAAATCTGAGAATAGACTTAACAGGTAATCTCTGAAGAATATCAAGGACAACATTATTTGGCAGCTTATTCGAAAGTGACTTCTGTATCAAAGCTAACCAATGAAGGTCTAATGGCTGCTCCATTTTGGTAAGAAATCTTTCAAGAAATAAAATTTCTTGAAAAACCAAAAAATAAAGGGCTAGGCTCGGTAAACTGAAACTGTTATTTTTGTGATAATGAATGGTCTAATTCAGAATATATATATATTTATAGAATCAAGGTGAAGAACAGAGAAAGAAAAAAAGTAACGTACCCCGCCAACGATGCACGAGACCCGTCCACGAAGCATTGAAATCCCAGATCGTTCTAGATCAGTTCGTGATGGAGATCTCGACCCGATACTCACAACCAAACAAAAACCTTGGTATTAAGACCGCGACCCGCTGCTTGAGTTAAAACAAAGAACCTTTATATGTTGATGACGCCACAAACGGTGATGATGCTCCACTTGATAAGTCGATGGTGAACTCTACGGAATCGCAACGCTGTGTTCGAGAAGTTCCGTAGAACCAAGGGAGAGATTTGCTCACATTTTTTGATCAAAATATTCTGCTTCTTCTCATTTCATAAGCCTCTATAAATAGGCTCAATATTACAAAGAGATTTCAAATCAAAATACTTCCTAAATTGGCCAGAATTTTGGCTGTAAAAATAAACTAAAAAGGATATCAAATCTAAACCTTTTAGGAAGACAAAACATGACAAGCAAGCCAAAAGTTGCTGGAACTAATTTCCTAAACAATACTCATGGCTGAAATTTTATTTCCTTAATAGAATTTCCAAATCAGAGAGAATCACTCTTGTGGATCTTGGCTGCTGAATGGACCTTCTAAAACTTGTATTAAGGTCATAAACTCAGCTGAATTTCGTGGCTCTTGGTCCGTGGACTTTAATAAATTTGCTTGGGCCCAACTCTCTGATGTAAGCTTGGAAATCAGCCCATTAACTTGTGACTTAAAGCGCTTTGCACGTGCTCTTGTAACAGGTCCAATTGGCACTTGAACAACATCATTTGTAGCTCCGCTAGACCCCATGCTAATCTGATCCATTGATTTGTGATTCGCATCATTCCTCTCCTCTTGAAAAGGATTTGTCCTCAAATCTTCATCGCCTACATCAAACAAACTCAAGTAAGAAACATTGAAAGTTGCACTCACGTTATACTCACCAGGTAAATCCAACTTGTAAGCGTTGTCATTAACGTGTTGGATCACTTGGAAAGGACCATCTCCTCTTGGAAGCAACTTGGAACGCCTTTGCGCTGGAATGCGCTCTTTTCACATATGCAACCAAACCCAATCCCCAGGTTCAAAGACCACCTTATGACACCCCTTGTTTGCTTTTTTAGCGTATTGCTTCGTTCGTCTCTCAATGTTGAGCCGCGCTTTCTCGTGAATCTGCTTGACAAACTCAGCTTTTTTTTCCCATCTAAATTAACCCGCTCAATTGGTGGTAAAGGAGTTAAATCAAAAGGGGTCAAAGGATTAAATCCATACACAATTTCAAAAGGCGAAAATTGAGTAGCAGAATGAATAGATCGATTATAGGCAAATTCAACATGTGGTAAACATTCTTCCCAAGTTTTGATGTTCTTTTTAATGATTGCTCTTAACAAAGTGGACAATGTTCGATTAACTACTTCTGTTTGACCATCAGTTTGTGGATGACAAGTAGTAGAAAACAAGAGCTTAGTACCTAGCTTGCACCACAAAGTCTTCCAAAAATAGCTTAAGAACTTTGCATCCCTATCAGAAACAATTGTTCTAGGCATACCATGTAGTTTCACAACCTCCTTAAAGAACAAGTCAGCAATATGAGAAGCATTATCAGTTTTGTGACATGGAATAAAGTGTGCCATCTTAGAGAACCTATCCACAACCACAAAAATTGAATCTCTACCACGTTTAGTCATAGGGAGCCCTAACACAAAATCCATCGAAATATCAATCCAAGGTTCACTAGGAATTGGTAAAGGAGAATACAAACCGTTAGGTTGCACGCGAGATTTAGCTTGCCGACATGTGACATACCTACCACAGATTCTCTCCACGTCTTTCTTCATATGCGGCCAATAAAAATGCTCCTGCAAAACATGCAAAGTTTTTGCAACTCCAAAATGCCCCATTAATCCTCCACCATGGGATTCATGAACTAATAACTCTTGCATAGAACAATTAGGCACACATAACATATTTTCTCGGAATAGAAATCCATGATGCCTATAAAACTTTCCAAATGTAATCTTCTCAGAAGCTCGGTATTCCTCATTAAAGTCTTTATCATCAGCATATAACTCTTTAATATGTTCAAAGCCTAGTAATTTTGCATCAAGAGTAGAAAGTAATGCATACCTGCGAGAAAGTGCATCAGCAACCACATTCTCCTTACCTTGCTTATATCGGATGACGTACGGGAATGTCTCAATGAACTCCACCCAATGCGCGTGCCTTTTGTTCAGCTTGTGTTGACCCTTCAAATGTTTCAATGAATCATGGTCAGTATGTATCACGAACTCCTTAGGCCATAGATAGTGTTGCCATGTTTCCAAAGCCGAACTAATGCATACAACTCCTTCTCATAAGTTGGGTAGTTTAAGGCTGCCCCACTTAATTTTTCGCTAAAGTAAGCAATTGGTCGTCCTTCTTGCATAAGAACAGTGCCTATACCAACACCTGAAGCATCACATTCAATTTCAAACATTTTAGAAAAGTTAGGTAAAGACAATAAGGGTGCATTTGTCAACTTCTCTTTAATCAGTTGAAATGCCTTTTCTTGTTCTTCTCCCCATCGAAATCCAACATTCTTCTTGATCACTTCAGTAATTGGTGCAGCGATGCTACTAAATTCCTTCACGAATCTCCGGTAGAAACTAGCAAGTCCGTGAAAACTCCTTACATTCGCTACACTTTTGGGACTTGGCCACTCTTGAATTGCACGTACCTTCTCTTCGTCAACCTGTATACCTTGAGCACTAACAACATATCCCAAGAACACAAGCTTGTTTGTGCAAAAGGTACACTTCTTCATATTAGCAAATAATTCACCCTTCCTAAGTGCATCCAAAACAGATTTCAAATGTACTACATGATCATCTAAGCTTTTGCTATAAATAAGTATATCATCAAAATAGATGACAACAAATCTTCCAATAAATGGACGCAAAACATGATTCATGAGTCTCATAAAAGTGCTTGGAGCATTAGACAAACCAAAAGGCATGAACATCCATTCGTATAAACCATATTTTATTTTAAAGGCAGTTTTCCACTCGTCTCCTTCTTTCATTCTAATCTGATGATAACCACTTTTCAAATCAATCTTAGAAAACACACAAGATCCATGCAGCTCATCCAACATATCATCTAAATGAGGAATAGGATGACGATACTTTATCGTTATGTTGTTGATGGCTCGACAGTCAACACACATTCTCCATGTTCCATCCTTCTTTGGCACAAGTAAAACCGGAACAGCACAAGGGCTCATGCTTTCTCTCACGTGCCCTTTCTCCAATAACTCATTTACTTGTCGTTGAAGCTCTTTTGTCTCCTCGGGATTGCTCCTATAGGCTGGTCGATATGGAATTGCTGCACCTGGAACAAAGTCAATTTGATGTTTGATTCCCCGTATGGGTGGTAACCCTAGTGGTAGGTCCTCGGGAAAGACATCAGCAAACTCCTGCAAAAGAGTGACAACAATACTTGGCAAAGAAAGATCCAATTCGTTAGTGGTTAAAAATGCCTCTTTGTACCTAAGTACATTCATTGGCTGTTTTGAAAATATTGCTAACTTGATTTCGCTCACTCTTACATATAAACTCTTTTCTTGTCCCCCATATTTTCTCTCAATGGCCGATTTTCTTTTTTCTGTTTCACCCTCATTTTTTTCGGCTTCTTTTCTACTCTCATTCCTTTTCTTTTGATCACTCTCCTTTTGTAATCTGACCTGATCCTCATATACTTGTTGTGGTGTCAATGGCACAAGAGTGACTGGTCTTTCATTGAGTACAAAAGAATATTTATTTATGAATCCATCATGCCTCACACGCCTATCAAACTGCCATGGCCGCCCTAGTAATAAGTGTTCCGCTTGCATTGGCACTACATCACACAACACCTCATCTTCATATTTACCGATTCGGAATGCAACTAACACTTGTTTGTTCACCCTTATCTCACCACTATCATTCAGCCATTGCAACTTGTACAGCCTAGGATGTTTTAGCATAGGCAGTTCCAACTTCTCCACCATTGTTGTGCTTGCAACATTAGTACAACTACCACCATCAATAATCATACTACATACCTTGTCCTTGATGTAGCACCTAGTGTGAAAGATATTCTCTCCCTGTACTTCATCAACCCCTTTTGTTTGTAAGCTCAATGCTCTCCTTGCCACCAATGTTAATGAACCAGGGGCTGAATACTCCTCCTCAGAAACATCCTCCAATGGCGGCATGTCATCTTCTTCATCTTCATTGTCGGTCTCGACCTCTCCATTATCTCGCATCACCATGATATGTTTATTTGGACATTGACTTGCAACATGTCCCCTTCCTTGACACCTGAAACACTTAATGTCACGATTCCTAGAAGTAGAAGTATCCATCTTACTTTGAGATGCATGGTTGGTACTCTCTGTTTTATGCTCTGCTTTGGACATTTGTGGCTTTTCCATCTTCTTTGCATAATTCGGTTTCCATTTAGAAGAACCGAGGTTATGGGTTGCACGCGAATTACTCCTTCTTTTGAGTTGATGTTCAACCTTGTTGGTCATGTGCACCATGTCTTCTAATTCCACATAATGTTGCATCTCAACTTTGTCTTGAATTTCAGGGTTCAATCCACATAAGAACCTAGCCATTATGGCTTCTCGATCCTCTTCGACATTAGCTCGGATCATAGCCATCTCCATCTCTTTATAGTAATCCTCGACACTCTTGCTGCCCTGTTTGAGACCTTGTAGCTTCTTGTACAACTCACGATAGTAGTGACTTGGTACAAACCGCTTTCTCATCACCATTTTCATCTCCTCCCAAGTCTCCAATGGGCGCTCTCTATTCTGCCTCCTACTTGTAATAAGCTGGTCCCACCAAGTTAGAGCATAATCAGAAAACTCAGTTATAGCTAACTTTACCCTCTTTGCTTCCAAATAGTTATTGCAATCAAAGACAAACTCCATCTTCTTCTCCCACTCAAGATAAGCTTCCGGGTCAGATCTTCCTTGAAACGAAGGAATCTTCATCTTAATACTGCCCAGATTGCCATCCCCTCGATTTCTAGTTTCACCGCCATGTCTCCTACTGCCAAAGATTGAATCACCATCATCATCATCAAACCCAGCTCCCACATCTCCATTGTCTCTATGCCTAGTTTCTTTTGATTGAGCTGGTCTAGCACTACGCACATGAGAAACTTCTTGTGACAGCTCCAATTTGTTCTCTAGCTTATCAATTCGTACATTCATCTCCTCCAACCCGTTCTTCATCAATCGCCTCATCTCACTCATCAAGGCTTCCATGTGAAACTTTGGATCAAACCAACCAGGAACACCTTCTTCGTTACTATTATTAGACATGCTTTGCTGCAAATAAAACAAGGTTAGGAAAAAAAAAAGAATGGACCTCACCAATTCTCTCCCTCACGTGTTTACACTCAAGGTTGTGATGCACTCAATTCCCTCGTGTTTCACTCAAACAATTTGGCTTTTACTCGCTCTAATATCCTCACCCTCTTGCCTTTTTCCGCTCGTTGATGCCTCCCTTGGATCTATTTGGAACCACCAAACTCAGCGACTCTTCTTGGATTATAGAACGATGGTTAGAACAATGGTTCCTTGTGCACCAATCTGATCTAAAGCAACAACTTGTGATGTTTCAGAATCCTTGCTTTAATCTTCTTCTAAATTCTAAGAAACTTTTCGTTCAACTTTCCACCTTTTTCTCTTCTTTTTTTCGTCCTTTTTTTCCTCCTTTTCTTCTCTTTTGTAGGCTTCCTTCTTTCTTTGTTTTTTTGTTTTTTTTTGGATTTTTTTTCTCTTTTTTTTTCTCCAACTCAGATTACAATAAGAACAACTAACTGAAAACTAATGATAAAAACAAAATTTAAAGGATAGATAGAACTGAAATAGAACCTTGAGCTTTGATACCAAATGATACGAACCCCGCCAATGATGCGCGAGACCCGTCCACGAAGCGTTGAAATCCCAGATCGTTCTAGATCAGTTCGTGATGGAGATCTCGACCCGATGCTCACAACCAAATAAGAACCATGGTATTAAGACCGCGACCCGCTGCTTGAGTTGAAACAAAGAACCTTGATATGTAGATGATGCCACAAACGGTGATGATGCTCCGCTTGATAAGTCGATGGTGAACTCTACGGAATCGCTCCGCTGTGTTCGAGAAGTTCCGTAGAACCAAGGGAGAGACTTGCTCACATTTTTTGATCAAAATATTCTGCCTCTTCTCATTGCATAAGCCTCTATAAATTGGCTCAATATTACAAAGAGATTTCAAATCAAAATACTTCCTAAATTGGCCAGAATTTTGGCTGTAAAGATAAACTAAAAAGGGAATCAAATCTAAGCCTTTTAGGAAGGCCAAAACGTGACAAGCAAGCCAAAAGTTGCTGGAACTAATTTCCTAAACAATACTCATGGCTGAAATTTTATTTCCTAAATAGAATTCCCAAATCAGAGAGAATCACTCTTGTGGATCTTGGCTGTTGAATGGACCTTCTAAAACTTGTATTAAGGTCATAAACTCAGCTGAATTTTGTGGCTCTTGGTCCATGGACTTTAATAAATTTGCTTGGGCCCAACTCTCCGATGTAAGCTTGGAAATCAGCCCATTAACTTGTGACTTGAAGCGCTTTGCACGTGCTATTGTAACAGGTCCAATTGGCACTTGAACAACATCATTTGTAGCTCCGCTAGACCCCATGCTAATCTGATCCATTGATTTGTGATTCGCATCAAGAACAGAGAAGGAAAAAAAGTAACGTATATATAATTTTGTTATCTGATTAACAGTAGAGTTTTAAAAGCGCTGCACGAGTATCATCCATTTGGCACTTGATGACACGCGAAGCGCACATTCTTTGCATTAAGCGGGGTTAGGTGATATTCAAAGGTCAACACTCTCTAAAAAGAAGCACAAGGTAATTTATTAACCGACTTCGTCCGCTCACCATATTTTGCTGCTGCGATCTTCGATTCACATTCTGGTCTTCAATGATTCTGTCACAAAACTCAAGGCCATTGCACGTGTGTGATTGCTCACTCGTACCCTCCATGCAAATCATCCATTTGGCACTTGGTGACACGTGAAGCAACCACGCGCGTACAATGGTCATGAGTTTTGCAACATAATCATTTATGGCCAGAATGTGAATTGTGAATTGCAGCAACAAAATATGGTAAACGGACAATGTCGGTTACTAAATTACCTTGTGCTTCTTTCTGGAGAGTGTTGACTTACAAATACCAACTAATCCCTCTTAATGAAAAAAACGTGAACAAGCTGCAGGTTTTTCAATGGAAGGATTGAAACAACTGATTTGTAAGACCCACTAGTTTACATTGATCACCGCAATTAATACCATTCCTGGACCAAGTTGGAGGATGGACTTACCTATTACTTCTATAGGGAAGGTCGAACATTCACAACCTTAACCATTTGAACTCTGCAATTACAATAAACAGAAAATATTAGATCACTTTCCAAACGTTCAATTACCAATCAGATTTTAGCATAACACAAGGACTCTGTATAGCAGTAACATAATCACACCACGAGACTACAAGTACGCCCTTAATATCTCCCGAAGAAAAATTGAATGCACAAAGAAACACACATAAAGTCTCCATTTTTAATTGTGAGATCCTAAGCACATCAGCATTTAATCTCTCTAGAACTCTTGAATAATCTTACAACAAGTTAATCCAAGACCAGAATCGATATAGATCTTATTTCTACTTAATCCCCAACAGAATTCCGACGCCAGAAAACAAAATCTCCCATTTATTAATTCCAATTCCCAGGTTTCACTCATGTAAAACTCGTGTTAGACAAAATGTCCCAACCATTAGATGAATTAGAAAAGAGGTTCTCCAATCTGCCTGTGGGTAGTCATCATCTGTGCCGCTCCTGCGCTTTTAGGGCTTTTACTGGTTTCTTGTTAAGAAACTGAAATTGGAATCATCCAATGTTTTTAAAACCAGACCGAAGACTGACCTGGAATTTTTTAGTTTTCCGGTCTGACCGATCTGACCGGTCAAACCACCGATCTGACCAGATATTTATTATTATTATTTATAATATTGTAATATAATAATCTAGAACCTTCCCTACTCAATTACGGCAGAACCTTCAACACCACAGTCCACCTCGGAAAAAAACACCACAGTCCACCTTTTCTCATGCCTTAAAACTCCAGAACTATAAACACTACAAGTGTTTTCAAATACGACCTGGAGGTCGACCCGGAGATTGGGCCAAATCTTGGGTCGATCGGTCTGACCGGTTGAACTACCGGTCAGACTAATTTTTTTAAATACCATTTTAAATAATATATATGTATAATTGTACATGTAATTACATATACACCTCAAAAAATTATCAAATACATGATGAAACTACGGAGATTGATAAAATTTTCTCGATTTTAATTTTTTTGGTCTCTTTCCTTTTTTATTTGTGCGAAATTTCTGATCAAACCAAGTGACCAACTCATGTTTTTTGGTTTTTTTAAAAACAAATCATGATTTTTGGTCCAACCAATCAGAAAATATGGACCCGAAATTTTGGACGAACTACCCGATCCGACCAGATTTTGGGCAGTTCGTAAGGTTGACATTTTTGGGCCAATTTTGGTACGCTCCTTTGTACCAAATCATGGTCCGACCAGTCGGATTGCGTATTTGATAACCATGAACACTACACAACCCACCTTTACTAATGCAGTCCAAAAATTAAATTAGACAACGTATTTGATAACCATGAATACTACACAACCCACCTTTACTAATGTAGTCCCAAAATTAAATTGGACAGCGTATTTGATAATCATGAACCCTACACAACCCACCTTTACTAATGCAGTCCCAAAATTAAATTGGAGCCTTTTCACGATGCTCCACTTAGAGATAGCCGAACCAAAGGCTGAATCTTCTTCTTCTTAAACCCAATCTTCTTCTGAAACAAAACCATAGCTTTTTCCCACCTAAATATACCTAGATCTAAAACCCCAACTCTCTAAAACTCACCTAGATATGAATCCCCAACTCTCTCTAAAGCCCGAGGTTGACAATGACAGGAAAGCTTCCTGGTGCTTGTCGTCGGTGTTGATGGTCGGCCGCTTGTGTGCCGAAGGGAAGAATACGATGGGTGGTTTCGGCAAAATCTGTAAAAAAAATAGGATTTTTGTTCTTTTCTTCTTCTTTTTCCGATTGAACCGATAAAATTCGGGTTAACCAAGATTAGTAAACCGTCCAGTTGGGCCGGATTTTGAGCGATTTGACCGTTCTTCGGGTTTAAGAGTAAAAATGACCCGGGATCTCTCCTGAGTAGTGGTCGGACCGGTTCAACCTCCGGTCTGACCATGGGTTTTAAAACATTGGAATCATCAACTGTGTGTTTCGATGTGAATAACTCTTTGTTCCAAAAGAAATGGGAAGAGGGGGGCGAAGGATATTGCTATTTGGGCCTCGTTGATTGTGGGTCAAGTCCATTGATATATCGACGTCCTAAGCCCATAAATGCAAATAGTTGAAATTATATAGGGAGGAGTTCACTTTGATACAATATAGTTTGGTCAATTTTTACATATGCTCATCTGATTTAAAATGCACAAAGACATACTTGTAGTTTGTCCGACATGACACTTAGCAACTCAAGCAACTCACCGGGCCTGTGCGTTGGAATGACGTCATTTTTTGGTGATGTGACGCTCCACCTGTGCAAGTTGTACAACTCATAAGTAATGAGTTGTCTTGGAGGTAAATTTTGAAATAATCCTTACTTTATTTATAAATTTTAAACCACCGGATTATATGTGAACATGTTGATTAAACCACAAAGTAATAAAATAATTTTTTTCCAATTATATACTCAATTGAAAGAAAACTGGTTAACGATTATGAAAAAATAATTACCGTAAAATGTGGTGATTCATTTTCATGGGAAATAGTTTTCAAGGAAACAAATAAATTCGTCAATAATTCAGCTAAATTACTCGGCCCTGTGTATTTCTGATTGTAGGTAATTTAAAAACATGGTCATTAAATATATGTAAAACTAACGACAATATTGATTATTAATAATGTGATGAATAATCACCCCTTGAATCTTTATGTTGCTGTCGTGAAGTTTCACTTTGGCCGCTATTGGGACTCCATTTCTTCCAATATTTCGTGATAATAGACTTTAATTTCACTCTTAATTTTATACTAAGAGGGGCCAAGAAGAAGAAGAGACGAAAATATTATATTTGTGGACGAGAGGAGACAGTTTCTGCACAATAAAAGGATAAAATGACTTCTGAAAGACACTTTATGTGAATCATTGGCCTTTGCTTTTAACTTGGTTGCTATTGGAGACTTGCAACTTTAACTTTCCACTGGGGTTTCAATTGTTTGAGGTTTTTTTTGGGGGTAAGTTTTCAATTGTTTGAAATTGATAGAGTCGGGGGGGGGCGGGGGGGGGGGGGGGGAAATCTAGCTGCTAATTCTGAAGCCAAGCAACTTTGATCGCTATGAAGCTATTAAGATTTTTGCTTTTTTTTTAAATAATGGGTCATATACCTATATAAATACGAAAAATAAGTCCAAGTACATCAGAAATAAATAGTTTATTTATAATCCTCATCTTGATGTTTATTGGCCTCAGTATCGGGATCGCCTCTTTTGAGGTTGCGGTCGTGGGCCTCAGTAAAACTCTCTGGCGGTAAAAATCTAGTAGAAAAACTCGCACCGAAAGAGAAATAGCACCTCAGTAGGATCGGGGTGACCCGCCTTGATACCGCTATGTCTGATCCTCTCAACTCATCACTGGCCTCTCTAGTACAACGGGGAAGGCTAACACCCCTCAAGTCATCTAAGTAAGCCTCAACACTAGAATCTAGGGATACATCAGAGACAATAAAATCATAAGCGATCCCCAAGGCATGGTTTGAGAGTGCATCTGGCACCCAATTCTCCTCTCTCCGGGTATGCTGGATGACAATCTTCCATCCACGAGTCAGCAGCTCCCGCGCCCTTGAAATCAGTGTCATAATGGGTGAAATTAATTTCGAGTCGAATACTATACACAATGGTTGCATTAGTGTATCAAGGTGAAACACGAGGGAAATTTCCATCTGGAAACGATGATTATAGCAGAAAAAGTATTTTTATTATGAGATGGCAATGCTTCGAAATTCCTAAAAAGCGATTAGGGCGGAAGAAAATGATCTCGAAGCCTGTGAAATTTATGACACAAATATTACCTACTTATTAGCATTTGTTATCTTGATAGTAGATTTTTTTTTTCTTTTAAGAGAATTGTAATATTTTACGACACGATAGGTGAAGTGCATTTGTGCACATTTAGTATAGGCTTTTAATAGCTAATAATACTTTATGTATAAAAAATGTGTCACCTTCGGATATGGCTTTAGTTTCTGTCACAATTTAGGAGCAGATTCAATGGAGAAAAAAACTATATATCATTATCTCGACAATTGATCCACCCTCAATTAATATACGGAGCATGTGTAAAATACCAAATTTGTTGACTAATAAAAATTCTTGAATCCGATCAAATTAGTGTAGATCCTTTTACGTGTGGCGTCGAAATGACCACTTCCAGGAGGTTATTATGTCCCTTTAGAAATAGGGAAAGATAAACATAATGCAAAATGTTATTGATAGCTGGTTTTAGTACTCATTTACAATTTTGCAGTGATTATGGGCGTAAAATACACATCAACTCTCATCCCGCCTTATGACACTTAAATGATATTTTCTTCATGAACTTTGTCTGAGAAAATATGTTGAAATTATCTGTTAAGTGGGATTAAAACAACGAAACATTAATTATTTCTCCTATCGAATTTTGATCCCACCTGAGATAATTAAAACAAATGTTCTCTACAAGAATATCGCATACCTCATACTTTCATTTACAACCAGATAATTAACCTCGTTCAACGTCGTCAACTCGCTGGCGGACAGCCAAAGGTCGTCGACTCCGTTGCCGTGGGGATGCGTGAAGCAATGGATCGCCGAAAACGGCAACCGGGCGGCACTCAAAACGGCAGTGAGGAGCCTATCCCATGGACGTCTGCTAGTAGTACGCACAGCAATTAGTTGCTCACCACCTTCTCCAAGCGCGCTCTCATCGGCCACTCTTGGGATTTTCCTTATGTTCCGGATGGTCGGACGCAATCTCTCCAGCTTCCTCCACATGATTTTCTCGGTGAAGTGTTCGGATTTCGGTGAGATGGAGGAACTGAAGGTGGACGACTTGTGAAGTGAAGCTTTGAACAAGATGTTGATGTTATTTGGTACTAATTGGTTGGTGCTTGCTCTTGCTAGTGCTATGTATATATCGTGTGTGTGTGGATATGGCATGTTACTAATTACTCTTGTTATTGTTTTTAAGAATACGTTCAGATTAGAAAATTTTGAAACCCTTCTCTCAAATTAATGGTCAAGATTATTCCAAATCAAACCACATAAGATTATGGAACTCATTCATATAATATTTTGAAACCCTTCTCTCAAATTAGACTCATAATATTAAATTAGAACAATTTTTTTCCATTTGATCTAGGTGGTTGATGTAACATGGATGCTTTTGGGTTAACTTGTAGAGGAATCATACAATATAGTTATCAAGTAACTGTTTTATTTGTGGGGCTCATGTAAGGCCAACAAGCCGACAAAGTTGCCCAATTATGCCCAAAAGCTTCCCATAAAGAGAATGATCGAGCATTTTGTTGGGTGTGGAGATCCCTTCGTCACTGTTGGATACAAACTCGAGGGCCCAAAATGGAGAGTTCAAGAATCTAAATTGGAGATGCCATTCCGATCTGAAAATGACCAGTTTCATACAAATCATGAATTAGACCACTGCCAATAATTTCTTCTCGAGTTCAAAAAAAAAATTTCTTCTCGAAGATTCCGGAGCTCGAACAATTGCATTTTTATTCCGATTCTTATTTTCAATAATTACATTCTTGATTTCAATATTTTTTGTGATTGGGAAGACATAATGAATGGAGTGGAGCGTATTTAATGACTGAAGAGGAGCGTAGTTAATGAATGAGATGACTGCAATTAATTTATCGGTTAACTGATTGAATATATTAATTTATTGTATTTGATTGGAGATAAAAATAAGAATAAGAATAACAAGACCATGTCAATATTTATTTCAACATGTTAAAAGAACATCGCATTATCATTTATTCTAATTTTTATAATTATATCAAACTAAAAGCAATTTGATCTCTTAATACATGCATTTGCGGCGATTTTTGATCTTGACTAATTTCATATTGTCGATTCAGATCAATATCACATAATTGATTGGGTAGCGTGAATGATGAATTTTTAGCAAACCATCTCAAAATTGCAACTTCTGAGGAATTCAATTCAGCATAATTATGAAGGCCCATCGTAGCAACAACAATATCAATCTGCGTCTTGAATGAGAATGAAGGCATAACATGTAGTATTCTCCTTCTCACTTTCCATACTCCAAAAGTTATTTCAATGCAACTTCTAAGAGAAGAGTGTAATTGATTGAAAAACTCTTTACGCCTTCTTGCTTGACGACCATGTTGATATTAAGCTAAATGATATCTTTCACTTTTATATGGTCCGAGAAATCTATCCATTTGTGGATATCCAGAATTTTATTGGTTGTTGTGTATTTTTTTTAATAAGTTGGTTCTTGTGCACCTGAACAAGTAGGAATATTAATTAAAATATTTATTTATGAAGCTCAAGGGATATGTTAAAAGGTAATTGATTCATGTCGTACAATTTACTTATATATTTAGTATGAAGAGAAAACTTATATCAACATAATGTAGAAAAATAAATAATAGTTTTACCTTAGAGGTTCGATATGATCCTTAGCAAAAACAATTAATATTCCTGTATACACCACCAACCAATAATATTAATTAGTAAACATAAAAATTATACAAATATATTTTTATAATTATGTGCAAAATTAATATCCTAAAATTTTAAATAGAATTTAAGACTAAAATAAATTACAAAAATTCCTAATAAAATTAAATTACAGAAAACCTAAACTATTCCTAAACTACTAGTAGATTATAATCTACTAGTTTTACCAGATAGGTAGAATTATGATCTACTCCCAATCTACCCAAAACTACAATCTACCCGTAGAATCTATTTCAATAAACACACCATAAGCTTAGTAGAAAATTTACTAACTCATAGTAAAAGACATATTAATCTTGTGACATCATTGCACTTTGATACATAAGACAAACCGTAACTATTTGTTGGAATTTGAAAGATAATTAAGAATATTTGGCCCAAAGTGGGAGGCCCCAGATGGAAATGAGAAAGAGTATTACTACATCGAAAAATGTAACAAAATTTTCCTAGTATATAAAGAGATGCTCCTTGTTATGCCCACAATTCATAGTATGAATAAAGAGATGTTCATTGTAAATAATCAAATCTTATTTAAATTTGAATAATTGAGAATCAACACATTGCAGTTATGCCCACAATTCATAGTATGAGTTTTTATCGCCTTATATGATCTTACCTAACTTGAATAAAAATTAGCCGACATTGTAAATTTTGGGATACAATTTTTGTTGAGTTTGGCAAGGAAATAAGTGAAAGAGGAATTATTTTCCTATTTTATTTCGGACTCCTAATTTGACCAAATAGATTACTCGATATAAAAGGGTTTGCCTCTATATAAAGACATGTTACCCAATAGTTTTGTATAGCTTTGTGACTCGGATTCATCAATAAAGGTTTTCCTTTCTCACAGTGGACGTAGGCACTAGGCCGAACCATGTTATCTCTTGTGTCCATATTCTTTGCTCGTTTTGTTCTCCAGTTGCTGAATTCTAACAAGTGGTATCAGAGCTAAAGTTGGAGGATGTCGGATCACAGTACGAAGTTTGCTCTTGTGAAGTTCGATGGTTCATCAAATTTTGGGTTATGACAAAGGCGTATCAAGGATCTCCTCGTGCAACAAGGGAGGGTCATCGCGCTCTCCGAGAAGAAGCCCGATAAGATGGAGGAGCAAGAGTGGAAGCAGATGGAGGCCAAAGTGATAGCGATAATTCACTTGTGCTTGGCGAACGATGTAATATATCATGTCATGGATGAGGAGTCACCAGCTGAGGTATGTACGAAATTAGAGGCAAGGTATATGTCTAAGTCTTTGTCGAACAAGTTTTATTTTAAGCAAAGATTGTACGAGCTCAAGATGGAGGAGGGCTCAGATTTGAGCCAACACATTAATATTTTTAGTTTACTTATGAGCGACTTGAGAAAGGTTGATGTGAAGTTCGAAGAAGAAGACAAGGCATTGTTGCTTCTGAATTCTTTACCAGGCTCCTACGAAAATTTGGTTACAACTCTAATTTGGGGGAAGGAGTTCCTGGTGTTGGAATATATCACAAGTGCTCTGCTAGGGTTTTATCAAAGAAGAAAAATTGGCGATGAACAAGTGGAAAGGCTAGTTGTGAGAGGTAGCCATGGTGGCTATAGTGAAGATGGAAAAGGATACAGGTCGAGGTCAAGGAGGTTCAAAGGAAATTACTTCGAGTACGGAGAAAAATGGCACGTAAAGAAGGATTGTCCGAGAAGAACTCGGGATCGCGAGAGAAAAGGATCAGATTTTGTGAATGTGGCCTCATATTAGGACGGATCGGATGGTGATCTTCTTTCTATTTTTTCAAGTCCAAAGTATTCTGATTCCTGGATTTTGGATAGCGCTTGTTCCTTTCACATGACGCCCAAGAAAGGGTGATTCGACACTTTCAAGTTTGTTGATTCAAGTATGGTGACTATGAGTGATGGTTCTACTTGTAGAATTACTGGCATAGGAGACTTGAGAATCAAGATGTGGGATGGTGTTGAAAGAAAATTGTGTGAGGTTAGGCATGTTCCAAATTTGGAGAGGAATTTGATCTCATTAGGAGTCTTGGATCGTAGTGGGTATAGATATGAGATTGTAGGCGGGCTAATTGAGGTGGAGAAGGATGCCGAGGTGGTGATGAAGGGTAAAATGGATGCTAGGAACACCTACAGGTTAGTGAGAAATACAGTTGTAGGTGGAGTCACCTCGTTGGGTTTCGATGGAAGAGAGAAAAGCTCTTCTGTGATGAAGTGAAGGCTTGACATGAATAGTTTGAGTAGAGTTGGGATTCGCGAAAACAAAGTTAGCAAGTTCTCGCTATGGTTGTCTAAAGGGACGTGCATGTCAAAGGTGTTGGGTAGGTTTTGCATGAGGAATGCGAAGCCGTTGGTAGCACCACGGGCAAATCAGGTATCTCACTTAAGGTCGAACGGTAGAGTTCGGGACATGTCGAGGGTTCTACTTGGTAGAACAAAAGGTTGCCCATTGCGGAGCATGGGGTTGACCAGAAAATAGAGAGCACATCTATTGGTCATAAGTTTACTTCAGCAGGTGGAGTTGCTAGTTGGGGTTCGATGGAATTGGAGGGAAGATGCCAAGCAAGCTCGAAAGCTCCAGCTTGGGGGCTGGCTCCAAGTGATTGAACAAAGGTAGTGAGAAAGTTGAGATGGTCTTATTGATGGCGGTATATCTATGGTCCGAGGTAGAATCGGTGGAGTCGGATTGGTCTTGCAAGATCTCATCTCTTCATGGGACAGTGTTTCGTCAAGGTGAAGTTTTTTGTTAAAATTCAGATGGAGCTTCATAGTTCGTCCACGGGATGATTTCTTGCCAAGGTGGAGATTGTTAAGTTTGGCTAGGAAATAAGTAAAAGAGGAATTATTTTCCTAAATATATTACTTGATATACAAGGGTTTGCCTCTATATAAAGGCATGTTACCCAAGGGTTTTGTATAGCTTTGTGACTCGGATCTATCAATAAAAGTTCTCCTTTCTCACCATAGACATAGGCACTAGGCCGAACCACGTTATCTCTTGTGTCCATATTCTTTGCTCATTTTTTTCTCTAGCTGAATTTTAACAATTTTTTTCACCAACAAAAAAACCATTGTAATGCTTCTTAACAAAGAAAGGAAAATATGTAGTCCAATCTATTTTCCATGCAAAAAAAAAAATCAAGCCACTAACAAACCATAGTTCAATTTCCCTAAAATTATTCTAGATTAACATGATATTCGAATCGAGCCCATAAAAAAAAGACGACAAAGGCTGAAATATGGGCCAAACTTCTCTTCCTCGGTTGCTACGGTTTCATTCTCACAGACTGAGTGATTCCCAATCGTTGATCTCTCCATCTTCCTTGACGATATTCTTCAACGACCAAAACTGAAAGATGGAGAGACGCGAAGTAGTAAGGTTAGGCGTCCCGTGAGGTCTTCAGGCAGGCATGAGGTGCCCTTTCGGAGATACCAGGCAGCCCTTCAGATCTGGCCCCTTTTGTCTATAAAAAGGCCTCTCTCCCTTATTTGCAAAGCATCCCAACAACTCATTGCATAAGCATTCATTAGAAATAGTTGTTCTCCTCTCTCCCTCCCTCTCAAGAAAGTTCTGAATATTCGAGGTTCACCGAAGCTTCGATATTCATTGTGCTACGATCTTGGAAGTAACAAAGTCGTTATATCTTGGAGACGATTGCCGCGGTCCGTAAGTACTGAATATGGGGCAATCTCGTCTTACGAAAAAAGAGTGAAATTCTTGCCTCGACTTAGATCCTAATCAAGTACACCATTATCCGGACAAATAACAACTATAATCCTGGCTTGTAATTACTTTGGGTGCTAAACAAATTTCCATATTTAGGATTTCCAATTCCATATTTAGGTCTTCAGAGGTGGAAGGGTGCTTTCCCAAAAGGGGGAAAACATTTATTGACAAAACAATTATAATATGTTCTCACAAAAAAAAACCAATTATGAAATCACAGCTAGACACGTACAATATCATTATTTTAATTTAACTATGAGTTTCAAATTCGTAGTAAAAAATATTTAATTGTAAATAATTACATCTTATTCAAATTTGAATAATTGAGAATCAACACATTGCATTTATGCCCACAATTCATAATATGAGTTTTTATCGCCTTATATGATCTTACCTAACTTGAACAAAAATTAGCCGACATTGTAAATTTTGGGATACAATTATTTTTACCAACAAAAAAATCTTTGTAATGCTTCTTAACAAAGAAAGCAAAATATGAAGTCCAATCTATTCTCCATGCAAAAAAAAACTATCAAGCCACTAACAAACCATAGTTCAATTTCCCCAAAATTATTCTAGATGAACAGATATCCGAATCGAGCCCATAAAAACAAAAGACGACAAAGGCTGAAATATGGGCCAAACTTCTCTTCCTCGGTTGCTACGGTTTCATTCTCACAGACTGAGTGATCCCCAATACGTTGATCTCTCCATCTTCCTTGACGATATTCTTCAACGAGAAGAAACTGGGGACAAAGGCGATGGCCCCATCACAAGCCTGAGTTCCGTCGAGCTTAAGGCGGCCAACGAGCCTCATAGAGTTGCAATTGTACGCAACAAAGATCCTGGAATCCTCCATTAGAAGTATCTCCTCCTTGTTCAGGATCTTGATCGGCTCGACGAAGCCGCAGTGCAACATGTGCACCGTGATGGCCTTGACCCACTGCTCCCTCCCCGGAACCACCTCCTTCATCATCCACACGTCGAAGTGGCTCGCCATTGAGAAGTCACAAACGCTGACATGCCCTCCAAGCTCCTTCATTCTTACAAACCTGGTTGGTTTCTTTGCTGCTTTGAAGGTTGGAGGCGGCGATACGAGCTCGAACTGCTCGTCTTCGAATTCGAAAGAGGCTAGGAACTCGAACTCGTCGCGCTCGTTGGAGCAAACCCAATAGAAGTTGCCTTTCAGGTAGGTGCCGCAAGACATGGTGTGTGTGATCTGAGGTGCGAATCCTTTGGTCTTTCTCCATGTCGGTTCTTCTCCGAGTGTGTAAACCTCACCCAACCTGGTGTAGGAATCCAAAACCCCTCCGTATCCATGGCCAATGCTTGTTGACGCTGATGATCTCCTCCTGCCAAGAACTCTTACCACCTTGTATTTTTCATCCGTAAGGCTATATCCGAACCCGTAAGCCACCAGCGGTTCTTCGGATTCGAATTTATCGTACTCAATGCACATGGAGCACACACAGCTGATAGGGTTTATGTTATGGCGCCTGATATTAGTAGGAGGACCGTTTCTTGGGATGTTAATGTACTCCCTTGTCAACGGGTTCCAGACAGCAATCGGGCTCCTGTCAAGAAACTTGCACAGGCAGACCAGCCCATTGCACGAACCGACAATGTCGGTCCCCGACCAAGTTGCCTGAGTAATTTTACGGTTGTCACAATCACGTATCGAAGTCAAATATATATATCAGTTCATATTTGTACATTACCTCGTCGTTTAGAAGCATGGACAGCTCCACATAGACCTTGGAGTGCTTGTCTAGGAGGTCAACCGTAAAAGCTTTTCTGGACAATGATCCAGGGCCATCAGGCCTGATCATCACCTGCTTGGCGGCTGATCTCTGGAACTGGAGCTTGGCGAAATCCGGGTCGGTGTAGATGATCTTCTCCCAGGAGTTGCTCACAAAAGCGCAGGCCAGGATGGTTCTTGCAGGGAGGCGGGACAGTATCTCTACCATGAGTTTCCTCGTGAGCTTGAAGATCGGTGGGCCCTCTGCGACTCGGTTACTGGTTAATTGTCTCATCCTCTTCCTCATCATTGCCTCTCTGAACTCGAAGTTCTGGTTTTTTACGATTTCGAGAGTCTCCATCTCTCCGATTCTTGGTTTCTCCATTGTAAGTGGGTGATCAATGGTCATCAGCGAATCGCTCATTTGATGGTGTGTTTTGTGTGTGGGATCAGAGTTAAGATGGATTACTATCAACTAATAGTGGTTAATTGGGCTAATTAATTTTGAAATAATTACTTGTATATTATTGGCTCTATATTTGGCACACTATTATGAGCCTGTTGTCAACATTCCAAAATATTTCAAGAAATAGAAAAACCTCACTGTTGAGTTTGGCGAGGACAAAAGTAAAAGATGAATTATTTTTTTGTTTTGTTTCGAACTCCTAATTTGACATAAATAGATTACTTGATGTACAAGGATTTGCCTCTTTATAAATGCATGTTACCAAAAGGTTTTGTATAGCTTTGTGACTTAGATCCATCAATAAAAGATCTCCTTTCTCACCCTGGACGTAGGCACTAGGCCGAACCACGTTATCTCTTGTGTCTGTATTCTTTGCTCGTTTTGTTCTCTAGTTGCTGAATTCTAACAAGTGGTATCAGAGCTAAGGTTGGAGGATGTCGGATCACGGCGCAAAGTTTGCTCTTATAAAGTTCGATAGTTTATCGAATTTTGGGTTATGGCAAAGGCGTATCAAGGATCTCCTCGTGCAACAAGGGATGATCATCGTGCTCTCGGAGAAGAAGCTCGAGAAGATGGAGGAGCAAGAATGGAAGGAGATAGAGGCCAAGGCGGTGGCGACAATTTGCTTGTGCTTGGCAGACGATGTGATGTATCATGTCATGGATGGAGAGTCATCAGCTGAAGCATGGAAGAAATTGGAGGCAAGGTATATGTCTAAGTCTTTGTCGAACAAGCTTTATCTTAAGCAAATTTGGTTACAACTCTAATTTGGGGGAAGGAGTCCCTGGTGTTGGAAGATATCACAAGTGCTCTGCTAGAGTTTCATCAAAGAAGAAAACTGGCGATGAACAAGTAGAAGGGCTAGTTGTGAGGGGTAGCCATGGTGGTCGTAGTGAAGATGGAAAAAGATCCAGGTCGAGGTCAAGGAGGTTCAAAGGAAATTACTTCGAGTGCAGAGAAAAAGGGCACGTAAAGAAAGACTGTCCGAGAAGAACTCGGGATCGCGAGGAAACAGGATCAGGTTCTGTGAATGTGGCCTCACATTCGGACGGGTCAGATGGTGATCTTATTTCTGTTTTGTCAAGTCCAAAGCATTCTGATTCTTGGATTTTGGATAGTGCTTGCTCTTTCCACAAGACGCCCAAGAGAGGGTGGTTCGACACCTACAAGTTTGTTAATTCAGGTATGGTGACTATGAGCGATGGTTCTACTTGTAAAATTGCTGGTATAGGTGATATCCGAATCAAGATGTGGGATGGTGTTGAAAGAAAATTGTGTGGGGTTAGGCATGTTCTGAAGGTTAGAGAGGAATTTGATCTCGTTAGGAGCCTTAGATTATAGTGAGTATAACTATAATGTTATAGGTGGGCTAATGGAGGTGGAGAAGGATCCTGTGGTGGTGATGAAGGGTGAAAGAAATGGTAGGAACACCTACAAGTTAGTGGAGAACACAGTTGTAGGTAGAGTCACCTCGTTGGGTTCTGATAGAGGGGAGAAAAGCTCTTGTATGATGGAGCAAAAGCTTGACATGAATAGTTTGAGTGGAGTTGTGATTCGCGAAGACAAAGTTAGCAAGTTCTCGCTATAGTTTTCTAAAGGACGTGCACATCAAAGGTGTTGGGTAGGTTTTGAATGGGGAATGCGAAGCCGTTGGTAGCACCACGGGCAAATCAGGTATCTCACTCAAGGTCGAACGGTAGAGTTCGGGACATGTCGAGGGTTCTATTTGGTAGAACAAAAGGTTGCTTGTTGTATGCTATGTCAAGTAGCATTGGTTTGAGGCAAGAAGGTCCAGCAAAAAAGTAATTTAAGGTTGCAGAGCATGGGGTTGACTGGAAAATAGAGAGCGCATCTATTGGTCATAAGTTTGCTTCAGCAGGTGGACTTGCTAGTTGGGGTTCGATGGAGAATGGAGGGAAGACGCCAAGCAAGCTCAGAAACTCGAGCTTGGGGGCTGGCTCCAAGTGATTGAACTAAGGTGGTGAGAAAGTTGAGATAGTTTTATTGATGGCGGTGTATCTATGGTCCGAGGTGGAATCGATGGAGTCAAATTGGTCTTGCAAGATCTCATCTCTTCATGGGGCGGTGTTCATCATTGTGAAATTTTGTTAAAGTTCGAATGGAGCTTCATGGTATGTCCACGGGATGATTTCTTGCCAAGGTGAAAATTGTTGAGTTTGGCGAGGACAAAAATAAAAGAGAAATTATTTTTCTGTTTTGTTGCGGACTCCTTATTTGACCTAAATAATTACCTGATGTACAAGGGTTTGCCTCTATATAAAGGCATGTTATCTAAGAGTTTTGTATAGCTTTGTGACTCGAATCCATCAATAAAAATTCTCTTTTATGCACAAAACATGCATAAAAGATAGTCCAATACAGATCTAGAGGTGCTAAAACATGAGGACCATGCAAGAAAATGACTAAATACTACGACGCCGATGACGATAACAGCGACGACGAAGTTCACTCAAACAAGGAGACTACCAAGAACAGAAAACTCCATTTGGCTAAAAATAAGCCCTTTGCACGGTTGAATGATAACAACTCGTGGGTTTTACAGGAATTGAAAAAAAGGAATAAAGATAATATTTGCAGGACCTACGTCACCATCTTCGATGTTGTATTTGTTCGGTAAAGGAATAAGCATAATATTTGTTGGAAAATATTAGTGCTTTTAATTAACGATGTTGAAAAATGTTTGATCCTTACGAGAAAGAAAGTGAGTAGATATTTTTTTATATTTGGCAAATTTTCTTACTTAGTTATTTGTATAAAATAATAAAATAATAGTTTTACGTTGAAGATAAGGGCATTTTTTCCTGTCCACTAGAATCACTGAACAAAAATGGACATAAAGATCAACCAATTCAATTTCTCAAAACGTATGGAGTAAAATACTTTGAAATAGATCTACTACTAAATTATATATAATCTTCGAGACTTAATTGTTTTTTTCTCAAATATAAATAGTGCAAAAAACTATTTACTCCTCTAAATTGATTAACAAAAAAATCTTGGTCCTAATATTAAAATTTAATATTTCCTTTATTGTAATAACTGATATATTTTCAAAAAATTTAGTGGTGAATTTCGAATCTAACTTTCTAATAAAATAATATTTTTGAATAAATTCATATATATTTTCATACTTTAGAAATTTTAAAAATATTCAAAGATAATTATTTGTGATATGCTTGCTTGTTTGATAATTTTTACATCATTATTCATATTGTGAATCATTTTAAAATGCTCTTTGTCATAACAAAAATATCTCAATTGATTATATTATTTGAATGTTGCAAGAAGTTCAAATTTTCGGTGACTTGAAATAGAAAGAACAACATCAATTTATGTATATTTTTGGTAACTTTCGTATAGACAAATTTTTTTGTGTGGTTTATATGTATTTAGTTCTCAAAAAATTAATTTTAATTTTTTTGAAGTTAAAAATTGTAAAATAGTTTATGTGATAATATTTTTAAAGTGCTAATTTTTTCTGATCCCAACGATATCACTTTAAAGAAGTTCTACTGTATATGCTGTAAGAGCATTCCACTTTTCAAAGATCCTTTTATTTTTCAAAGATCCATTTCAAGGATGAATTAGTTGGTAAAGTGTGTCCTTGGTATTGAAAAAAATTGTACATCTCCAATACCATCCTTCCCTATTCCTCATGCTTCCAAATTGCTCATTTTATGGTATGTTCTGTGTATGGAATTTAAAAAAGATGGAGTAGTATCAACTAATAGTGATTAATTGGTATAGGTCTATATTTGTCACACAATTATGAGCTCTTTGTAAACTTTCCAAAATATTTTAAAACATAAAAAACTCATAAGTTCTTGAATTTTGATATAATGTACTAACAGATTCACCCTATAATCTTTTAGTCCTTAAGTTTTAAGAAATTGAACTGATTGGTCCTTTAGTCCAGTTTTTAGTTAATAATTCTTCAAAAATGTCAAAACTACCCTTAAAACTACCCTTAAAGAGAGTATATTGCTCTTTTGTTCTTTATTGTTTTAATAAACTTTCGTGAAAAGAATCATAATATATTAACTAATACCAGCGGATACCAATATCCTTCTTTTGTTCTTTATTGTTTCAACCATTATTTTTAAAGACGCGGTCCGACCGACAGTCTGACTAGTAGTCTGACCAGTCGGATTGTAAATTAGAAGGTTTACCGGGTCAAATATATAGGTCAGGATGTCAACCTAACTAACCGATCATTTTTTGGTCAGACCGGATAGTTGGACCAAAAAAGTGACCTGAGAAATTCTGGTTCGTTACGTTTGCCCAAAAAAAGTGAATAACCAAGCCTCAACTTACCGTATTTTTCTATTTTCGTTCCAAATTCTAACCCTAGAATTAAAAAAATAGACAGGCACATGTATTTGACTCTATTTATGCATGTATTTGATGATTTTTGGATGTGTGAGTGTGATTAGATATACGAATATACATATATTCTATATGTATAATTTTTAAAAATATTTTTTTAATAAAAAAGATCCGGTCTAATTGGTGGTTCAACTAATCGGACTGATTGATCTAGAGGTAGGACCAAAATTTGGGTCGTACTTTAGATCATTTTTGAAACCAATGGTTTTAACCAGCTTTCAAATCATGACATACGTTAAAAAAAATCTTCCTAATTGTTATAGTATCTTTTCATGAATATATATATTTTTTTTTTACTCAAGTTATATATTTTTAATATAATCATCATCAAATCATAATTTGTAATTGTCATGGGTGCTTCACTCTTTCTGTGTTCTTATATAATTGGATATTTGCTTGGAGGGTATATTGTGATTTAATTTTACATTTTTCACATTCATTGATGCGAGTTTGCCAGCGCCTGAATTGGGTGAGTATTTTGGTTAGCTCGCCAATTTTTTCAGTTTCATTTACTTAGAAAAAAAGAGGCGTAGTTTTGACACTCCATAACAATTATTCACCTAGAAATAGATTGAGGGACTAATTAATTTAATTTATTAAAATTTAAGGACTAAAAGACTATAGGATAAACTTATTAGTACATTATATCAAAACTTAGAGGTTTGTGAATTTTTTATCCTTAAAAAACACCTCAAATTTTTGCATGTTCTCCTTTAAAAGTTTTAATTGAGGGTTAAAGGAGTTTGGTTGCATTCAGAAAAGAACGCAAGGAAAACGTATATACATATATGTATATATATGTATACATATATATGAATGTATACATACATACATATATATATATATATATATATATATATATGTATATATATATATATGTATATGTATAGATATATATATATATATATGTATATAGATATATACGCATATATATATTGTATATTTTTATTGTATATTTTTATTGTATCTAGTGCTGAATACTCATATTTTTCTCTCGTCCTATGGATGTAATTTTTTTTTGAGGGATCTATGGATATAACTTTAACTAGTGTACTTATTATTATAAAAGTTTTGTCACCTTTAAAAAATTTATCTGATACAAACATGAATTAGTCAATACAATAATCTCTGGATACTCTAAGATCTCCATTATCATCCTTCCATGTTTCTAACACTTTTCAAATTGCTCATTTGGTGGTTCCAGGTGTGTTTTGTGGGTGGAATCAAAATTAAGATGGATCAGTATCAGCTCTCCAAAATATTTAAAACATAAAAAAACTTCATCAACCTTCCAAATTAAACTTCTCCATGAGCACGTTTATAAGTATTAATTACGGGCTACAGGAGTTTCGTTGCACTCAAAAAAGAATGCAAAGGAAACATAGAAACGGCTTCTAATTGGATTTTGTTTCATGTAATTATGTAATTGATAAAAACTAAGGATAATATGCGATCTAAGATTCACATTCTCGTCTTCAATGATTCTGTCACAAAACTCAAGGCCATTGCACGTGTGTGATTGCTCACTCGTACCGCTCCATGCAAATCATCCATTTGGCACTTGGTGACACGTGAAAGCAATCACGCGCGTACAATGGTCATGAGTTTTGCAACATAATCATTTATGGCCAGAATGTGAAATGTGAATTACAGCAGCAAAATATGGTAAACTGACAATGTCGGTTACTAAATTACCTTGTGCTTCTTTCTGGAGAGTGTTGACTTACAAATACCAACTAATCCCTCTTAATGAAAAAAACGTGAACAAGCTGCAGGTTTTTCAATGGAAGGATTGAGACAACTGATTTGTAAGACCCACTGGTTTACATTGATTACCACAATTAATACCATTCCTGGACCAAGTTGGAGGATGGACTTACCTATTACTTCCAGAGGGAAGGTTGAACATTCACAACCTTAACCATTTGACCTCTGCAATTACAATAAACAAAAAATATTAGATCACTTTCCAAACGTTCAAATACCAATCAGATTTCAGCATAACACATGGACTCTGTATAGCAGTAACATAATCACACCACGAGACTACAAGTACGCCCTTAATATCTTCCGAAGAAAAATTGAATGCACAAAGAGACACACATAAAGTCTCCATTTTTTAATTGTCAGATCCTAAGCACATCAGCATTTAATCTGTCTAGAACTCTTGAATAATCTTACAACAAGTAAATCCAAGACCAGAATCGATATAGATCTTATTTCTACTTAATCCCCAACAGAATTCCGACGCCAGAAAACACATTCTCCCTTTTTTTTTTGAAAGTTCAATTTTTTACAGCAACCTCCTAAAAATAGTACACTCCTTGTACCGCTAGGCTAAATGCCCTTTGGTACACAATCTCCCATTTATTAATTCCAATTCGCAGGTTTCACTCATGTAGAACACGTGTTAGACAAAATGTCCCAACCATTAGATGAATTAGAAAAGAGGTTCTCCAATCTGCCTGTGGGTAGTCATCATCTGTGCCGCTCCTGCGCTTTTGGGGCTTTTAATTCTTTCTTGTTAAGAAACTGAAATTGGAATCATCCAATGTTTTTAAACCGTCCGGTTGGGCCGGATTTTGAGTGATTTGATCGTTCTCCGGGTTTAAGAGTAAAAATGACCTGGGATCTCTCCCGAGTAGCGGTCAGACCGGTTCAACCTTCGGTCCGATCACGGATTTTAAAACATTGGAATCATCAACTATGCGTTTCGATGTGAATAACTCTTTGTTCCAAAAGAAATGGGAAGAGGGGGACGAAGGATATTGCTATTTGGGCCTCGTTGATTGTGAGTCAAGCCCATTGATATATCGACGTCCTAAGCCCATAAATGCAAATAGTTGAAAATTATATAGGGAGAAGTTCACTTTGATACAATGTAGTTTGGTCTATTTTTACATATGCTCCTCTGATTTAAAATGCGCAAAGAAATACTTGTAGTTTGTCCGACATGACACTTAGCAACTCAAGCAACTCACCGGGCTCGCACGTTGGAATGACGTCATTTTTGTGGTGATGTGACGCTCCATCTGTGCAAGTTGTACAACTCATAAGTAATGAGTTGTCTTGGAGATAAATTTTGAAATAATTCTTACTTTATTTATAAATTTTAAACTACGGAATCATATGTGAACATGTTGATCAAACCACAAAGTATTAAAATGATTTTTTTCCAATTATATACTCAATTGAAAGAAAACTGGTTAACGATCATGAAAAAACAATTACCGTAAAATGTGGTGATTCATTTTCATGGGAAATAGTTTTCAAGGAAACAAATAAATTCGTCAATAATTCAGCTAAATTACTCGGCCCTGTGTATTCTGATTGTAGGTAATTTAAAAACATGGTCATTAAATATATGTAAAACTAACGACAATATTGATTATTAATAATGTGATGAATAATCACCCCTTGAATCTTTATGTTGCTCTCGTGAAGTTTCACTTTGGCCGCTATTGGGACTACATTTCTTCCAATATTTCGTGATAATAGACTTTAATTTCACTCGTAATTTTATACTAAGAAGGGCCAAGAAGAATAAGAGACCAGAATATTATATTTGTGGACGAGAGGAGACAAAGTTTCTGCACTTCCAAGACCGTGTTCATTAAGCAACAAAAGGATGAAATGACTTCTGAAAGACACTTTATGTGAATCATTGGCCTTTGCTTTTAACTTGGTTGCTATTGGAGACTTGCAACTTTAACTTTCCACTAGGGTTTCAATTGTTTGAGGTTTTTTTTTTGGGGTAAGTTTTCAATTGATTGAGTTAACCGGGGGGGTGGGTGTTGTTGGGGGAGAGAATCTACCTGCTAATTCTGAAGCCAAGCAACTCTGATCTATGAAGCTATTAAGATTTTCGCTTTTTTTTTGGAAATGGTGGGTCATACTCCTATATAAATATGAAAAATAAGTTCAAATATTTTTATTATGAGATGGCAATGCTTCGAAATTCCTAAAAAGCGATTAGGGCAGAAGAAAATGATGTCGAAGCCTGTGAAATTTATGCCACAAATATTACCTACTTATTAGCGTTTGTTATCTTGATAGTCGAATAATTTTTTTCCCTTTTAAGAAAATTGTAATATTTTATGATACGATAGGTGAAGTACATTTGTACACATTTAGTATAGTCTTTTAATAGTTAATAATACTTTATGTATAAAAAAAGTGTGTCACCTTCGGATATGGCTTTAGTTTCTGTCACAATTTAGGAGCAGATTCAATGGAGAAACAAAACTATATATCATTATCTCGACAATTGATCCACCCTCAATTAATATACGGAGCATGTGTAAAATACCAAATTTGTAGACTAATAAAAAGTCTTGAATCCGATCAAATTACTGTAGATCCTTTTACATGTGGCGTCGAAATCACCGCTTCCAGGACGTTATTATGTCCCTCTAGAAATAGGAAAAGATAAACATAATGCAAAATGTTATTGATAGCTTATTTTAGTACTCATTTGCAGTGATTATGGGCGTAAAATACACATCAACTCTCATTCCCGTCTGACGCTTAAAAGATCTCGTCTTTATGAATTTTGTTTGAGATGTTGAGATTATTCGGTAGGTGGGCTTAAAACAACGAAACATTAATTATTTCTCCTATCGAATTTTGATCCCACCTGAGATAATTAAAACATATGTTCTCCTCTACAAGAATATCGCATACCTCATACTTTCATTTACAACCAGATGATTAACCTCGTTCAACGTCGTCAACTCGCCGGCGGACAGCCAAAGGCCGTCGACTCCGTTGCCGTGGGGATGCGAGAAGCAATGGATCGCCGAAAACGGCAGCCGGGCGGCACTCAAAACGGCAGTGAGGAGCGTATCCCATGGACGTTTTCTAGTAGTACGCACAGCAATTAGTTGCTCACCACCTTCTCCAAGCGCGCTCTCATCGGCCACTCTTGGGCTTTTCTTTATGTTCTGGATGGTCGCACGCATCCTCTCCAGCTTCCTCCGCATGATTTTCTCGGTGAAATGTTCGGATTTCGGCGAGATGGAGGAACTGAAGGTGGACGACTTGTGAGTGAAGCTTTGAACAAGATGTTGATGTTATTTGATACTAATTGGTTGGTGCTTGCTCTGGCTAGTGCTATGTATATATGGTGTGTGTGTACATATATGGCATTTTACTAATTATACTTAATGATTATAGTTTTGTTAATTAGATCATACATATTTTATTAAAAGATCAATGACTTGATATTTTTATCTCTTATCAAAAGAGTCATCGTAAAATTAATGGTCCAGATTACTTCAAATCTAACCACATAAGATTACAAAATTCTTTCGTATAATATTTCGAAACCCTTCTCTCAAATTAGAATCATAATGTTAAACTAGAACAATTTTTTTACTGTTTGATTGGTGTTACATAGATGCTTTTGGGTTAACTATTTTAGGAATCATACAATATCGTTATCAAGTTACTGTTTTATTTGTGGGGTTTTTTTTGTGGGGTTCATGTAAGGCCAACAAGCCGACAAAGTTGCCTAATTATGCCCAAAAGCTTCCCATAAGAGAAGGATCGAGCATTTTGTTGGGTGTGGAGATCCCTTCGTCACTTTTGGATACAAACTCGAGGGTCTAATTAATGGTTTTGGAATCTCTTTTGCTAAGAATATTAATTTTTTTTGGGTGATTAAGAATATTAATGTTGATTAAAGAACAAATTAGATATATATAATTAAGTTTACTTTTTAAATAAGATTTATATCAACCTAAATTATATTAATGATAAAATTATATACCTTAAATATTCATTGTACCATTAGATTAATAGAGGAGTCCTATTTTTCACATGTTACTTATTAATTGGTGGATACATGATAAGTCATTTGATGATTAGGTATGTAGGAATAACCACAAAATTTCTCAGCCAACATGTCGACAAAGTTGCCTAATTATGCCCAAAACCTTTCCATAAAGATTTTCGTGTCACTCACTAAGGAGCGAGCATTTTTGGGTGGAGATTCCTTCGTCACTGTTGGATACAAACTCGAGGGCCCAAAATGGAGAATTCAAGAAGCTAAAAAAAATTCCGAGGGGAACAAGAAGCTAAATTGGAGATGCCATTCCGATCTGAAAATGACCAGTTTCATACAAATCATCAATGAGTGACAAAGTCCACCGTCAATAATTTCTTCTCGAAGATTCCGGAGCTCGAACAATTGCATTTTTTTAAAAGTTAAATTTTCACACTATAATTACACTGTGTGCTTTTGGCAGAACAATTGTATTTAGGGCAAATTAACATTAGGTCTTTGGGGTATGGTCTCCCAATTCCTCGGGTCCCTAAGTTTTCAAAATATATTTTGCCGTCTCCCGTGTTTATTTTAAGAAACTCTCGGGTCCATGTCACCAGAATATGTCATTTTCTTGTCGAAACATACCATTTTGTCCGGCAAATCCTCACTTGAAAAGACAAAAATGTCCTTACATTTATATTACTATTCTTGTTTTCCTAATTAGTTGTGACGTACCTTATACTTAGATGTACTGGACGATTAATAGAGTGGTCATTTGGTAATTAACCAATGGATATAAATAGTAGAGAGAAACAATGTAAGGGTGTTCTGATCATTTAGTGAAATCTAAGAAACAATTACTTTTTCTATTCTTCTATCTCTCTTCTTTATATCCTTCTCCCCATTTTTCCCAAATTCTTGGGTTTCTGATTCCCTCTTTCATAATCAAGATTGTTACATGGTATCAAAGCTAGAAATTCCTCGAAAACTCTAGCAGATTATGCGATCGAAGAACATGGAGGGCCAAATCCAAGACGTGGACCATAAATTTGTTAGGTGTAGAGCCTGAGTACGAGTGAAGTATTCGAGTAGCTCGAGTGAAGAGCCGTGAGGATGGTCCGAGAGTTGATCGATTAGGTTCAGAGTCCGAGGATGCTCGGAGAATCAATCGAGTCAAGAGTCGAGTGAAGACATTGAGGATATCCGAGCATCGTGTGGCTCGAGTGAAGAGCCTTGGGATGATCGGGGGCGATTGGGTCAAGAGACGGGCTCGAGTGAAGAGCCAAGACGCAGGCGAAGCAGAGTGGGCACAGAACCTGGTGCCCGCCAGCCCAAAGAAGAAAGGGTAGAGTTGGCACCCGCCAGCTCTAACGCCTGTCCAAATTTTGGCACCCACCAGACAGCCAGAAAAGTTGGCATTTTGGTGGACCAAAATGCCCCTCCCGACTCTAAATAGTTGCCTAGGTTGTGGCCACTATAAATACCCATTGTTAGCCTCAAAGAAGGGTCGGCAAAAGTTTTGTCCACTTTTCCAAAGAGAAAGAGAGAAGAGGGAGAAAGGAGAAAGGCTCTCCAAGTCAAGGAGAAGCCAAGTGCCCACTCCTCCAAGTCAAGGATGAGAAAGAGAAGAAAAAGTATGCCCCAAAGGCACCCAACCCAAGTGAAGGGTTGCCTCTGAGTGAAGGAGAAGATGGAAGACTCGAGTGAAAGGTTGCCTCCAAGTGAAGGAGGAGAAGAAGAAGACCCAAGAAGAAGGGTTGCCTCCAAGTGAAGGAGGAGGAGAAGAAGAACTTTAAGTGAAGGACAAACTGAAGAAGAAGGGTTAGCCACCCCAAGTGAAGGAGGTGGTGCTTTCCGAGTAAAGAAGAGTTGTCCGACATGTAGGTAGAGCCCGAGTGAAGGGCCTTGCCAAGAAGAAGGGTTAGCCACTCCGAGTAAAGGAGGTGGTACTCTCCGAGTGAAGGAGAGTTTGCCCGAAGAGTGCGTAGAGCCCAAGCCTAGGGTTTTGCCAAGAGTGAGAGCTCCCAAGAGTGTAGGTAGCCTATGGTGAGAAGAGGAGGAGAGAGTGAGCCGAGTGAAGGCATCCATTGTTATGAGAGAGTATGAAGCTCGAGCGTAATATAGTAGAATCTCTCCTGGCTTGGAAGCCCCCGGATGTAGATCATTATGGATCGAACCAGGTAACCAAATTTTTTGTGTCCCTCCTTGTACTTTGTGTATTGTGCTTCTCGTAGTTATCGTGGTTTGCTCGTATGTATTTTTCCTTACGTTGTTTGGGTCCATGGGAAGTGAATAATTTTCCCAACAAGATTGACGTAGCAAATCGAGGTTTTTGAAGGAGAAAATGAGCATCGTAGGGCCCAAATCAAGAATCTTCTAAAAGATTCTGAGCTACTTCACCGTAAATCGATGGAATGATTTGGGGCTCTAGTGGCTTCGCACACGAGGTACGAGGATTCCACTCGTGGAATCCAGAAGGTTAATTGCGAGATTATGGAAACCCTAAGGAAATTTATTGCAGTGATCAGAAAACTTCCCAAAGATGACCGGATATCGCCTTTCTTGCCTTCCCCACCGTAATAGAGTCGGGGTATGAATCGACAAGCAAGTGGGTCGCGAGTGGGTGTAGCCGCAAGTCCCCGAGAAGAGGGTTTCTAACGAGGAGCAAGCGGGTTGCAAGTGGGTGCAACCGCGAGTCCCCGGTAAAGGAGATTAACCATGATTCACCAAATCCAGATATCATTCATTGCACCAACCTGGCTCCAGATTCTTCTCTCCATATCTGCTGCAATCCACGCCTGTTATAGGCCTTCTTTATCAGGCTGATATAGTCTTCCATATGTAGCGGATTGTGTGCAGATTCCCTGCCACAAATCACGCATACTGTTAATGAGTCGATTGTGTACAAACCTGTATAAATTAGGCACATCATGTACAGAGCTAATCAAGCAAAATACAATCTCGTTCATGGTATCAGAGCCTTTTCTGGAAAGAGATCTCTTGTCATTCCTCCTATAAAAAAATAATAATAATGTCGAACCCCACAGACAACTTTCTCATCCCCAGTATAGCTACCCAGATTAGCAAACTCACTGCAAACAACTACCTACTGTGGAAGACTCAGGCCAAACCAGCACTAGAAGGGAATGACCTGGTAGGCCATGTCGATGGAAGCAATCCAGCACTAGTGAAGGTGCGAGAAGGCGAAACCACTCCCAATCCGGAGTATGTGAAGTGGAGAAAGGTGGACAAAAAAGTCCAATCGTGGCTTATGATGTCCTTGTCAGAGTCGGCCCTACCTCAAGTGGTTGGATGCGAGACCGCGAAGGACATATGGGATAGACTCGCTAAGGTCTACGGAGCAGGCTGCCGGGCACAAATGCTCCTCCTAAAGCAATCCATGTCGGTGTTGAAGAAGGGTACAGAAAGTATGGATACGTACCTCACCAGGGCCAAGACCATAGTAGACCAACTCGCTGCTATGGGTCACAAGGTTTCTGATGATGATATTGTGAAGAAAGTTCTCTGCGGGCTGGACGAGAACTTTCGCCCATTCGCTAGAAACATTAAAGCCAGAGGTGAAGAGATTTCACTAGGTGAAGTGGGCCTCGTCAGCAAGGCCAGTACACAGCCTGCAACGACGGTGAAGTTCGGTGCTACAACTGCGAAGGTTTTGGGCACTTGGCCCGTGACTGCTCCTCGGCCTGATGCAATAGGCCCAATCAACCCCAATTCACCACACACGTCGCCACAAGGATCCCCGTGGGTGCTCGACTCGGGCACCACACATCATTTGACATCGGACCTCTCGAACCTCCAACTCCACTCGGAGTATAAGGGCCATGACGAGGTCACATTTGGTAATGGAAATACTCTCCCGATATCACATATTGGCTCTATGTCAGTTCCACTTTCACGGTCATCCCTATCATTATCTAATGTTCTCTGTGTGCCTAATGCGCGCACCAATCTCGTTTCTCTTAGTGCACTGACAAGAGACAATAATATTATTGTGGAGTTTGTTAACGACTGTTTTCTTGTGAAGGACCAAGCCACGAAGCAGGTTCTGTATCAAGGCCGGAGTAAAGATGGCCTATATCCATTTTACCTCTCAGCAAGTCCTCAAGTCTGTTTTGCGTCAGCCGGGCCCTCTCTTCGGATCTGGCATCAGTGCCTGGGTCATGCCAACCTCCATGCAGTCAAGACTGCTCTCCGGTCGCAGTCAATTTCTTTTTCGAATAAGACATTAAAGTCTCTCTGTCATGGATGCTGTGTTGGAAAAATACACAAGCTCCCATTTCCCGAGTCTTCATTTCAAGCATCCGGGCCCCTTGATCTGATTTGCAGTGATCTCGGGGAACCCGCACCTATTATGTCCTATGATGGTTTCTCGTACTATGTGGTATTCTACGATCATTTTAGCAAGTATGTGTGGTTGTATCTTTTAAAAAGAAAGTCCGACTTGCTTGACGTTTTCGTGCAGTTCCGAACACAGGTTGAAAAAATTTTCGGACGCCCAATCAAAATATTCCAATCAGATTGGGGGGAGAGTTTCAGGGACTCACGAAATATTTCTCCGAGTATGGCATCATTCATAGGGTATCTTGTCCCTACACGCCTGAGCAAAATGGATGTGCGGAAAGGAAGCACAGGCATATTGTTGAGACCGGTCTGGCCATCCTTCACCATGCTTCCTTACCCATTCATTTTTTGTCTGCCATTTTTTGAGTCTGTAGTCTATTTGATTAATCGGATGCCTACGCCACTACTAGACAACTTTTCACCGTACCACAGGTTATTTGGTGACTCCCCAACCCTCACCAATCTCTGAGTTATTGGATGTCTATGCTACCCCTGGCTCCGGCCCCTCACTAAGCACAAGCTTGACCCACGATCTGTACCCTGCGTATTCTTGGGATACAGCCGCCAACACAAAGGCTATCGGTGCTATGACTTCTCGGCCAATAAAATGCATATTAGTCGTCATGTGCTTTATGACGAGTCTGTGTTTCCTTTTACAGATCTAAAATACACCGGTGGTCGAGCCAATATCAACAATCCCATTCACCCGGGATGATTGTTTCGAGAACCTTGTTCCACGATAAGGGTTTAAGGGTTTACCTGAAGTGAACCAAAGATACCGAACGCAGGAGACCCAGTTAAACTTCACATTTCCCAAGATCGATATTCCTCTTTTCTTGGACGGTAACCCTAGGTTGTGGGTGAGGCGATGTGAGAAATGTTTTGTAGTGAATCGAACCCCAGATAATAGAAAGGTTCAGGTTAGTTCAATTTACTTGGATGAGAGGACAGATGTGAGGTTTCTCCCCTGGCATCGTGATCGTGTAGGTGCAAGTTGGGAGGAGTTTATGATTAAGGTTTGGAGACAGGGTTTATGACTCCTTAATTAAGGAGATTAATCTGTTGAAACATACAGGTGATGTAGATGAGTATGTGGGAAAATTTGAGGAGTTGAAAGAACATATATTATTGAAAAATAGGCATCTTAGTGAGAGATATTTTAAGTCAAGCTATGTAGCTAGTTTGGAAGAGGATATTCAAGCAATGATCGTAGCTGCTAGGCGTTTACCAAATGCAATTAGATCAGGAAGGCTCAATGAAACTGACATAGCAGCTATGTTAAAAAAAGCAGTATTCTAAGTTGCTAGGGGGTAGTAGTGATGGTAACTCAAGCAACAACAATAACTATTCTTATGCTAACAAAGGGGTAACAATTTTGTTTGTACTGTTGGCAGTAGTGTTCGAGGTAATAGAAAAACTTTTAAGAAGGATCCATCATGCTATACATGCGAAGATAAATACTTCCAGGGGCATGTTTGTACTGTAAAGAAAAATTCAGAGCTGAATTTGATGAAAGAAGATAAGACTGAAGATTGTTGGAGTGATGGAGAGGCTGCTATCATATCATTGGAGGCCATGGAAGCAGTGGACAAGAATAACAGAACTGGTACTTTGAAGATTATGGGAAATATCTAGCAGAAGCCTCTACTGGTGTTGTTGGATTCGGGCAGTACATTTAGTTTCGTAGGTATGGCAGTACTCTAATCTTTGTCGCTCAAGTCTAAACCAATACCTGCAATAGAAGTGACTGTGGCGAATGGTGAAAATATGATTAGTAGAAGGAAGTGTATTGATTTTAAATGAGAAATGAGTTGCTACCAATTTTAGAGTGATTTGCTCATCCAGACGTAGGGTGGCTATGATTTAGTTCTGGGTACAGATTGGATGCAAGGAAGCAGTCCGAGAACATCTATTATATTTGATTTCTGAAAAAGGCAGGCAGTTTTGAAGAAGAATGGAAGATCATTTGTGTTGAAATGCATGTCGAGAGAGGAATTATGCAAGTTCTAATTGAATAGGAACAATAGTAGTATTATTCCTGAAGTAGAATTGTCATACATGGACTCTCATAAACTACAAAATTTTGTATATCAACCATCTTATGATGACTTAGAAGAAGCTCCTGGTGTAAGGAAAAATTGTGCAGGTCCAGATGCGTGTGCTGCAGTCGCAACTTTTGCAAGTTCACCATCTGATTTTGCAGGCCAGCCAGCTTCTAGAGATGTGCAACTCTCTGCTGCAATTTTACAACAGCTATCTTCTACTGTAATTTTGCAGATGACAGATCTGCAATTATTGGGAGCATTTGGAGGTTCATCTCCTTGATTTGCAGGTTTGCTATTTAGTTTTAATGTCAAATCTTAGCCGCCTGATGAGTCAGAAGCAACTAAAGAGGTGAAACTGAGTTGTTTTGAAGAGAGAAGAATTGGATATAGTTCTTGAGAATTCAAAAAAGTTCAGAGTCGTGGCACTAGTTTTAGGTTCAGAGTTGTGGCACTAGCTATAGGTTCAGAGTTGTCTGCACTTGCTGCATTTTTGCAGTAGCTTCCTATGCAAATGTTTGGTCTTTTTTATTTTGATACAGCTGATACAGTTCTGCAGAAACTATATGCAGCTGCAGTCTAAAGTTTGGTGCAGTTGCAATAACAGTCTTCCCATTTTCTGCTCAACCACATGTTATATTATTGCAGCCATCTGTTTTGCTTCCTGGAGGCAATCTGAATTCGGATGCAGTACAGGGTGACTATGGTGCATCAGAACATCTGCTATTTTGATTTTTGATGTCCCTTAAGGACAAGGTTTTTTGAAGGGAGAAATTATAACATACTTTGTACTTAGATGTACTAGGCGATTAGTAGAGTGATCATTTGGTAATTGACCAATGGATATAAATAGTAAAGAGAAACAACTGTAAGGGCAATCTGGTCATTTGTGAAATCTAAGAAACAATTATGTTTTCTATTTTTCAATCTCTCTCTTTTCTATCCTTCTCTCCCTTTCTCCAAATTTTAGGGTTCTTGATTCCCTCTTTCATAATCAAGTTTGTACTTCTCAAAAAAATAATAATCAAGATTGTTACATTCGCCCAAATAACCTTAATATTAAATTCCATTAAATCTACTGGAATAAAGTTTCGGGTTAACCTAAAATATACCTAGAAAATTCTTGAGCTCTCTAGAAAATTCTGTTGGAGTAATGTGGTCTTCATTTGCGTATCTTTCAAAATCTTTATTTTCATGCTTGTCATGATTCTTCCATGCCACAAAATTCGCTGGCATTTCTACTTCAATCAGAATGGAACAGCCAAGCTCCTATATCAGATGTATGTATAATTATTTTTTGAAAAGTAGATGTATGTATAGTTGGGACGCAGTATCTCCTCATTTAATGTAGGAGTTAATTAGGAAGTCTATCTTTAAGACTTAGCAAATTTGAATTTAGATTAATTGGCAAGTATCTGAATATCAGTTATAAACAAAAAAAAAGACTTGACGGAAAAAATCACCAAAATAATATATCTTCTCATTTCCAAATTGACTAATTTTTTGTGTATTTAGTAAATGGAGAGGAGCGCATTTAATGGATGAGAGGGGCGTATTTAATGAATGGAGAGGAACAAATTTAATGAATGAGAGGAGCGTAGTTAAGTTCTTTATTTTTACCCACATTTAAAAATAAAATCAGACCATCTGATCAATCTATTTAAAAGATTTCACTTCCAAAATAAAACTTTTAAGCTCGACGGATTTTTTACAATTAAGAACAACTTAACAATATATTCGTCGCAGTTGATTATCGAGCATTTATGCAAAAGGAGGCCATCCTTAAAATGGGTACCAGAAGTAAAGTAGCTTTTAGTTATATTTCACTGAAGAAATCATTTCGATTTCGTTTGTCAATATTATGAACAATCATGTATGGATCATGTGAAATGGGCGCCATAATGACGATTAGTGCAAACGGGGGGTATGGATTCAGGGGGGACTACATAAAAATCATCCCCATGGTATGGACTAAATATGGGCCTTTAGATTTGATCAAATTCTTTTTTTACAGATCTGATGGTCAGAATCTCTTGAGGGTATTTTCGAGTTTTTATCCAAACATACTCATTAGGGTTCCACTATTTTCCTATATAATCTCACAAAAAAAATTTTCCCTCGTCACCCCGCCTCCCCGAAGCCCCCTCCCCGATCCCGCCGCCACCCCCTCCTTCCCCGATCCCGAAGCTCCCCCCCCCTCCTCCTCCTTCCCCGCCGCTCCCCCACCCCCACCCCGTCCCCGCCGCTCCCCCCATCTCCGTCGCCCCCCCCCCCTCCCCGATCCCGCCGCCACCCCCTCCTTCCCCGATCCCGAAGCTCCCCCCCCCCCCCCCCCGACGCGGCCCGGGTCACCAATGACCTCGTATCCATCTGCACCAAGCCGTCTTTCTCCCCCGAAAACCCGCAACTCAAGAGCCTCGCGCCGCTGCTGAGCACCCAGATCGTCGAGGCGGTGCTGGCCAGTCTCCGGAGCTGGAGGATTGCTAGCGGTTTCTTCGATTGGGAGTCGGCCCAAGACGGATACAGGCACAATATATATACTTACAATGCCATGGCTTCCATCCTATCACGTGCTCGACAAAATGCCGCACTGAGGGATTTGTCGGAGAGAGTGGTGAATTCCCGGTGCATGATGAGTCCGGGGACACTGGGTTTCTTGGTTAGGTGTCTGGGTACCGTTGGTATGGCGAGTGAGAGTTGTTTGATCAGGTTAGGACGACAAGGCTTTGCGTACCGAATATTCGTAGCTATAATTGCTTGTTGGAGGCTGCCTCGAAATCTAATTGCATTGAATTGGTTGAGACGAGGCTGGAGGAGATGTATGGTATATATCCTAGAACGATACCAATATTAAAGTAGAATGATACCAATATCTTAGAACGATGATACCAATATTCGAGAAGAATGAAACCAATACATTCAAATGGTATATATTTTTACTTATAATGGGATACCAATATTGGAGAAGATGAAAACCAATATCACGATGGAATGAAACCAATATCATAGTAGGATGAAACCAATATCATAGTAGAATGAAACCAATAACATAGAAGATGGAAACCAATATCATAGTAGAAATGAAACCAATATC
This sequence comes from Hypericum androsaemum, assembly GCA_963995505.1. Classification (NCBI taxonomy): domain Eukaryota; kingdom Viridiplantae; phylum Streptophyta; class Magnoliopsida; order Malpighiales; family Hypericaceae; genus Hypericum; species Hypericum androsaemum. Next base: position 5,046,833 of record OZ023180.1, read on the forward strand.
ATAGTAAAATGAAACCAATAGTATAGAAGATGGAAACCAATATCCGAGAAAATGAAAACCAATATATCCCATACTTGTATTTTCATAAATTGTATTATTTTGCTGATATTTTTTTTAATTATTTTAATTAGTGTTTTTCCAATATTGCCCATGTCCCTTTCAGTGGGGATTACCCATGTCCCCACTGAATTTGAACCCCAAACGGGGACCCATGATGCCATTTTACTTATTGTATATGCAAATTGCCTTTCATTATCTCCACGTATATATGTAATTATTGCAATTGCTATAGTTAGTTGGTATTGAGAGTCGAGCCACTATTTATAGTGTCTTATTTATTATTGATTTTCTCAATAATAATTTTTATTCGTAAAATTTAAATTCTAAATTTTTTATAGAAATTAAGATTTCTTACCGATTGGACCTATTAGTATTGGCAATCGGTGATATTTAGGAATTTCAAAATTCAAATTTGGTATTGTCATGGTGTAAAATTTATTGGTTGAGAAGAAAATGAAAGTCAAACTCCACGTACGGGAGAGTAAAGTCAACCCCAACTAAGAATAGTTTTTTTTCCTTCCTTTTTCTTGTTTTTTGGCCCTTTATAGGGATCGTGAGCATGCAACTAGGAAGTACAAAGAAATTTCCAATGGACGCAAAATCCGGGTGTGTATCTATGCGATTGAGTTGGTCCACTCTTAGTGGATCGACTCAATTTCATTTCATGTCATTCAACGAGAAGGGCATAATGAAAAGGGTGATCATTTTTTCTCCTTAGGAGATCACTGTAGCACAATGTATAAAAAAATACACCAAGTCCGCAGGTTCTTCAATCCTCTCAGGTTTCAGACCTATAAGTCTAGTTGGTTGCTCTTATAAGATTATAACTTTTCTCCAAAAAAACATAAGATTATAAACAAAAAATTATCCTCAAGTCCCTGGATTATAGTTTTATTACTCGCAGGTCCCTGTATTTCGAAAATAGTGTATGAGGTCCCTCCTTTTTAAGAAATATTGGTATGAGGCCCCTGGTCCCAAAATACCCTCTGGTCCCAAAAAAAACTTGTCTTCTTCAACTTCTAAAACACTATGAACACCAACCTAATCAATCAAATCCAAAAATTTGCAATCTTCAATCGAACAACAAAACCCATAAATTTGCATCCCCGAAAAGCGACAGCGATTGAACACTAAGCTTCAATCGCAAACCCAGAAATCTTCATCAACAACAAACCCAAGAACAACACTACAGTTAACACGAACTCAAACCCAGAAATTTGTTTCTCCGAATGGGACACGACAAACCCGATCCCCCGGGCTCCCTCCTCGCTAGGTCGTCTTCAACCGAGTCGCCCTACTCCCAGTAGAAGCTCCGCCGCCCCAGTGGTGAAGCTCTGCATTGGGGGGATCTGAGGAGAGCGACGTCATTATCATCGGGGGTGAGCCGCCCAGCTTGTTGTTCCGTCTTAGTTTTCTAGCTCGGCCTTAGCTCGGCCTCAAGCCATCAAGACCGCCCAGCTCGGCCTCAAGACCACCTGCATCGAGAAGCGCAGGATGACTGGGCCGCCCAGCTTGCAGTTTCGTCTCAGTTTTCCTATAGATCTTGGCCGTACTCAATCTGTTCTTGAGTGGGAGTAGAGGCGGAGATAAATTTTGAGTATTTTCTGGGTTATTTTTTTGTTTGTTCTTGATGTTCAAAGGTAGTTCCAAGGTTGAAGATGAAGACTTTTTTTATTTTTTGTTCAAGGTGGTTCCAAGGTTGACCAGAGGAGTATTTTGGTCATTTCATATAGCTCTCCGTCGGAAAAGATCTCCGATCCGGTGACTAAGGACCTCAGACTAATATTTCTTAAAAAGCAGGGACCTCATACACTATTTCTGAAATACAGAGACCTGCAAGTGATAAAACTATAATCCAAAGACCTTAGGATAATTTGCCCTTATAACTAAGCTCGTGTCTATGAGGTCGAAGAAAGTTATGCATGCGATCATTGGACAAGAGCAAGCAGCTTTTATTGCTGGTAGACAAATCTCAGAGATCTCAATGATTACTAACGAGGTGATCAGCTGCCTACAAAAAGAGAAAAAGAGTGCAGTTCTGGTCAAACTCGACTTTTCAAAAGCTTTTGATACTGGGATTTTCTTATGGAAACAATGGGTTTCAGTGGGAGATGGAGGACTTGAGTTTTTAGCTGCATTTCTACTGCCAAGCCTTCTGTCTTGGTGAATGGCTCACCAACAAAACTCTTGAACTTTGAGAGGGGACTAAGGCAGGGGATCCTCTTTCTCCGTTTCTTTTTTTTGATCGCTTTTGAGGGTTTAAGAGTTCTTATCAAAAGGGCTAAGCATTTGGAGCTTATCAGAGGCATTGACATCCTCGGAATGACTGACAGATTAATATATTCTTCAGTACGCTGACGATACGCTTCTTCTCTCAACGGATTGCGAGTGGAGCCTCCTCAATCTTTACAGTCTGTTTGGAACCAATTCCGACAAGAAAGGAATCTCATTTTCAATTTCTAATGGTAATAGAAAGGAATCACTTTCCTATTTTCTTGTTTGGAACCATAAGTTAAATTTTGGGAATTGATTTGAAATATTATATAAACACTCTGCTAACAATTCCAGGTGAGATAGAAAAGTTTTCTTCAAATAGTATAATAGACATTTTACTACCAAATCTGGTTTAGTCCCCTACAAATCTGACCTAATTTCAAAGAAATTCTAAATCCGGACTTTTAAACAAAATAGAAATTCTTTTCCAAAAATATTTAGTTCCAAACAGACTAAGTTTTTTAAAATTCCAGAAAAGAATTTTATTTTTCATTTTTAAGCCTGTAAGAGAATCGTAACTCTTTTTGGAATTGCTTCTGGTCTGTGTATCAACATTACAAAGACTTCCATGACTTGCATTAATATTTTGGAGGAGAAAATTCCTTCTGTTGCTTATACTTGGAATTGCAGGTTGGATAAGCCGCCACTCAATTATCTTGGCTTGCCTTTGGGATGTAACATAAATAGGATTTCTTCTTGGAAGCCTGTGATTAATACCATTGATGAGAGATTGAGTTGATGGAAGGATAGCTTACTCTCAATGGGAGGGCGATTAACTCTGATCAAGGTTGTTTTGTCTTGTCGCTGTTTGTAAGGTGATTCCAAAAAGATGAGAATTATTGGTGGAATTCACCAAATTAGGTCAATCTCGACTTTGACAATTCTCAAGGCCAAGCATGGAGGCACTTGGGCTGCTATCTGCTCTGCTGTAGATGATGATTCAGACATCTGCAATAATTTTTTCTCAGGTTTCAAGTTGAAGGTTGAGGATGGTAGCTTGTTTTCTTTCTGGAACGATGCCTGAGCTGCTGAGTGATCTCTTAAAGACATCTTCCCTCGATTGCACACCATTTATTCTCGTCAAGATTTTTTTTTCGGGAACAGAAATGCAATCGTGAACTTCTCATTCATTTCATCTTCTTGAGGTTCGAGGAATGGATTTGGTGGAACAATCTCGCATTTAATTTTGGGAACCAGGACGTGAGGCTTTTTCTGCAGTCACTGCGTGATTAGGGCACTGCTGGCGTGATTCATGTTTTTGATGGCTTTGTACTTTTGTGTAGTCTTTGTTGTGTAGGACTTTTGTTATGGACTAGTTATGTAGCTCATGTAATTGGTTTGCACTACTGTGGAACTATGGGGTTGTACATATTATTTTATTTAGAATATAATTCAACTTATAAAAAAAAACTACCAATTTCGTAAATCAATCGGTAAAAAAAATTCAAATTTATGCACAACCCCATTCTTTTTGGCGTCATGGTCTTTTAGGTTGGACCAAGACCACCCCGATAGAGGTCATTCCAACGGTCGTGAAAGTATGGGCCGAGGCCCAAAATCAGCCCGCTCCGGGCCGGCTCCACTAAAGTAACGGTCAGGTTGACCGCGACTCAGGTTTTTGCTTGAATCCACTGCTACGTACGTAGTCGTTTTGCCATTCCACCACCTCCGAAAAACCGAACATACGTATATATAGAACTGATAGATGGCTTCTCCTACGACGTACGTAGCAGTCAGTCTCTTAGACAATCGTCAGTTTTTAATACAGGCCAGTTTATGCTAGAGCCTTGGAAATTCAGATGTCTATTGTCCTTACTGGGTTGGTTCGATCACCGAAACCTCCATTAGGTTAGATCCTGTTATGACTAAAGTAGCACAGGAAGTTGCCAAACGTATCGATGTTATCCACCTCTTACGGCGACTTGATAATAGATGATCTCTTTCTGAACCTATTTTCTTGTTGAAGAGCCGACGATTTTCCATATGCAGTTTCTAAAAGACAAATGCTACTTGGCAAATTCTTCTTTCTTTTTTAATGGTGCTTTTGTTTTCAATTTTCAATCTTGAATCTTCTTTTATCTCTATAAATTCTTCGGTGTCGCAAATCTCTGCTCCATAATCTTCACCCCAACAAACGAAGTATGGATCAAGGTAGAGAAGGGACAGAATTAAGCAGGATCAACAGTCTTCCCCGTGACATTATCATTGATATACTATCTAGGCTTCCAATAACAAACTTTATGCAAACCAGCCTTGTTTCCCGCTCTTGGCACGACATGTCTCGAGACCCGAGTCTTTTCGCAGCGCATCTTTCTCACCTGAAGCGGAACGATCCATGCCTCGTGTTACAGGCTCTTCCTCGGATGAACGAGATTTGCCTTGTAAGCTTCTCTAGACCAAACAAAGACAATGTGATGGTGAAGAAATTTTGTCCTTTGGTTTCCAAGTTTCAAATGGTTGCCTCTTGCGATGGCTTGGTATGTCTCTTCCAATCTGATACCGATGCCATTTCCATCTGCAACCCTTTTACTAGAACTTGCATTGAGGTGCCACGGTCGCCTCTTTCGATACGAGATGTTCTTGGATTCGGGTCTAGTTCAATTTTAAAGGAACACAAGATCCTTGCATATTTCTCCACCTTGGATAAAAGGACACGGCCTCCTCGAAACAAGCCATGGTCTTCTTTCCACAGGTTTTATGTTCTTACTGTTGGTAGCTCCACTTGGAGGGAACTGGAACATGAGTGCTACAATTTTGTCCGGCCATCGATGCAAGTCTTAGTCAATGACAGATTTCATTGGACTATTAGTCCGAGCAGAGACCGCAGGACTTACTGGACGCGGTGTCTAAGCGTAGGCCACGGGTTACAGTATCAAACCATAGGCCGCGAAACTTACTCGATCATCTCATTCGATCTGGCAGGCGAACAATTTCGAGAAGTCGGGAGACCTGACTGTGGTGGCTTAGATAACATCAGGTATCAATTAGTACAATTAAGAGGCTGCCTTTCTGCAGCCGCGGAATGCAACGACGGAAGAACGAAGATCTGGGTCATGAAGAGCTATGATGTTAAGGAATCTTGGATCAATGAATATGTCATTGGAACTTACGTACCAAAGCAGCTACAGAATGACAATGACTCTGCCTACAGAAACGTGAAGTATCTGTCTAGTGGTGGGTCCCTGGTCAAAGTCCTATGCCTCCAGAGGGACAATGAGATACTATTCCAATACAACTGCAGGGGTTTGGTTTCTTACAGTCCGGAAACAGGAACATTTAACGAGCATACATCTGCTCGAGTGCCTGCTGTTTTTGATGCAATCGTCTACGACGGTTAGCCTCGGTCAGATTAGCGCTTCCATCCCCGAGTGTAGTTGCTTGCCGTTGTAGTTTCCTGATAAAGACGTGATTCAAAATTGACTATGATATGCTCCAAGACAATGGTGAAGAGCTCCATTCTTTTGCAGAGATGAGTTTCCTAGTGAATTTGCATCTGCATTTCGGGATAAGTATCCAAATTCCGAGCTAGATTTGTTTTGAGAAAAGTCCATTTTGGTACTCTTTGGTATAGCCGAAAATTATTTTAGTACCCTAGGATAAAAAATCGAGTCATATTTATTTCAATTAATACTATTTAGGTCCACGTACAGCTGCCCGAACCTTTTCCGATCTGCGCAAATTCTTTCCCACCTGTTCGGATCCTACCCGTCCATCTAGACTTGCCACATCAACATTCGGTGATAACGTGACATCTCTTCTCCTTCTCCTCTCTCTCCCCTCCATCTCTTCTCGCTCTTTCTCTCTCCCTCCTCACTCAATCTCCCCCTTAAAAAAATCTCAACAACCATTAAACGACGAGAAATTGAGTCGACCCGAACCCGCTGCTCTGCTCGCCCACAACCTTCTCCAGCTGCTGAATTACCCGGGCGGGTTGCTCGTGTTCTTCTCTACCGGGAATAATCACGACCAAGTTGGGTTCTTGCTGGTCAAGGTCGAAGGCGGGAGCATTAGCGTGGTTGGGGGCTCGGACGGTGGCGTTTTGGTGGCTCACAAGGAGTTGGGCCTAGCGGATTTTTATGTTTTTCATTTTTGATTTAGTTTGTTAATTACAGGTTCGAAGCCAGGGACTTCGCCTATATTTAACATCTCGTCCTCCGCGGTGACGCTGCCGCCGCGGAGAGTCGTCGGAGATGATTTTAGTTCGAACCCATGACGAATTGACATTTATATACTAACCTCCACTCCTTCTCCGTCAAGGCTTCTGAATGTTGTTTTTTCTTTTCTTTTTTGCTTGTTGATCCTTGGATGATCGGTGAAGAAGGAATAAAGGTGGGGAGCTTTTTTTCTAGGTTTTGTTTTTCCTTCTAATTAACACAAGTTTGTGTTTTTATTTGCTCTTGTGGGTTTGATCTTAAGTTTGATGTTTTGAGAATTTTTACTTGCACGGTTTTGATCGGTTGGTGGAAAGGGAAGATCAAAATGATTGTTTATTTTCTAGCCTTATGATGACGGTTTCTGAGATGAGAGGACGAAGAAGAAGAAGAAGAAGAAGAGAGGCGAAGAAGGAGAGAGAGGGAAGAGAAAAAGAGAAGAGAGAGGAAGGGGGAGAGAAGGGATATCCAACGTGACGCCACGTCATTACCAAATATTGATTAGTTAATTTTTTATTATAGAGTACTAAAGTAATTTTTAACTATATTATATAATATTAAATTAGACTTTTCTCATTCCTCTCTCTGTGAGGGCAAACCTCTGAAGACTGGGGCTCTCTTTATCAAAAAGAATGTTTGAACGAAATGTTTAAAACTTCATGTTTTTCTTTATGGATAAGTCCCAGTAAGTATCATGTAATTTCAGATTTTCAGAATTAAGGCCGTGTGATTTTAAATTGGGAATTTAGTACCCTGTGATTTACACATTTTTTCCCGGATAGGTCCAGGATAGCCCGAGCCTTGCACAACCATCTGGATTGCCACATCAGACTTGACTGATGATGTGGCATGCCATCACATTTTCTTTAAAATAAAGTATATTTTAAAAAAATTTCCAAATGGTCCCAATTAATTTTTTATCTTATTAAAAATGGTCCCAAACGATGGTAAGCTCTTCTTCTTTCTCGCTCCTCTTCTTCTTCCCACCGACATAACCAAGCAAATCCAGGGATACAAACTAATCTAATTCGGAAACATGCCATTACCACTGAGCTTAATCGCATCGAAAACGTCGAAGGAGCCATCAGGAACGAGGCTAGGGGGACGGGCAGCGGGCCGATATCGCAGGACTGGGAGCCGGTGGCCGATATAGTGGGCTTTGAAAAGACGAGTTAGCGTGAAGAAGAGGATGAAGAGGTGATGGGTTTTGCTACAAAGGTATTGTACGGGAACTAGCCCTCGTCGGAGATGAACTCCACGGCCGACCCAAAGCTACCCAACCTAAATCCTATACTTGTACATCACTCAATCGACCCCTCCGAACTCTGGAACGGTGGAGGGAACGATAACGGCGAGGATGGACTGCCGGTGGTGACATCGTCGAGAAAAAGACTGTCGTTGAAGTCATCGGTCCCGATCCTTCTCGAAAGAGCAGGTAGCACCCCACGATGAAGGTGGACCCCACCAGGGACGGGCACGCCCCGCCCGCGCTTATCGTCGTCCTCAACGCCCACCAGGAAAATAAATCGATCGAGAGGAAGAGATTGGGATGAATTTCTGTTTGAGATTTATGTTAAATTTCTGACAGTGGGAGGAAGAGATGGGGACGAAGAAGAGGGAGAAAGGTGAGAGGAGAGAGAAGGAGTTTTAAAAAAAATTAATAAAATAGGGATGGTTTTGATATTTTCCATAAAATCAACCAAGATGATGGATTGGGTATAACTGGCGTGACACGTGGACAAAGTCTATGACATGGCAATCCAACTAGGGCGGGCAGCTATCCTGGACCTGCCCGGAAAAAAATGTGTAAACCACAGGGTACTATATTCCTAATTTGAAACCACATGGCTTTAATTATGAAAGTCTGAAACTACAGGATACTTACTGGAACTTATCCCTTTTCTTTATAAATGCATGTTTGATCCAATAATTTTCACATAACAATTTCTCTATTTTTAATTATTCTATCAATATTCTGTAAATTTATACAATCACTAAACTTATATTATTTTTTATATTATTAGCATATATTTATCATATTTTCATCTAGATTAAATGGGAAGGAAAAATGTGTGGATCAACGAGATTCCTTTGAATTGATATTTTTACCCATTGTCAATCTTTTGGTCTCCTGCTCGAATATTGAGATTCACGACAACGGATAAAAAAAAGCAGAATGCGAGTTTGCACGAGAAAGTCAGGAATGGATTGGGTCTATGATGTGTAAAGTGAGTCAGAACTAATCTGAATAAAAGATGAGTTATTAGATTAATTTTTTTAATCACATACAAGATCTGACGGCCAATATTCGAGCAGGGTAATTTGGTACTTTTACCTCGATTTTTTTCCTTTCTCTCTCCTCTATCACTCTCTCAATCTTTCTTCCCATACTAAACTCCCCACCCTCTCCATCTCTCTCTATCAATTGAAAAAAAACCTTAAATCTCTATTCATTGTTCACCAAAACTAGCGACAAACGTTCTCCACCTACGAGCGGCAAGCGGGACGTCAAATCTGGATGAGCCAGTGAGTGCCGTTCTTGGTTTGGAGACGGAGATGCCTCGACGATTTTGTAGGTCAGAGGTTGACAGCGACGACGGAGCAACGAAGTGAGTTCGATGGAAAAGGAGAAAGGAAGGTGGCTATATCGACCGCGACGACGCCGTTCTTGGTGAAGCTCCATCGACCTTGTTTGGAGACGGAGGTGAGTTCCCTCGCCGGTTGCTGGGAGTCCGCTCGTCTTCCAGCTTCATCCGCTGGATTTTTTTTTATTTTTTTTATTAACAAACAAATGAGTTCGTCGGCTATTAGCTCCTGTGGATGGTCTTCTTCATCACCTGGTGTTGCTGCATCATTGTTCTTTGGTGGATTCTGTCGTAACTTCTTGAATGGTGATTTTTTCTGCTATTGTGTATGTGATTCGTGTGTTAGTTATTGCCTGTAACTAGCTTGAGGTTCCTTTCATGTTAGTTGCTGCAATTTGGAGGATGTTGCTGTAATTTTTATTTTCTGCTTTGTAATATTGGGGACTGGTTAATAAAAAATATATATATATTTACTTTTCAAAAAAACAAACGACTCAATTAATAAATTTATGGTATTAAATGATATTAATTAGAGAGCAAACTACTCTTACGTCCCTGACCTTTGGTCATCCTCCCCCTAGGGTCCTTGACTTTTGGAAAATAATTGTCCCGTCCCTAAGTTTTGATGATAATAGACTCTTGGGTCCCAAGCTGACGTGATCGGCTCTTTTTTTTATTTTTGGTCATAAAAATGACCAAAATACCCTTAAACAAAATATAAATTTTTTTTATTCTTCAACCTTTGACCAAGAAATACAAATAACTAAAAACCAACCAAAAAATAAGATCAAACTAACCAACATAAAGAACACAACCAAGAACATCAAGAATACAACTAAGATCAAACGACAAAATCAATACCATCGACCCCGACAAATTAAAACCCAGAAATTGTTAATCTAATTCCCAAAAACTCATCAAAAAGAAATTCCAAAAAATGCAATACCAAAACCAAAACCAAAATCAACCCCGACAACAAGAAATTGCTAAGTTGTTCTTCCCCTCCTCCTCGTCTTCCATTTCCAGCACCAAAAGGTATAGAATTGAAAAATTAATGGCATCGTTGCATCACCACCACCATATGAATATTTCTGCCATGGCTATTTTCCATAAGAACTACGGATTCGAGCTCCAACACAGGAGGTACCCAAACCACTCCTTGAGTAAAAAATGACTTTACAAAGTTTTAGCCTCAGCTTGAGTAAAAAATTAATCCCCAATTCACCTTGTGAGCAAAAACCCTCGCGGCCCTTGGGAAGTTGCATCGGGCAATTGAATTCCTGCAAGTAAGCTCTCTCTTGGGTTTGTTCGATTTTTTGATTCGCTTGTGCTCTTCTCTTTCTGGGTTTTTTTTCCCTTGGTTTTAATCCCCTGCAATATAGGGCACCTGGCAAGCTCTGTTCTTGCAGGAATCTCCCGTTAGCCGTCGGCATCACTTCTTGCTGGGTACTATTACAGGTGCTCATAGAAGACAAGAAGTTCAACATCTTCCTGTAATGAGACGGGGAGGAATGCGTTGGAGGAGATTAATCAAGAGATTGGGGTTGGCTTTTGATGAACAGGATTTGCAGCATTATACCAAGATGTTTAGTGGTTAAGAACAACAAGGTGCTGATTAACTAAACATTGTCTTCTACTTCCGTTTGGTTTGCTTACTTTCTCGGACACTTTATTTTCCTTCGTCGTCCTCCTCCTCCCACTGCAACTGTATCAGTATTCGTTGTTCTCTCCACGCTTTCTATATTCCATGGGAAAACCATCCATTTTTTTGGGGGAAGGAGTTTTGGATTTTCTGGAAGCTACCAAAGAAACTTCAATCGAGTCAGATTCATAAAGGCGATAATCTCGGTTTTACAAGGCCCGATGGCAATAGATGAGGAGGATAAATTGTAGGAGTGCACACTTGGGCGTTGTTAGAGGGATCCCGACTTGTCGTGGGGAGACCTATATTCTGCTTTCTTATTGCATATCTATGCCTTAAGTTATTTTTTATAGATTATTTTAGGCGAAAAGTGTTTACGGGCACTTACAGGTGTAACATATTGCAAGTATGTTAACTTGCTATTTTGGCGAATTTTTCTTTGATAAATACAATTTACTTATTAAAAAAAATCAGAAACTAATCACCTCCCTCCGTAGCAACTTGTCAGTTCTCTATTATTACAGTTGCAGGATATCCGCCTTTTCTTCCCGCATTATTTGTTCGTTTGAACTACGTCCTTTCTCTCATTTCTATAGAATCTTCGACCAACTTTAGATGACTTGACGCGCAATGACATAAATCAACAGTGCGATTTTAGGTTACTTATTTTCGGGTCGAAGACACTAAATAGATCGATCAATTGACTGGTAGCTCTTTTGTTCCGCAGTTAGTGAACAGATTGGTAAATCCTGCAGATGTGGGATGGAGAAGCAGGTATAATGCCCGCCTGTCCGCTACTGCTCTTTTAGAAGCTACGGTTGAATTTGCAATTGATGGAGGCAGACATGCATCTGTTGTTAAGATTTTTGTAGATTTTTTAAGGTCTACAAATTTTTTAGATCTCTATATCCAGTAATTTAAAAATTATATATCAAGAAAAAGAAACAAAATCTCTTCCCAGAAATTTCGCTGGACCTGGGCCGCCTTGCTCCATATAACATTATAACACAAAATAAAGAAATAGATAACGCAGAATTTGAATTTGAATTTTTTTTACTTAAATTTATATTTATCTGTGGATATTGGTAGTTTCGACTAATACAAATAAAAAATTAAAAGAGTACAGTGTTTGGCAACAATGCTGCTTTTTTTGGGCAAATAGAGATTTTATTACTCCAATAAAATAGTTAAAAAGAATTTAGGAATAGCACACATTACTCCAATAAAATAGAGATTTTATAGGAAGTCTTCAACTCAAAGTAATTCTCAAATATTTTATTTTTTATGCCGTCTACCTTGAAGTTATATAATATATGATATAATTCAATTCAACCCAATTTTCGTCAACACAGGTACCGTTTGGTAAATTTTTTAAGGATTGCATTGGAGCTTCATGTACCTGCATTGTTATCTCTAAATGATGAAATTCGCTTTCTTGGCAGAAAAGGAGTTAAAACTAATATCTCTAAATGATCAAATTCGCTTTCTTGGCAGAAAAGGAGTTAAAACTAATATTGTGGCAGTTTGCTGTTTAAACATGCAGATAACATTCACATTATCTAATCAATTATGTGATATTGATCTGAATTGACAATATGAAAATAGTCAAGTTCAAGGATCACTGTAGATGTGTGCGTTAAGAGATCAAATTATTTTTAGTTTGATATAATTATGAGAATTAGAATAAATAATAATCCAATGTTATTTTAGCATGTGGTATAAATATTGACATGGTCTTCTTATAAATATTGTTATTGTTATTCTTATTTTTATATCCAACCAAATATAAGAAATTAATATATTCAAAAGTTAACTATTTATTTTGAAATATAAATAAGTTATATATTAAATTATTATTATTTTCATTTAAATAAATTACTTAGATTATATTATTTAAGCTTAATTTATAGATTAAAATTTAATTTGACATAAAATATATAACCTACTAAATTAAATATGTTATGCTAGTTAATTTTATCAAACACATTCTTCAATCTATTATCTTCTAAAAATTTGCTATTTACTTTCTGTTTACAATCTGTTTCGTCAAACAAGTTCAACATATATTATCCATAAAAGACAAACAATCCAATTTCTTCAAATTTTCTGGGTTTATACATGACAGTTAGACGAACTTCTCATTAAATGTTTCAAGTCCGAGTTGATTGGTCGCCAATTTTTTTTATCAGATCTTATATTAAAAAATATTTTTAATGATATTATGTACATTCATAAAATTTAAACTATTTTAAAATTAAATTTAAATTTCTTGCCATTTGAGTTAATTTGTAATCGTATCTCTAAAGTATGGTGGCTCTACATGCTAGCAAAAACAGTAAAAAAATTAACAATATTATAAAATTTATGGTCTGCCGTGACTTTTTTTTTTGGTCAAGACTTTTTTTGGTCTGCCATGACTTTAGTTCTGGATCTGGTACAGTGTAATTTTAATCTCCAGTTTGGGCCCCACCTCCTCCCCGCAAAAGCTTTTTTCACTAGGACGGATGGATCCCGGCATCTGTGCTTCAACAAACTTGGAAACAAACTGGGGCAGCTGTCTTTCAATTTGTAATAGAAAAGAAAAGTAAAAGAAGAAAAACCCAGTAGAAAACAAAACTTGCCAATATTTTTTATAAAAAATTCTTAGTTATTTATTCACAATATACTCTGTCAATTTCCCTACAATATTCAAGGCTAAATGTTGAAGGGTCACCATCATGGAGAGGATACACATTTAGATTGATTAGTGAATTTTTTGTTCAATTTCGAATTTAAATTTTTGAAACAAAATATTGTTAAATTATTATTGAAAGATTTTTATATCTTTCAAATATATCAGTTAATTCAAATTTAAATTAACCTACATAATAATATCCCGATATCAAGGTTCTAACAAAGAAGCTAAGGGGACATGTATCCATTGACAAGGAATAGGATTCAAATTCTCAAAAAAAAAATCATATTATAAAAATCCCTGGCAAATTTCTTCCTTCGTATCAAATCCCACCACATATGCTAATTACTTGGACGGTGTAGATCACTAGGTCCATCAATTTCAAGTACAATTTTGTCACTAGAAAAAAAAATAACAAGAAAGATAGAGAGATAGAAAGAACCAAACCAGCGCCTCTCTTTTATCTCTATCTCTCCCTTTCTTTTTCTTTTTAATTTTTTTTTCTTTTGTTCTCCTCAAGAATTGTTCAATGGTGGAGCCCACACCAATCCGTCCATTCCCATTACCTCCAGCTTCCTTGTGGCTTCCGTCTTCCTTTTTAATTCCCCAACTTCTTACCAAAACTCCATAGAAACCTTATCTCCATGAGCCACCATGGACTTGGACTCATCATCATCAGATAATTCCGAGGTTGGCCATGGCAGAAGAAAAAGAAGCAGACCCGAACCCGACCACCCACCATCTGGGATGGAAATTCTGCCTCGGGAGATTGCTTTTGACATACTCTCGAGGCTACCAATCACTTCCTTGGTCCAATTCAAGTGCGTTTCGAGAGGCTGGAGGGCTTTAGCCGAAGACCCTCTACTCGTAACCCAGTTGTTGTCTCAGCCTCGCAACAAGGACGACCCTTGTCTGATCCTCCACTGCGACTACCCCATCAGGAACCACCTCTACTTCTCCGACATGTCGGTCCGGGCACCGGAGAGGGACAAGGTGAGGAAAATCAACACACCCTTTTGGGATCTCATGCCGGAATTCGAAGTGGTCGGATCCTGCAACGGTCTGTTGTGTGTGTCCGATTCCTTGTACAATGATGCTCTTTGTATCTACAACCCTTTCACCAGCAAGAAACTGGAGCTCCCCAAGTCGGTGAACTATCCGGACCAGGAGGTCGTTTACGGGTTCGGATTCCATCCCAAGACCAAGCAATACAAGGTGATCAAGATCGTGTACTACAGGAATGTTGGTAGGGGCAGCATTTTCCGATCGAGGAGGACGATCTATCCGCAATCCGAGGTTCAGGTCCTGACGCTTGGGAGCTCGACCTGGAGGAGCCTCGGCAAGGTCCCCTACCGCCTCATCCGGTGTCCCACCGAGGCCCTGCTGATCAATGGCAGGCTCCATTGGGTCAGCAGGCCTCGCGGAAACTACAGGCCGTCGAGGCGGATCGTCTCGTTCGACCTGGCGGACGACGAGTTCCGCGAGTTGCCTAAGCCCGATTGCGGAGGCCTAAACAGGTGCAACTTCCACCTGTCGGTACTCGGCGGCCGACTGTCGGCCGCCGTCTACGGGAACTACGGGAGGTTGGAGATTTGGGTGATGAAGCAGTACAATGTGAAGGAGTCCTGGGCGAAGGAGTACAGCATTGGAGCCTACATGCCAAAGGGGCTCAAGCAGAGTCCTGACAGGTCCTTCAAGATTTACAAGAGTGGGAGAGCTGTGAGAGTTGTTTGTCTGTTGAAGAATGGTGAAATTCTGTTGGAGTACAAGAGCAGAGCTCTGGTTACTTGTGACCCTAAGCATGGAAAGTTCAAGGACCTTGCATTCCAAGGGTTGCCCAGTTGGTTCCACACTGTTGTTCATGTGGGATGCCTCAATTGGATTGACACCCCACTCGACACTTAGAATGATATGGCCGGGTCTCGTCGCATTGTTGACGGGTTCATGTAGTCTTAGCCTGTTTATACACAAGAAGAAGAATTGTTAAGCATTTATATCTGTGTGGTGATTGATTAATTGCATCCTTAATTGCCTTATTGAAACACCACATTCAGGTTAAGCTCCATAGACAGACCTGTAGAAACAATTTTCGTTATTTTGTACATATGGATATTGGAAAAATGTTATTACTGATGTTATTCTTACTTTGAGTTTTTGGCAGAAACTACATAATACCCGACTTGTATACCTTTTATTTCTACTAAATGACTAACCTAAATTCGAGTCGGTAAAATTTAGAAGCGACAAATCTGTCCATTCCGAGTTTTACACAGCTGCATTACCCCTTAAGCATTTGATAGTATAAGTGAGAAACATTTGATTAAGCATCATAACGTTTGATAAACATCTAACTCAGTGGACAACATTAAATACAAAATCTGTATCCAATCTTCATTGTTATGATTTAAACTATACCGTAGCATGTGAACAACCTACTTTTCTGTGCAGAGCTATACATGAGGAGAGCGTCTTGATAATATTTCACTGGCTGCAAGCATCGTGGGCTAACATGCTCCAGTGGCTGGCTTTTTATTCTCTAAGGAGTGAAATGAAATGATATTAAGTTAAAAAGGGGTTAAGGTCGAATATCTTCTGAATTGACTAATTCATATTAAGTAGGATGAGACCAAGAAAAGAATTAAATATTTTTTTATCAAATTTAATACAAATGTGTTCTCATCACTTAAAATCAAGAATGTTGGTTAAATTATTTATTAGAATAATTGTCAGCCAATTAAACTAAGTGTTTATTGATTTGATTTTTGTTCAAATATGTACACCAAGCATGATTAATTTAGAGAACTTTACTAATTTTTAAATTGATTGAACTGAATTAGTCAGTATGGTAAACGAGTAAAGTAAAAGACTCGATAGTAGTTGGTTTAAAAAAAACATAAACCGAGCATGATTTATGAAACGACGGGGCCTTAATATGAGGGGTTTTTGGTAGTGTCATAGTTAATACGCACTAATTACATGAGCGTGACGCATGGAAACCCAAATCTCAAACTTCACCAAATAAATATGACTTATGTTCAATCGGAACTACGTGGATATCTACCAACAAAAACACATAATTTCAAAGTTTTGTGGGGTTCAAGATTTTTGGGGGTTAGAATCTGATGGAGAATGTGGTATTTAATTCATAGCCTATTGGATTGATGCCCCTTCCCATCGGATACCTAAAAATTAAAAATAAAAAAAAAACACAGAATGGCAAAATTTTCAATATGCACCAAACCCACCAAGCAAGAAATATCTATGGAAAAATTATCCTCTAGTTCCAGGTCAATAGTAAAATTACCTCTAGGGTCCCTGCTATTTAAAAAATTATTTAACCGTCCATACTTTTCGAAAAAATATTGGTCTTGGGTCCCTGGCTGACGTCAGCAATCTTTTTTTCATTTTTTGTCAAGGAAATGACCAAAGTACCCTTAAACAAAACAAAAAATTAGTCATTTTCAACCTCTAGCCAATAACAAAAAATTAATCAAACAAATCCAAAAAAAAGATCAATCTAACCAAAATCAATGAACATAACCAAGATGACTATTTTTTATTTAAAGGTATTTTGGTCATTTCTTTGACAAAAAATGAAAAAAAAGACTGCTGACTTCAGCTAGGGACACGAGACCAATATTTTTTCGAAAAGCAGGGACGGCTAAATAATTTTTTAAATAGCATGGACCATAGAGGTAATTTTACTACAGACCAGGAACTTGAGGATAATTTACCCAATATCTATTTCTCTAGGGAAAATTCTTACCTCACATTCCAAATCAGATTTTGTTCTAATGATAATAAACTTAAATCTACTTTAAATGGTTTTAAGTTAAGGCTTACAAATATAAAGTAATAATTAAAGAATTGTCTACTCAATAAAGTCTGACTCGAATTGAGTAGTCAGAGATTGAAAAATAATTCTGACCTCACATTCCATTAATTATTTATTAAGGTGTCCGTTGAAAATACCTACCATTGCACTTTTTTCACCAAGCAAAAGTTGATCAAGGAAAGTAGCTCCTCCAATAAGCCATTCCCTTTCTCTTAAAAAAAAAGCCATTCCCCCAATACCTTGCAAAGGAAAAAAAAAAGCAATTCACAATTAAAAGAAAAAGGTGCCTCACTATTTCCCCTTATTAGCTGGAAGACATTGAAGTGTTGTAAAGCTAATAAATAAGAAAAATCAACGTTCCACACTTGCTTTCTCCTCACATTTTTCCTAATCTCATCTCACACGACCCAATACCTTTTATTTATTTTTTTCCTTTTTTCTTTGTCCAACCAGAAAATGATTGCCCTTTTTCTGCCTTTTACCCGGCAAAGCTGCAACATTAAAAACACATAAATGTGTAGTTGGTACAAGTAATACGATCTTTAATAATTCTCAATAATATTTTGAATTCAATGTTTTTGAATGAAACAAACTCGGTTGTTCATTTTATAGAGATTAACCATGCTCATTTTAGATTTATCGTCACTCGTTGATTTGACAATAGATACGAGAAAAAAGGAACAAAAGGCTACCCACTATAAAGATGACACTTTATTAAGATCTCATTTTAGGCCGCCGATCCCCTACAGCTTTCTCCAAAGGAAAGTGTCGTAAGACTATGTACATCAGGGGCCGAGCCGAGCGCTCGGCCCAATATTTAATTAATTTTTTTTTTTAAAAAAAAAAGGGGGGGCAATTGATTTCCGCTCGGCCGAGCGGATTGGCCAGCCAATCCCGCTCCCGAGCGGATTGGCTGGTTTTTTTTTTTTTTAATTATCTAACTATCTAGTTATTTCCACTTGGCATAATATTATTCGTAAAAATAGATTTATTCGGATAAAATTTTTGTGGTTAGCTTATCTTTAGCAATAAATTTAAAAAATAATTTAATTTTGTATCTCTATAAATAGAGTCAAATGTTAACATATTTGCATATACCATCTAAAATTCTCTCTTCTTTCACTACATAATCACAATTTATGAATTATTTTTATCTAATTTAGTATTCCAAATTTTACTTTTGTAATTTTATGACTTAATCACAATATTTAATCGTGTTATTGAAAATATAATTATTTTCGTAATATATAATTTTAATCTAAACAAATCAAAGTAGATAATATGTGGATGAGAGAGAAATTAATTATTTATTCTGTGAACTGGGTTGCTGATGTGGGTAGAAAATATGTAAGTGGATTGGATTGGATAGGAATTGGGTATAGAAGAGAGAGAAATTAATAATTTATTTCGTGACCTGAATTGGATGGGTTGCTGATGTGGGTAGTCTAAAGCAAACCACGCCTTCAACTCTTACTTTGGTCTCTATGAATTAATTAATTAAATTATTGGGACATGATTTTCTTTGAAAGTTAAATTATTGTCTCACTAGCTAGCCGGCTGGGTGTTAATGTGATGAAACATTTTGGACATTGCGCGAGCCTTTTTAGTTCCCGTGTTCTATGTGATGTCTTTTCGTGAAACAAATTTATAGACATCCTCCCCCTACCTAGCAATATTCTGGCCGTACCCCACACTACATGGCAGAAACCACATGATCATACAGTAAAAATAGTTATCGTCGTTAAAAGAGTCGTCCATAAATAAGGTGAGAGTTGTTCGGCTCTAAAAAAATTGTTATCGCCACGCGAATTTGTTGCTGTCTCGCCTGGGCCCAGATAAAAGCTCAAAACCGGTTGTTCTTTTCTATTGGATTGAGGCCCATCTGATCCACTTATACACTTCTATCGGTCCATTGGACATTGCACAACCAGCGAAACAACTTCATGACTTAACATTTAGTCCTCGGAGTTGGTCCAAACGGAAAGAATTTTGGGCTTCGGTGATCAATATACCGAGTTTGATCCGAGCTGTCGCAAGGGGTCGATGACTGTGCTCGAATTCGGATCAGATACCAGAGGGTTAACGATGGTTCGTTATGATTATCACCCGGTTCTTCTTAATCGCTCTAATACGCGTTTCTCGCCAGTGAGGAGCTCCACCAATCCTGTCAAATTGCACAAGAAATGGATCAGCGGTGGGAAAACAAATAGCACATAATGGCATTACACATGGTTGATCAACAAGTATATGCTGTTATAGCTTAAAATGCAAACAGATAGATTGCTTTATAGGATATTCATCAGCTAAAGACAGCACGCCAAAGTTCGAAGGACGATCTACAACCGTTACCGTTCGTGTAATCGCGACAGTCGTGCCGGCCGACCAGCAAATTAGTTTCCCAGCTGCTGCTGAACTTAGCTGCTGCATCTACAGCACCGACATTCGCGGATCCTACGTACCAGCATTTGGTTCTCGGAAGCCTTTTCAGCTTTCGGGTTAGAACAACTCCTGAAACAGAATACACGCAGTTCCCGATGAACAATGTAGAAAGAATTCCTGATATAGAAACTGTCGGCAATATACAGCGGCCTAATCATTTTCTTGCCATTCTATAGTTACCTAATCTAAAGAGGACACAAGAATTCAGCCCTTGGTTACCTGGTACTGCTCTACCAGATAGAACTGCGAAGGCCGAGTAAACATCTTCAGGATCTTTTGGCTGAAAATCGTACGCTGTAACCTGAAACATTTGAGTGTTTTTATGGTCATTCCGGCTAATGTTAGAATACCCATATTCAACCCATCATCGACCCGAACTTTCATCAATCTGATATCGTATCAGCAACTCTATATCCAACACATAAACTTGATACAGGTGAATATTCCACACTTACAAATCGACCACGACAAAACATCATCAAATCCGACGCAGGAATCATGCATATCTGAACTTGCCTGAGAGGTGGAAGATGGTTTGCTGGACCTGATGAGGACCATGTAATGCTGGGCATCCCAGAGGTTAAGAGAATAAACAGTGGACATCAGCAGCTGAGCTGGCCCTTTACTTGCCCTTAGAGCCACTGCCCCTACATATATTTCTTCTTCTTTCTCGCATTTTATACTCATTCTCAGTCTTGGTTTTGGAGTGATGAGTAAATTAGCTGCCATTTTTAGCTTCCTACAAGGTTCTGTGAGAAGAAGATTGAAGGGAATTGAACCGTTGATAGAAATATAATTATTGGCTGGCGAGGCAAATTGTCATCCATGAGTTATTTTCTCATTTTCCTTTTTTTAAGCGTGTGTGGTTTATAAATTTCTGTGCCAATCCAGTATTGGGCCCAGATGGGCTTAGACTAAATTTATCGGTGAACTTTTCCAATCGCTCGTAGTACCCGACAAAATTATTGGATTAAAAAAGAAAATGAAAAAAAAATTAAATGGCAATTAATCGGTGACGCGATTATTATTATATTTTTTTTCCAATCGAATATAGTGAAACATGACACAATGTTATTCAGAAAAAATACGAAAATTTATATTTTTTATTCACTATAAATAGAGCTCAATATTTTAAATTCGTATTTTTAAATTATCAATAACTGGAGCTCAAATTTTTAATTCTGTATGAAAATTAGTATAGATAATACATGTATGTAAATGAGAGAGAAATTAATTATTTATTTGAAAGTTTAGATTAGATTGGATCACTCATAAAGTATAAAAAGATTGGGTTGGATTGGATTGTAAATTGATGAAAGAGAAATTAATAGTTTATTTGGTGATCGGATTAGAAACGATCACCAATAAACATAGTCTTAGGTCCAAGCATCCGTATAATAGCCGTATTTTTAAAATTCGAATTTGAAACTTCAGATTAATTCGATCTAATTTATAATCAGTAGTGCCATACAAGATACAACTGCTAATTTTTATTGAAACACCATAATAAATTTTCACAAACCATGGAACCAAAAGGACACTCTCTCCACGTGGATATGATTGACCAAGACCAGACATTCCCACATAAATTCTCTTATACAACCTTAATTGATCAGAGCCCATCTATGACCAATGGAGACTCTCCACGTGGCAGTCTCCTAGGACCCAACTAGTAGACCTCATAATTAAACCCAAACCCCAATCCTTATTCATCAAAAAGCTAACATGAAAATAAACTCATGATGAAACTGAAAACCTCACAGCAGAAAAACCCAAATGGACAAAGATTCTGTTGATGAACACATCACATTACATTAGCCCATCTCTCTCCCAAGTTACTCAGCCTTCTCAGGCTCAGCCTCCACGGGGTTCTCCGGTTCCGGAGCCTCGGCTTCGGCAACTACTTCAGCAGTAGCAGCAGGCTCTGGCTCTGGCTCCGCCACTGCGGCGGGTGCCTCGACGGAATCATCAGCAGCCTCGTCAACCACAACGGGAGCCTCCTCCTCAACAGCTGGCTCTGGTACTGTCTCTTTAGGGGTCTCCTCTTCAGCTACTTTCTCAACCGGGGCCTCTGACTCCTTGGTCTCAGCTTCAGCTGGGGCATCTTCCTCAGATGCTGCAGCTTCTTGGGGAGCCTCTACCGCCTCGGTGGGTGCTTCTTCTTCCTCCTCCTTCGGTTTCTCCTCCTCCTCTGCTGCTGGCTCTGGTGCAACTACTTCGTCGGTTGTGGTGGTCTCTGGGGCCTTTGGGGTGATCTCCTCTGGAGCAAGATCAACCTTCTCCTCTTGGAATGCTGTTTGAGCTGATACAACCTGCATGACACACATGAAAAAAGATTCGTATTTATGCCGTTGAGATTACTGCATCGTCAGTTCCGAGTATAATTGACTCGTTTAAACTAAATATTGCTAGTTCTAGTTGGATTACGTACCTCTACAGTGGCCATTGGAACTGGTAAAGAAGAACAGAGAAGGAATGGCAGAGAGAAAGGTTATAAAGCGAGTGATCAATGAGTATTTGGTGAAGAGATAATCAATTTGAGTGCTTTATATAGAGGTGATGGAGGCTCCCATCTCATGAAAAGTGAGAAATAATAAATAAATAAATAAAGAGTGAAATGATAGGGTATAGTGGGAGCAAATTGAAGAATCTTGGGATTTGCCAACTCACAGTCTCTGAATTGAAGGGTTAGCTAGTATATATGTTTGGTATTAATGTTACAGGATTTCTTGGAGATGGTAATTTTCCAATTTTACTGTTGTTGAAACCAAGTTAATTGCTTTGTGGACTTGTCATTGGAAAAAGGAATCCATTATGGGTGCCATTTTCAACTAGGCCATCATCTACTAACTCTTTCTTGGCTGTGTGTGCCTGTGTGCTTTGTGCAGTCGGTGTTAGAGGTGACTGTGTGATTGCCCATTGCATGTTCAAAGGCTCCCCATTTATCGAGATTAGTTGCTATCAAAATTTACTATTTTTTATCATAAAAAATGTAACGTCCCGTGAAATAATCGACTGTCTCTACAAACTATCACGAGATTTTTAGCGTATTTTATTTTCACTCACTTATGTCTTTGTTAACGTAATTCAAACGAGGTATTATATTCAATCCTCTTTAAATACTTGTCAGGAGATGCTCGTCGTCCGTCATACTGGCGAGTTCTCTCATAATGTTTGCTAAAAAAAATGCACATTGTTGATAATGGTAAGAACGATGAAATCAAAATCATTTCTTAACATATTTCAAATGGAGTATTACAAAAGTATAGCGTAGAAAACTAACGAGTACTTAGATCAACTGGTGAAGAAGTTGTTCTAACTTAACTAACATGAATTTGAATTGTGTTTTAAATATTCACAACATGTATTATTTACTGAGTAATTCGAACTCAGTGCATTATTTCATGAAATTGAAGCCTTTTACCTACTTGCATCAATTTGGTGGGTGATTATATATCAATGCTAGTATGGTTAAGGAACATCTTCGGCCTCTCTATTATGAGACACTCAACAAACAATTGCTGGACAACTTAATCACATTCGAATAGTTTCGGAAAGAGAATAAATCATGATCTTCCATCATCTTGTACACTTAATCTCCTAGATTACAAAATCAAACCGTAGATTGGCTTTGTAAACAACATCGATTGGCTTTGTAAACAATGTCGATTAGGATATCTTTCAAGGAATTAAATCACTTTCTATCATTCGAATCTTGATGTATTCTTATTCTCAAACTTTTGATCTAATATTAGCATGTATGCAGCTTTGACCCTAAAAAAACAATTGTTAGTGTGAGGTCGTATCATCTTAACAGTCGCCAGAAGATAATAATTGACCGATCTAATTGATTATATTCTCTGAAGATAAGTTGCTTCATTGTCTTGTAACCTGGCTTGTAATAATTTCATCCCGGAAGGAAAGTTTCATTGGCAGACACTTTGTATTTTTCAAGATTATGAAAGGTGACAACTACATTTCATAGAACAAGACCTATCGCAAGTGAGAGTGAACAATTCAGCGACGAAATGTTGATTGTAAATTCAACTCTTTGTGTTGCTAAATGAAAAAAAAGGAATTTATTTCAAAATCTTTACGTGTCATCAAACTTTATTTGTTGAAATAGGGTAGACATAACTTTTTCAGTTGAAACTAACACTTATACGTGTCATCAAAATCCTTTTTCTGTTCTACTAATTGATGTAATATAATAATTTCATCTTGTTTAACGTGTTTCTAGAATAGGATCTCTCCAAACAAAAGAATCCATGGCAACCGCAAATACAGATGCAAAAATATAGTAATATTCGGTTTAGTGTCCACCGCCGGGGCCCACACCAGCCAATCGGTGTGATTTACTTGTAAGAAAGAATCAAATTCTGACGTGGCACTTTGTGCATGTCCACGCTTTCCGCCGCCCTCGATCATTACACTCATTATTTTAAAATCTTATCAGAATCTTTTGTTTAGCAGTAAAGATTGAGTTTTCAACTATCTTTATTTAATTTCGGATCCGACATTCTCCGTAACAAATAAATTGAGATTTGCTATTCGTGTGAAAAAATAATTTTACGCTGGTACATTGTAACAATATTTAGAAAATCAAATTTTCGCGAGTAGCAAATTGCGAATGTAGATATTTGAATTAGCAAAAATTACAATTTGCCAACGGATCAGAGATGTCCCTTGTTCCAAATTCACCGAAGGAGCCCAAATCTAATCTCATGAACAAATTGATTCACAAAACCTAATCTAGATGTGATCGATGCATTTTTCTGTACATGTGTCATCGCTATTTTTCCCCAGCCGGTACTAGTATGGTTGTCACATGCACATTTTGATCTCATGTCGTGAAAAGCGGAACCGATATCATATTTTATGGGACATCCATGCCCATACCCAAAAATGAATCTCTCTTATTTCTCAAATTAACCAACTTGAACACTCTCTGGCACTCATTAGCCAACTATATCGGTTAATATCTTTTTAATTAATTCAATTTCGCACTGAATTAAAGCACATAAAATTTTAATCTATAGACAATCTCAATATTTAAAACTCAAAATAATCAATTAATCTACATGTTCGAGTACATAGAATTTTAAGGTAAAAATCTACTTAATTATCTTGTAGTTTTGTCTATTTGCAAGTGGTTTCAAAATGTTCAACCAAGTGATAGAGATTTATCTAATTGACACTTTACTATTTGAGTAATTTTTTTTGACAAAATACCTCAAGTATAATAAGGAAAAAATAGGTTTTAAATTATCTACTGAAACAAATCAGAAAAAATATATGAAAAACTCATTTTCCGACTAATTTTTTCATTTTTATTTTTTAATTTAGTGATACTTAGGGGTGTTTTGTCTAAAAAATATTCAAAAGTGAAGTGTCAAGTTGAAAAACTTTTATCACTTGGTCCAAAATTTTGAAACCACAAGATAGTAATGTGTAAATAGACGAAACGATGAAATACTAAAGTAATTTTTTAAATCAAAATTTTACATTTTCACAATCTCAATATTTAAATTCAAAATAATCAGTTTAATTATTTGTTCGATGGTGTGGTTTGGTCAGGGGCGGAGGGACGTGGGGTTAAGTGGGGTAATTGCTCCCACTTAATTTTTTTAATTTGATAATTATGTATATTTTTTAATGTATGTTCCCACTAAAATTAAAAATTGATCTCACTAAAAAATTAATCAACTTAAAAATTAAAACCAAATCTAAAAAAAATATAGACATTTCTTAATCTTTTAATATATATTATAAGATCTTAATTAGTCTAACTATACTATCATAAATAATAAAAAAATTAATTAAAAAAATTATAAATATTGTAATTACATACGTTGAACTTTTTCAAAAAAATTATATTGGCTCGGCCCTGGTTTGGCCTACTATTAATTATTAACGAGTTACCACCAACAGTAATCATGACATTCTTTCATAAATTGTGATTGAATCTGAGATCCCCACATGGGAAGCTGGGTGATGGGAGACTTCGTACGGTAGCTGGCACCAATATTATGTGCCTGGGGATGGATGGATGGTTTTCTTTTTTTTCTGGACGGGTCACCAACTCTGCACTTTTCCCCTTCTGATCCACCCTCGGAATGGCATGCGATATCCAGAAGGAAAAAAAAAAGGCAATTCCGCAACACTCCGGTCTAGCAAACCCTATTTGTTTGATTTGATTTTCGATATTTATTAGATCGATTATTTAAAAAATAAGTTAGATAAATTCTTTTAAATATATCAAATATTTTCAAGGTATTAAATAATATTAATTTTATTCTTGATAATTCGAACTCAAAATATTTTAGTTAAATTTTAGTAATTTTTTACCAATTTATTTAAGAACTTATTTGCAGAAAGCCTCTTTAGTTAATCACTCACAAGCCTGTAAAGAGCCGAGTCGATAACGGAAACTCTGTAAAGGTGCAGGCGATTTAGCCTTTTAGGTTTCACATCCGGGCGGTGGATCACGGCCAACTAGAGTGGGACCGAAATGGTCTCTGTCCAATAATTCATTGTCACGTGTGCAACATTGGCCGACCACATGGAATTGTCGTACCATGTCACTTTGATGTGATTTTTTTAAAGTTAAATCCTTACAACGTCAACTATATTTAATTTTCGTCAATTTTTATGTGTTTTATATTATTCGACTAAACATTTTTGTTGTCATTTTGAATACGATGATTTAAATTTTTTATTTATGTAACTCTGTACCATGCCATTTTTTATTTGGTATTTTTTGGTAAAAATTTATTTGGTATGTAATGGTCACTATTGATATTCGTTTACTACCAGTTATAAAATTAGGCAGTCTCAATAAAAAAAGTGAAAACGAAAATAAAAAATTCAAAACGAATACTGTATTTTATGCACACTCTTCCATGAAATAGTGTATTTTTTGGGTTAATTTTGTAACTACGTATTACAATATTTCAAAACATTATTATAGTCTACATTATTTGGTGCTGAAATTTTTTTTTTGTCACGTTTACTAGCCAAGAAAGAGGGTAAGATGGCGTTTATGGACACTGTTCTCGTGGATTAATACACAGACCACTCTTGGTTCCAAAATGAAATAAGGAACTCATTTTTATTCGCAAATGGATTCCGTAATATATTTATAAGTGAATTTGAAATAAGATTCTTGGGAAATTCATCTGTAAATGAATAATATGATCAAATCAAATATGACTAGTTTGGATTTGTAAACGAATTCCATATTTTTTTATAACAAAGCATGAAAGTGTGAAATTTCACACTTTGGAATCGTCATGGGCTTAGTTCTATTAAATTTGGCAGAATACCCAACGAAATTAAGCCCAGTTATACAAGCCCAAAGACCCCTGAAGGCTCTTCGCTTTCCCTGGATATTGACCTCCACGTTCGAAGCTATAATTAACTAGAAGTCCGAAACTAAAATGGCTAAATCTTAATAATAAAAGTTTGTTATTGAGTTTTTGAGTTCAAATTTCGAAAATATTGTTGGGTTAATACTTGGAAGTTTTTATTCGGTAGCAAAGCCAAAATAAATGCACCCTGGAGTAGTTTAACTTTTCTAATTACGAAATTAAAATTTAAGGCATATGTGTAATTATTTATGGAGTAGAATACCAATTTGTTGCGAGGCATATGCGTAAACATTTGGTTAATTAGTGAAAAATTATTTTTTTAATGTGGATTAGAAAATAAAATTATTCGAGTGGGACAACTAACCCCATTAATTACAAAGTTGCTTTCTGGATCTGGTATATCCATACATTAAATGAAATATAGCTTTTGTTAGGAGACAAAAACACAACTAGCAAAAATCTTTGGAAGTTAATTGATCTCCCAATAGAAAACCTACCCCTTTATTCAAAAAGCAAAATAAAATTTGAAACCGAATGATTTAATGATTAATGTTTGATTAATCCAAAATTATGTGAATTATATTAAAAATTATGTTAAAAGTATAATTTCAGAGTTACATAATTTGTTATCATCATATAAGCATAATTTTCTAACTAAAACTTGGCCACTTATAAAATATTAAATCTGAATTATTCAGACCAACTCAATAAATTCGGATAGTATATGGTATATAAAAAGCAAAAAAGAAGAATCTCTCCCTCCCAACCTTCCTCCTCCAAAAATAAATAAAAAAGAAGCCAATACGTGACGTGACATTCATCGATTCACGTCCTATCTCTGATATTTCGGATACCCTCCGTAATCCAAACTAACCCACCACCTCATTCTCTCTCTCTCTCTCTCCCCTTCTTTCGGACCCAGAGAAAAAAAGAAGGTAAAGAACCAATCTTTTCCCGAAATTGTTCTCCCATATTGGGAAAAGTTTGTAACTTTACAGATTGTTGAGGGATCCCTCCCTCCATGTGGGTTTCTCCTCCTGGGCTCCGTGTGGCCTTTTGGTCATCTAGATTGTGCAAAGTTGATGTCTTTGGCTGTTGGGGAGGTGGCAAGCTCCAGCAACAACAAGAACGAAATGGGGTTGGATGGTGAGAGGGAAGAAGAGGCAGAGTCACATGATGAGACTGATAATGAAAGTAGTGTTGGGGGAGAAGAAGAACTTGGGAAAGGGTTAAGGAGGAGGAGGAGGAGGAGAATGAGTGATGGGTCTTTGTATGGAACTGATCAGGAGGAGGATGATGATGATGATGATGATGATGGGCCCCACAAGATCCAGCTTGGCCCTCAGTACACTCTCAAGGAACAGCTTGAGAAGGACAAGGTTGTTTGTTTGTGTTCTTTGAATTGCTGTCTTTTTTGTGTTGGGGGTGATTGCTTTCTTGTGTTGATTAACTTTTTGCGCTTGGGATGTGTTTAGGATGACGAGAGCCTGAGGAAATGGAAAGAACAGCTTCTGGGAAGTGTGGATATCCATGGCATTGGAGGTTTGTTTCTCTTTAGTCCCTTGTCCTGCTCAATTTGGTGGTGTTGTTAGAATTTGATTCTGGCATTCCATTGGATGTGACTTGTCTAGTACCATATAAACGTTGTGATAGATCGTGTGAAGAAAAGATTTGAATGAGGAGATTCGCGTGTTGAACACGCTGGATTTCTTAGTTTGATTCTCGGGGTAATAGTGAGCAGCTGAAAGATTCCTGATATATGTTGCGGTTTTGGTAACAAAATTGAGCAGGGGATGATTCTTGTTTGGGCGGATAGAATTTGCATTTCACTAGTTAATTTCGTGCTGTGATCTCAACATCAGTAGCCTTTTCACTATTTGAGCAGTTTAAGTGTCACAAGCCTTGTTTCCTAACCTATGCCTGCATTGCGAGCTGTTCTACACTCCGATTGAACTTGAAGCAATTAGCTTTCATTGGCTGGTTTCTGTGGATTATTGCATCTCCCTTTTCTTTTATCATACTACATATGCTGCAATTCAATTGTCTTTGCAGAAACTCTTGATCCAGAAGTGACAATTCTTGAACTTTCAATTCTCTCCCCTGGGAGACCCGATATTGTGCTTTCTATTCCCGAGTCTGGGAACCCGAAAGGTTCATGGTTCACATTAAAAGAAGGCAGTCATTACAGGTTAAAGTTTTCCTTCAAAGTTAGCAACAACATTGTTTCTGGCCTGAAGTATACCAACACTGTGTGGAAAACTGGTGTCAAAGGTGAGACCCAATTTTTATACAATACACCGAAACAACGTTTTAAATCCCATGAACGTTTGCTTATCGCAAGTCTCATTTCAGTGGACACCACAAAAGAGATGATTGGGACTTTCAGCCCCCAACAAGAGGCTTACACTCATGTGATGCCAGAGGAACTCACCCCTTCCGGCATTTTTGCCAGAGGTTCATATTCAGCAAGAACAAAGGTTAGTCTTCAAGCTTTTGAATTTCTCTCTGAAAATTAGCATTTAAGCTCAACATGCCATTTCCATGAAATGCTATTTAATAGAGTATCGCTATGCGGAAAAAAATGTTCGTTAACTGACAGTCTTCAATGAAGGGATAGGTCCCTTTTGCCAAGGAAAGCAATGAATTAAATGTACTAATGCCTGCAATCTTCTTCATACTAAAGGGGCCCATGTGTGAACTGTAACACTTGAATTTCTGATGTAGACTTCCACCCGCTACTTCAGTTCAAAAATCGTAACTGTCACTGCTATCTGATTCGTACTTATCTTTCCCGTTTGAATGCCTTCAGTTTCTCGACGATGACAACAAGTGCTACTTGGAGATGAACTACACTTTCGATATTCGTAAAGACTGGGCTGCTTCATGATCAACGAGACTCCTCTTAGTGTCTCATATAAAGGTCTCCCTTTAGACGTGCCGATGTGGTTATTTTATGATCAGTTATTTTCCATTTGAAGTGCACTCACTGTGTTTCTAGCATCAGTACTCAACAGAGACAGCGACTTAGGCAGTTCTTTTTCCCCTTTGTTTCTCCTCACACTCACTTGTGTAATCATCGTCAATGTTGACTCTAGATAGAACTGCTTAATGGATTTCAAAGTTAACTTACATGTCTCGAGTTCAAGGCATATGGTTAAGTTCGAATAATTTCGATTTTAGCTGATGCTCTTGGAAGGTTGTGTTCTTGGATGGTTCTCGTCAAACTTCCCGCCTTAAATGTAAGTACAAAAATAGGAATCAGACAACACACAAAAATTACAAAGAAAGGGAGAACCATTAGTCCAGCCAAATCTTGGTCCTTGCACCTAGTGGGTAATTTAAGCTATGATTATTCCCGCTTTCTCTTACTGGGTAATTTTGGGAAGTGGATCTTTACAGAAGATTGTAATTTTTAACTACGATCCGTTACCGAAATGTTTAACTAACTACTATACATGAACTGCCAAAAGTCTAAACCATATAATACTAAATTCAACATTTTCATATTGTTTGTATACTGGACAACAAATTATGTTGCGGCGCAGAAGCGAAAACATAGATATTTCGTCAATTTTGCATGTATTATATGATGGTTATCTTGATCTTGTAAATATTTCGACTGAAACATGCATGTCGTTTGTCATTTATCATTCGTATCTATTTGTTATTATTTATTATGGACTTTCATATTCATGTTCTGTTTCCATTGTCCTAACATGTTAATTAGTAGATGAAGGTTTTCATGCATAAACTTAATTAATGCGAAACCATAATATTTAATGAACACATCATTAAATCGAAATAGTCATATTAAAGTATTTACCTCTTGTAGCGCAGTCCGTTCTTCGAGAAGTATGTCACAGGGTCGAGGGAGGTTTGTCACTGGTCGTCCTTGCTCACGTACACGAAGTGGGGATCGGGTTTCACCGCCTAAAAGCCTTGAGAGTCTCCTAGAGAAAAAACTACATCTCTTTTTCTCTGGTGGTGTCTGTGTGTCTCTCCCCTCCCAGTAAAAACTCCTATTCCGTATTAATAGAAAATTTTGGGAGGAGAAAGGGGGTGGGAGAGTTATCACGTATAACAAACTCTCCTCATCCAAATTCCTTTCAAATTTAAATTAAAACTAAAAGATATCAAATATCTTTTATTTAATTTAATAGGATAATCATGGGTGGATAATCCTCCATCTCCCACTCACACATGATTGACCATAATCAATCTATTCTCTCATTTTCGCGTTTGGCAGATAGGCCGTGCGACCAGCATACATCGAGTGCACTTAGCTAAACGCAAGAGCACATAATGGCCACTTGGATGATAGCTTCTCGATTAGCACCTTCATCGTATATAGTATGCATTACCCTAGGTCTTATCTCACAATCATTGTTTCTCACATGTGATTTCTGAAATAATCTATTCGTGTTCACTATTGTATTGCTCTCAACACAATAGGCATGCCAGTGAACCACGAAGCTTCTAGAATGTGATCGATAGAGAACCGTCTCCTTTAACGATATTTCTTCCATCATGATCCAGCCAGCTTTTCCAGTTAACCTTGCTAGGTCGAATCATAACCATGACCCTTTAAAGACTTTCCAAGCTAGCGGCACTGAATCATACTTCCAAAATATGTTAAGGATCCTAAGGGTAGACTTCCGGAAACCATAGTTTTCGGAGTTAGTCTCACACCAGGAAAATTGAAATCACTTTTTAATAAATTGATTTTCCATCCAAAAAGGTCGAAAAAACACACATGACACGAACCATGTGCTATGATGTTCTTTCCTTCAAAAGGAGCGCATGTCTCTCACTAAAATACCATACTAGAGTATCAGCCTCGATGTTCACGAACAATGGCTTTAGTCTACCTAAAGACTACTCCAGGCTATCAAGACAGAATTATGGTAAGTTCCACTTATTTCTTACCATTGGATTCCATATAATCCTAATAAGTTCCGAGAACTTATTTAATGCAGCATCTATTGCATGCACCATCAATAATCTTGTACTTTAACAAGTCCCTTTCTTGTAGTTAAGCAAGACGGCATTCATATTTTAGAACAGGTACTCGAATGATGTCCTAAAAGTGCCTAATCTCAATCAAGAATTAACCCATTGACTCCCACTGAGGTAAACACCCGTGTGAGTGGGCTACTTTTCTGTCCGACATGCATTTAAGTAAATGTTACAAAAATAATATTCACACAATATGTATTGCTGAAACAGCTTTACTTTTATTGAATAACAAATTCATTACAATATGAGCATACGCTAACATCTTCGCAAACCCTGGAACCTTACATGTTTCACAAAAACATCTCTAGATAGGCCTTTAGTCATCGGATCTGCTATCATATCATGTGTAGGTATATGTGTTATACTCACTTCCTTACACGCAACCATATCCCTAACAAAGTGATACTTGATATCAATATGCTTTGCTCTGCTATGAAATCTAGGATTCTTAGCATAAGCTATCGCAGCTTGATTGTCGCAAAATAAGCTCACTGGTTCTCCTGCGCTGGTTAGGGACAAATAGTTTAAGAACCTCTTCAACCATACTGCTTCTTGCACAGCAGCTGCAGAAGCAACATATTCAGCTTCCATAGTTGACAGGGAGACGCATGTCTGTTTCTTGCTACTTCATGAAATAGCACCCCCGCCTAGCAAGAAGATATATCCGGATGTGGATTTCTTCTCGTCCACATCTCCTGCCCAATCGACATCAGTGTACCCTTTCAGCGTTAGGTCTTGACCTTGGTAACACAATGAGTATTCTGCAGTCGTATTCAAGTACTTTATAATTCCCTTGACTGCTTTCCAATGTGTTCTTCCTGGATTAGATTGGTATCTGCTTACTATCCCAACAGCATAGCAGATATCTGACCTTGTACACAACATTGCATACATGAGACAACCCACCGCATTAGCATAAGGGACATTCATCATATCCTGTTTCTGTTGAGCTATTTTTGGACACATTTCTTTGTTCAGATTATGACATTTGACAATTGAGACATATCTGGGATTACTGTCATTACTGTTGAATCGTTCTACTACTTTACTGATATATGTCTCTTGAGAAAGAGACAATAGCCTCTTAGAACGATTTCTCGAATTCTTAATTCCGAGCACGTAATCAGCTTCTCCCATATCTTTCATTTCAAAGTTGGACAAAAACCAAGCTTTGAGCTCGTTAAGATATCCCAAGTCATTTCTAGCCAATAGTATATCATTTTCATACAATATAATCATGACAAACTTTTTACCTGAGCGTTTAATATAGACACAATGGTCTTCGTCTATCATTTTAAAATCATACGACATGATAGTGTTATGAAAACGAATGTACCATTGTCTAGAAGACTGTTTTAGGCCATAAATTGATCTCATCAATTTGCAAACTTTACGTTCGCTGCCTTTTTGGATGTAACCCTCTAGTTGAACCATATAGATTTCTTCATCCAATTCTCCATATAGAAAAGCAGTCTTAACATCCATTTGATGTAGCTCAAGGTCCATATTTGCCACCATAGCCAGAATAATCCTGATAGACGTAGATCTTACAATAGGTGAGAAAGTCTCATCATAGTCAATCCCTTTCATCTATGTGAATCCTTGGGCAACTAAGTGGACTTTGTACCTTTCGATACTACCATAAAAAATATGTTCCAAAAATAACTGAACGGAATTGTTCTAAAAAATCCAACGAAAACCAAGAGACATTAAAAAAGAAACTAAAATTAAATTTTGACGAATCTCTGGAGCGTATAGCATGTCGTGTAGAAGTAGGGTACGTCCTCCACGTAGGCTCAATCTGCATGTGCCCATGCTCTTAACTTCTACTCGTGCATTATTGCCTACATAGATAGATATTGCTCCAGCAGGTAGACGTCAGAATTTGACGAAGGTGTCACGATCCTTCATCACATGGTCTGTCGCTCCTGAATCAATCACCCACAACGGTTGACTTTCAGTTAGAAGGATAGTACTAGATACATACAATTCACTCGCACATGAGTTAAAAGGATGTACCTTCTTTTCTTCTTTGCAATCTTTTGCAAAGTTACCCTTCTTCTGACAGTTAAAACATTTCACCTTAGAAACGTTAACCATTCTCTTCTTCTTACCCTCAGAAGTCTTCTTCCCGGGTGGAGAATTTTCAGTTTTGCTCTTTTTGTTTCCCCAGCTTTTATTGCCTTTTCCCTTCAGGACCGTCTTCCTTTTCCCACCTTTGAAGTTTGAAGCAGCCATATGCGTCTTAGGATGGACTTTGATCGCAAGTAGACGATCCTCTTCCAGCTCAAGGTGGCGGGCCACGTCATCAAATGTCTTGACATTATCAGCGTGGGTAATGGTCATCTTCATGTGTTCCCAATTTGCAGGCAGGGAACGAATGACAGCTTGGATCTTCTGCTCGTCACTAAGCACATGGCCAGCTTCTACCAGCTCACTGATCATGTTGGACATTTCCCAAAGATGTTTCTTCATTGTATGTTCAGGACGCTTCTTATAAGTGTCGAACCTAATGGTCAAAGCTCGCAGCTTTGAGGTGGAGATCTTCCCAAATTTCTCCTTAAGCGCATCCCATAGGTCCTTTACATTTTCGAAAGCTCGAAACTGCCTTGTGATATCATCCATCATAGCGCTCAATAAGATGAGACGAGCAGTAGATTTCTTCTTCTTCCAAGCCAAGTAGGCGTCCTTGTCACGCCTATGCTGAGCAGTTGGACCATCTTCAGGCTGGACCATAATAACATTAATGGTCTCAAGAACTTCCTGTTCTTCCAGGACATACTGGATTTTCATGCTCCAGTTGTCATAATTATCGCCGTTGAGCTTCATGTCCTTGTTGAGCTCGGCGATGATGGATTTGGAAGCAATCGACATATCTCTTGTAGAAAATTATAAAGAAATATTGCGTGTTAGGAATTTGTTTCAGCAATACAATTAAATTTACTACGCGGTTATAACTTTAAACAATATAAGATTTTTAATTACTCTTGAATGGAAGTAGGTCACATGCATATTTTTTCTCACCTTTCGAGAATTTATTTTAAACTTTAAATGTTAAAGTTCTTTGCATAGTAAAACAAGCGGATATTTTACGTGGTAACAATAATAATTAAACAAACGAATTTTATTTAATTGTAAACAAGAATTATTTTAACAAAAATAAATAACCACGGAAATACTCGAAGTTCTTAAACACATAGTTCTAAAACTTCCAACAAGACTGAAAACAAATAAAAACCACGCGTTGTGCTTCTAGATTCTCGGATAATAGAAGACTTTGACTAGGGCCTATTTAGCACCAGTGGAGTTCGATATGCCATCTTGAACATGCATCATAATGTAAGCGAATCGGGTTAACTCTTAAGTAGTCCCAATAAGATCAAAAACTTAATTTCAATCATAATGATGACAATATACATAAAGAATATTCACATTAGCTTTATTGCGTGAGTTATAAGTCTTGTTCTTTCCATAATTTTTAGTGTCCAAACTTAAAAATTATGGAAAAATATTTTATGAACATATTCAAAAAATATTATGGCTTTAAAAAATTACCACATTAATTTTATTAAAACTACCTTGTTAAAAGATTTCTTTTAAATCTTGTAAAATTTTATTATTTTGAATAAACCAAAAGTCTATTCAATTAGGTTCAAAATAATAAAGGCCCATCAGACATAATCAACACGGACTTGCTGACTTTTTAAAATTTGATTCAGAGTGGGCTAAATTGGGCTCGAGACTTAGACAGTAGGCTCAGGGCCCGCGTCTGATTTGGGAGATCTGTGTTGACCGGGTCTTAATGGTCAACGCGGGCAGTGAGCCGGTTCGGGATAGGGTCCATAAGGCCCGAACCTTTTTAAAAAAAATTTTATTACAGATTTATTTCCTTTTAAAAAATCTGATCTAGGCCCGAGTTAAAAAAAATTGCAGTCTACCAAAACACCAAAACATTAATCTCTGCCCAAATCATAAATTCCAACATACCCATTTTTGACCAAAATTGGCCCATTTATGATTTAGCCCAAAAAACGTTTTAAGGGTTTTCCAAAAAAAATCCCGATCTTCTTCTTCTCCAGAAAATCGCGCCGCCGGAGAGAATTCTGGCATGTTGTCGAGGACGCCGGTTGCTTCATCGCCCACCGACTCTAATTTCTTAATCAACCAACGAAGAACAGCCGCCTCTGAATTTCTATTCGGGACACCGGTCGATCGATCGATCTTCTTTGGCTTCGAATTTTTGGAAATCGACTTCCTTGTTCCTCTCTGGTTGCATCGAACGATTTATGAAAAACACGTCGCTTTCATCATGGACGAACGACGTTGCTAGCTTCTGGAGCTTGAGCGATTTGACAGAAATCAGACTGAGTTAACTCGACTCGTCTGTCCGTCACAATCGCGGGAAAAAGGGGTTCGTCCACATCTGGGTTTTTTGCCCGACGGGTTTGGACGACCATATGAGGTCGTCGGTGAACGGAGAGGGGAGGACCGTCGTCGGTCGGGATCGGGAGTCGATTAACATTGAGTGATGCTCGCTATCGAGGATAGCAGAGTCGAATTTGGGGACGAACTCCCAATTGAAAATTAGGGTTCATCCCGATTTGGGGATTTTTGGGGAAAACATCAGTTTAATCCCACAGATTTACACGCGTTTCACATAAGGACGAAGTCCTTTTGTACGCTCAGAATACATAATATCAGAACAATACCACAGTTCATACGCGTGTGCAAATAAGTACAAAAATGTGCTAACATGCATAGGTTCAGCAAGTACAGTTCAGTCCCTAGACTATTACCTTTTATTCACGTAAGGACAACAGTAGGGTTTTTCTTGAACAAAAAATCCGATTTTTGACAGAAAATTAACTCAATTGATTTTCTATTTCAAAAAATGTTTTAGACCAGAACAAACCTACTCATGGCTCTAATACCAATGAAAGTTTTCATGCATAAACTTAATTAATGCGAAACTATAATATTTAATGAACACATCATTAAATCAAAATAGCCATATTAAAGTATTTACCTCTTATAGCGCAGTCCGTTTTTCGAGAGGTATGTCACAGGGTCGAGGGAAGTTTGTCACTGGTCGTCCTCGCTCACGTACACGAAGCGGGGATCGGGTTTCACTGCCTAAAAGCCTTGAGAGTCTCCTAGAGAAAAAACTATGTCTCTTTTTCTCTGGTGTGTGTCTGTGTGTCTTTCCCCTCCCAGTAAAAACCCCTATTCCGTATTAATAGAAAATTCTGAGAGGAGAAAGGGGGTGGGAGAGTTATCACGTATAACAAACTCTCCTCATCCAAATCCCTTTCAAATTTAAATTAAAACTAAAAGATATCAAATATCTTTTATTTAATTTAATAGGATAATCATGGGTGGATAATCCTTCAGTAGACTACATTACGAATAAAATGACCAAAGATCAATGCAAATAACTCGCGATTTATATAACCTTGGCACGTCTTACCACGACGAGAACCGATCGTCAGAAGTCTTGCTGGTTGGGTTGTACGATT
The DNA here is from genome assembly GCA_963995505.1 of Hypericum androsaemum. NCBI lineage: Eukaryota > Viridiplantae > Streptophyta > Magnoliopsida > Malpighiales > Hypericaceae > Hypericum > Hypericum androsaemum. The sequence goes on from OZ023180.1 coordinate 5,084,395, forward strand.
CCAGGGTGTAATACTAATAACAACATTGACGATCCCAATTGCCTTCAGGACAAGGCATCTCAGTCTCAGTCACACCACACCACCAAATTTGAAATCACACAATTATTCCAGGTTGACCCACATAATAATGGAACATGTAAGAAATATATACTACACGTAGAGATCACTGTTTTCAAATATCCAATAAAATAATTACGATCGAAGCTACGACAAGCTTCCGATGTACTTTTAAAAAAGCTGAAATGATGAATTAATTCTACAAATTTGATATTAGTGGCCATTCTCGAAATTCGCCGGACGCAATATTTGACCACTCTCACATATTTCGTATTATTAATGCCAAAGTGGAAGGCCGAATCGGAAACTTTGATCGATTGCATATAATTACTCCTTACGTGGACCGGTTACTTCAAAGTGAGTCAAAACATCATTTGTAGCCATCAATTGCCATTGACCCTTAAAAAAACCATCAATTGCCATGGGGGAGATTGGATGAGGACAAGGGTAGTCCCCAAATTTGGGGATTAAAGGAGAGATTGTGGTAATTTAGGTATTAATAAAGTAGTTAAGAGTAAAATTGGAAAACTAATAAAAACAAAAGGAGAGATAGTAAACTTTTTTATGGAAAGACTAAAAAAGTAAAAAAAATTTAAACCAATCTCACGTGAAAAGAGGAAAGAACTCTTTCTCTCTCTTTAAATTATTGTGAACTTCAAAAATCCTACCAACTACGAGATTTTTTTAAATAAACTCTAAAAACCAAAGAATAAAAATTCAATAGAAAATCAATATCACTAAATTCGAAAACCAATATTACTACGTTCGGAAACCAATATCACTACTTTTGAAAACCAATATCACTACATTCACAAACCAATATCACTACCTTCAGAAACCAATATCACTATATTCGAAACCAATATCACTACGTTCGAAAAACCAATATCACTACGCTCGGAAAACCAATATCACTACGTTCGGAAACCAATATCACGATGTTTGGAAACCAATATCACCACATTCGAAAATCAATATCACCACATTCAAAAACCAATATATCACCACGTTCGAAAACCAAGATCACTACGTTCGAAAACCAATATCATTAAAGACTAAAACCAATATCAATACATACTCAAACCAATATCAGTACAGACTAAAACTAATGTCATTAGAGACTAAAACCAATATCAATACATACGCAAACCAATATCAGTACAGACTAAAATCAACATCAATACAGACTTAAACCAATATCAATACATACTCGAACCAATATCATTACAGACAAAAATCAATATCATTACATACTCAAACCAAACAAAAGAGGTCACCAAAATCAATATCACCACATTCGAAAATCAATATCACTACATTCGAAAACCAATATCACTATAGTAAAAAATCAATGTCAATACATTCGGAAACCAATATCGATACATTCGGAAACCAATATCGATGCAGACTAAAACTAACATACTAAAACCAATATCAATACAGACTCAAACCAATATCATTACATATGAAAACCAATATCACTACATATGAAAATCAATATCAGTACAGACTAAAACTAATGTCATTACGTACTCAAACCAATATCAATACATACTCAAATCAATATTATTAGCAATTGAAATCAATAACAGTACAGAGTAAAACCAATATCAGTATAGACCAAAACTAATATCAGTATGTACTCAAACCAATATCATTATATCTGAAAATCAATATTAATACATACTCAAACCAATATCATTAGCAACCGAAACCAATATCATACAGACTAAAACTAAGCCGAGTACTCGAGGAAACCCTAGAGGAGCTCGATCTCATCCTCGTCGGTCCATAGCCGCTGGAACAGCAGCCGCATCTCGTCCAACGGGAGGGGCTTTCGGTCGAGCTGTAGCGGAGAGGGGAGGACGACCGCGTCGTAGGAGGTGGGGCGGAGGTCTTCCTCGTCGTCATCGTCGTCCATAATCTCAGGATCTTCCTCAAGGTGGGGCGGAGGTCTTCTAGCACCGCCATCTCCTCTCTCTCCTACTGTTTCGCCGATTGGGGCTTCTTCTTCTACTTGTACTACTCGTTGAGAGAGAGAGAGAGAGAGAGAGAGAGAGAGAGAGATTTCTCTTTTATGGGAAGAAAAAGAGAGATTTTTTTGTTTCAAGAAGAAGAGGCGGCCACGATTTTTTTTATAGCAAATTTAGGAGATAAAAAAGTTTAAATAGATGGGGTGGAAACCCTAGTTGGTATAGGATGGGTAAAAAGTCAAAAGTATCATTGATAGATTAATGGCCCTTGAATTTGCAGATACTGTTTTAAAATTAAATCTGACGGCCTATATTTAACTCCCCACCTATGGACAACATTTTTTTAATCCCCACTCAATCCGTTCTCAATTGGCATTATCCTTGGATTCCAACGATATTCCTCCACGTCAGTATTTTTACCAACAAGAGCTGTTATTTGGAAAAAGTTTTGATTATTACATTATTTTAATGTTTTAATATGTAACTTATTACTCGCACAATTTTTTGTATCCTTGCACATTAGCAAAATCAAAATATACCTATAGTCTGATGCCGCTACATAAATCATCCATATTCAAAGGTCGACCGGACTAACAATGGTGCAACATGATAAAGATACATTAGAATCCTAGTCACGAAAGAAATTCGCCAAAACAATACGTGGGAATTTTTTTTGGGCACACCTGTCCAAAATGGATAGAACCAGATCAATAAAACAGGACCACTGAGAAATTATTTTAAAAAATTAACCATCATTATCCATACATTTATTGAAAGACTTTTACTTTTATTGAAAAAAGAAAAAAGAGGAAGGAGTCAAAGCTCTCACCATCTACGTTTTCCCCAAAATATACTCTAATGATCTCCACGTTGTCTCCCTCTCTCTCCCATTTCGGATCACCACACGACTTATTCTATTCTCTACTTTCCCAAACTGCCCTTCTCTTTCTTTTCCTTTTTCTTTTTTTCCTACCAAAAAATCACGCATCAATTTCACCTCCCCTCCCCCTCACTCTCAACTTTTTCTATCCTTAGCTTCAAAGTTCCCATCTTGGACAGAAAAAGTAAAAAAAAAAAACCAACAAAGAGAAAAAAAAGAAAGAAAAAAAAAACCTTAAGAGAATTTAGAATTCTTTCCAAAAGTAACAAGTTTCCTTTTCCACCATCTCAATTATCACTCCCACATGGGCATTCCCGTCATTTCTCAACACAAGCCGTGACTTCCTTTTAGGCTTTGGCTCTTTCCTCTCCAACAAAAAGAAGACAACAACAGAAGAAAGACCAAATTCCTGTATCTTTTCCACGTTACATATCGATACATGCACATGTACTTTTTAATCCCTGTTAGAACAACGGCGGTTCTCGTTTCGATCTAATTTCCGAGCAAAACACCTTATCCATCCATTAGGACACCACCAAGGATCCCCTCGCATGTAAAAAATCTCTCCTCAAGTAACAAAAATGGGATTGGAGGACAATGAGGGTGGCAATGAGGAGGGAGAGAGGAGCCACCACAAGGAGCCACAGAGCCAGCATGAGACTGATAATGAAGAGGCAGAAGGGGATGGAGATAATTTGATTGGGAGGCAAATGAGCCACACCTCCTTGTCTGCAACTGATCAGGAGGAGGATGATGATGATAGTAGCCATCACAAAATCCAGCTTGGTCCCCAGTGCACCCTCAAGGAACAACTTGAGAAGGACAAGGTCAATTACACTTTTTTTTTTCTTCCTTCTTTTGGGTTCCTATGATCTATAACTGATTTTTTTTTATATGGTAGGATGATGAGAGCCTGAGGAAATGGAAGGAGCAGCTTCTTGGGAGTGTGGATATTAACAATATTGGAGGTAATTCATACTAATTTATGTAATTTCTCAATTCTTGCCTACATAAAATGGATGGAAAACTCTTTTTTCCTTTGATTTGTTTGAATGTAGTCCATTGGATCCATCTCTTCATAACAGCAAAAGATTGACCTATCACCAAATTTCATGGGGTGACAGATCCGAAAAAGAAAAATTTAGGATTGATTTTTTAGCTTCAGATTCTGATGTAGCATCCAACAGGGTGGGAAGGATATTTTCTGTATATGGGAAATGATAGCATTGCCTATGTGTTTTGTTGGAATTTGAACTCGTGACTTCTTGCCAATTCAAAGAGATTTTTTATGAAAGGTAAATTTTTATTGGTTTGAATTTGTACACGCTTTGTGTCGTTAGGCTACATGTCATTTACGATTCAAAGAGATTTTCACCGATCATGATATACCCGTTTAGCTGAAATTTTCTATTTGTGTAATTAACTTAATCTTGCAATTTGCCTCAAAAAAAATGAGACTGTGGTGCTGTTAGGCAGCTACTCTGAGCACCATACACATTACAATTCCTGTCCTGTCTCAGCATTATGACTTGTGGTGTTCATAATGTTCTGCAGAGACTCTCGAACCGGAGGTGAACTTTCTTAGTCTATCTATCATCTCACCCGGAAGACCCGACATTGTGCTCTCCATCCCGGAGGGTGGGAACCCGAAAGGCCTATGGTTTACTCTGAAGGAAGGCAGCCGCTACAGCCTCAAATTCTCCTTCCAAGTCAATAACAACATCGTTTCTGGCCTCAAGTACACCAATACCGTCTGGAAAACCGGGGTTAAAGGTGAGGAGCATTGTTGATCAGCTTTAATGTCTTCAGGTTCGTCGGGAATCCGGTTAAATCGGCTCTTTTGTTTTAAGCAATTGGGTCTTTGTTGTTCAGTGGATACCACCAAGGAGATGCTTGGCACTTTTAGTCCGCAACTCGAGCCTTATACACATGACATGCCTGAAGAAACCACTCCTTCAGGCATATTTGCCAGGGGACAGTATTCGGCGAGATCAAAGGTAATAGTTGGTGCCATATTCGATTCCGAATAACTCGCTGCCTGTAACTAGGTCCTACGAAAGATAACATTCGTCATGTGTAGCACGTACTTAAACGTGCTACACATGACTCGTGAAAACAATTTGTCAGTCGTATCGTTGACACAAATGGTCTGAACTAACTAACCATTTCCCTCAAAATTTTCAGTTTCTGGACGACGACAACAAGTGCTACCTGGAGATCAACTATACATTCGACATCCGGAGGGAATGGGCAGCAACTTGAACCGACAAAATTTTTTTCATCAAAGTGACTACAATGTCTCCAGTACTTGGTTAATGTCCTTATGATGTCATTAAATTTGTTAATCCTCCTCGTCGGACCGATTTTTGGTTATTACATACCGGATAATTTCGACCATTATATTGATTCATGCCTCTGCCAGTCGATTACCACAGCAATTTTTAAGATGGAGCGAGTCAGAGTTACTAAACTTTCTGACTAAATCGAAGAACTAAGTGCGCAAAATTTTTGAACCTTTGTTTTCGGAAATTTTTTATCCTGACTGATACTTTTCCAGGGTAATTTAAAATATGTAAACAAACTAATATATTTCAAACACAAACAAACATAATCCAAAATTGATGAACCGGCGAGTCTCGTATGGATACAAAAAACTAACCAAAAAAAGCGTAAAAAATTCCAACTGCTCTCCTTTCCCTTCCAGGCAATATCCCTACTGATCAAGGATCAAATGTTGATTCTTTGTTAAGCCAAGCTAGTACTAAAATCCTAGAGAAATAACTGGTTTCTTTCCACATTGTATTATATCATATATTTATAACAAAAAAAATGTCAACTTCAGGGAACTCCGCGGTTCACACCTATCTCATCTTCCTTCCTAAGAATGCAACTAAAGAAAGCAACGCCAGGTGAATTTGCCAAGAAACCCGGGAATCTCCATCCCCGAGTCGCGCCGTTTTTAACTTCCTTCTCTTTTGGGCCTATATGGGCCTCGTCTCTATTCCAAAGTAAAGCGGTCGATCAGCAAAAATGTCCTAGATGGGCCGAATGGCCTCGTCCACTTATACAGCACACGGATATCCAATATAATTACTAATTTAGATGGCTCTTGTCCCTAAGCTTGACACCAATAAGTAATTAGATGAAATATTTGTTTTAAATTAATTAAAATGTGTCGAATATTCATAAAAAGTATTATTGAATTTGAATTATTGAGAACTAGAAAAATTTTGTGACATTTCAAAGAATATATTCGACTCAAATCTAAATTAATCGGTTGATAATACTAAGTGACATTTGAAAAAAAAACACTAATCGACTTGCATTAAATATCAGTTGGCGTGTTAAAAGTTTGCCAACAACTAATCCGTGGCTAGAATATTATTGGGAATTTTCTTGAAGCAATTCACTCGTTATGCGCACACAAAGCTATAAATTAAGAGATTATGTGAGCAATTATCATCGTGCTAGAATTTTGATGAGATTAATGCAAAGTATTGGAATATATCGACTGATTAGGAATAGATATATTCCCGTATGTACAGTCCTATTGTAATATGATATATGGCAGTTGTATCTTTGAGAGCTAGGGTTACGTCATGTACAAGCAGCCCTATATATGTCTCTTTTCCCGTATCAATGAAAGCCAAGCGGCATAATTTTTTATGATATCAGAGCTAAACCTGGAGACTTAGCAAACCCTAAACACAAGCCGCCACTAAACACAAATCACTTACTCGTCGCCCAACCATGTCCGACGAAGCTAGCTCCATCAACACTAACATCACACCCGTTGTGAGTAGTATGGCCGTGATGTCCCCGTACTACATCCATCCTTCTGATAGTCCCAGTTAGGCCCATGTTGAGGACCTGCTGAATGAAGAAAACTATGGTGAGTGGATCAATGACATGAGCAGGGTCCTCTACGCCAAAAATAAGTTTGGTTTCGTTGATGGAACTATTGTCAAGCCACCAGCTACTTCCGCCGATCTGTTGTATTGGGTTCGAGCCGACGCGATGGCGCGAGGTTGGCTCAAATCTTTTGTGGAAAAAGATGTACGTAGTAGTATGCGTTCTGCTCGTACGACACATGATATATGGAGCGATCTTGCTGAACGCTTCGGCAAAGGCAATGCTCCGCGGCGTACGAATTGAGCCTTGCAGTCACGACACTCCGCGATAAGCTCTCAGTCTCTGCTTATTATACCAAGTTGAAAAGTCTCTGGGATGAGGTATAAGACATTACTCCTTTCCCATCTTACTCTTGCAATGGTTGTACCTATAATCTGAAGAAGCAGGTAATGGAGATGCGAGAGAAGGAACATCTCTATGATTTTTTGATGGGATTGGATGATTCCTTTTCTACTGTCAAGACTCAAATTCTCAGCAGTCAACCAACACCCTCAATCGGAGTTGCTTATCATCTTGTGTCCGAAGATGAGCAACACCAAAATATCACAGCCTCATGCCACCCATCAATCGAATCCGCAGCTTTCCAATCCAAGAAGGAAGATGGACCTTGAGGAGATGGCTCTCGTCCAAAGTGCTCCTATTGTGGGAAAACTGGCCATCTCAAAGCGTAATGCTTTCAGATTATCGGCTTTCCTCCTAGCTGGAGAAGGACCAACACGGGTTCGAACTGCTCTCAGGCTCCCGAATGGTCTGCTAGCAATAAAACCAAAGGATTATGGAGGCGGTAATGGGTCTCGACCACGGGCTGCCCAAGTTAGCCAGGAAGACCACTCTAGTTATGGCCTCTCATAGGAGCAAGTCAATTCGCTCCTTAAATTCCTAGCAGGAAAGACCGATTCCACATCTTCTCCAATGCCTTCCTCGACTGATCCATGTGTAAACATGGCTGGTAAGCTCAATTTTAACTTGCCGTGGGTAATGGACAGCGGAGCCACAGATCATATTACATGCAATCGAGCATGTTTGGTTGATGCATCTGATAATACTGCTTGCACGCCAGTTAGAATTCCCAACGGTGAAGTTATTCCAGTTGTTGGTGTCGGGACTGTCCATCTAACATATAGTATCCATCTTACTAATGTGTTGCACATTCCAGAATTTAAATGCAATTTGTTGTCTATAAGCAAATTGACCAAGGACCTTAATTGTGCAGTGACATTTTATGTTGATTCGTGTGTTGTACATGACTTAACTTCGAGGACCTTGATTGGAGCGGGTAGACAACGGGATGGCCTGTACCACTTTGAAGATGTGGTTGTTGGGGGGGGGGGGGGGGGGGATGTAGACGGTGCTTTCAACTGGTTCGGAAGTAGATTCTCAAAAATGGCATCAACACCTTGGACACATCTCTAGTGAGAAGATGAAACATATAGATTTATTTCAGAATTTGAATTTTTCTGAGAATTCTGGTTATTGTGACCCTTGCTTGCGTGTTAAGCATACTCTGTCACCTTTTCCTACAAGTTTTATCAAAATGACTAGATATTTTGAATTGATTCATTGTGACATTTGGGGGCCACATCGGACTCCTTCATCTAGTGGACCTCATTACTTCCTAACAATTGTCAATGATTACAGTCAAGGTGTGTGGACGTTTCTTATGAAACATAAATCTGAAGTTCTTGGATTTCTTATGATGTTTTGCACTATGATTATGAAGCAATTTGGCACTAGTGTTAAGAATATTTGAACCGACAATGGTTTGGAGTTCAGCTCACATAAAATGCAACGATATTATGAAGAGCACATAATTTTATTGCAGACACCATGTGTCTATACTCCTCAACAGAACGGAGTTGTCAAGCGAAAACATCGACACATACTTGAGGTGGCTCGATCCTTGAGATTCCAGGAAAGCTTACCTATCTTGTTCTAGGGGGAGTGCATTCTTACCGCTACTTACTTGATTAATCATTCTCCATCACTTTCCATTGAGAACAAGACCCCTTATGAGATTATTTTTGGTCGTCCCCCATGATATGACCATCTCCGAGTATTTGGGTGTCTCATTTATGCTCATAACCATACCAAGACTGATAAGTTTGACGAACGAAGTTGCCCATGTATTTTCGTTGGATATCTTTTCAACCGGAAAGGATATTGACGATATGATCAGCGAACATGCAAGTTTTTGGTGTCCCGGGATGTGACTTTTCTTGAAGATGTATTTCCTTTCAGAAACTCGTCTGTCCTGATTGCATTCAAGGTGATATTCCTTCTAATATCACGCAAGCCACATCGCCTGAGGTAGTTAACGAATCGGTAACACCTCCATCTACTGAACCCGTAGGGAGTTCCTCACCTACTGTCGAGGAGCATCAAGTGCAGCCACGTAGGAGTGATCATGTTCGACAAATTTTGATTCGGCTTACGGATTATCACACTCAGCTTCCTCCCTCGATTGCCCCCGCACATCCTCCTACACCATCGCCATCCCGAACGTTGCCTACTTCATCATGTAACTCAGCCCTGTACCCACTGACCAACTTTATTAGTTACAAGCATTTCTTGCAGGCACATCAGGTTTATCTCGCTGCCCTCAGTTCTCATGTCGAGCCGTGGTCCTATTACGAGGCTGTTAAGCACGATTGTTGGCGCATTGCCATGAAATAAGAGGTGGCCGCACTTGAGTCAAATGGCACATAGAATCTTATGCATTTGCCACCAGGGAAGCATGTTGTTAATTCTAAGTGGGTATACAAGATCAAATTCAAGCCCGATGGTACTATTGATCGCTATAAGGTGAGGCTTGTGGCTCGCAATTTCAAGCAGATTGAAGGCATTGATTATTATAAAATCTTCGCTCCCGTTGCCAAAGTTATTTATGTGAGATGCTTACTCGCTTTGGCACTCAAACGATGATGGCTTGTTCACCAACTGGATGTAAATAACGCCTTCCTTCATGGCGAGGCGATTTGCTTGAGGAAGTACACATGAAGGTTCCTCATGGTTTTGCTACACCAGGCGATTATCAAGTTTGCCGACTCAAAAAGTCATTGTATGGACTCAAGCAGGCTTCTCAAAGTTGGTATAGTAAGCTCACCATGCTTCTTTTGGCTTTGGGTTTTACCCGTTCTCGTGCAGATCATGCCATGTTTGTTTATCGATAAAATAAGCAAGTCTTGATCCTACTTATTTATGTTGATGATGTTATCCTTGTTGGGGATCATGTTGCCGTGCTACAGTCGACTAAGCAACGTCTTGACAGTCAATTTGGAATTAAAGACTTAGGGGCTCTCAAGTATTTTCTTGGTATTGAAGCTGCTACGACATCAGATGGTTTAGTGCTTAGTCAACAGAAATACACTCTTGACATTCTTACGGAGTGTGGGAAGGATGATTCTCGCCCTTGCCAATTTTTGATCGAACAAAACCACAGGCTTCAGATAGGGGGAGAAGCTGCGGTCAATGCGGGACGTTATCACCGATTGGTTGGCAGGTTGATGTACCTTACTGTTACTCGGCCTGAAATTGTGTATGTTGTCAATATACTTAGCCAGTTTGTCACTAATCCGAGCATTGAGCATGTGCAAGCTGCTGATCGCATTTTGCGCTATTTGAAGACCATGCCTGGCCAGGGCATTCTCTTGAATAATTCTGATAATTTGGAGCTTACCGCCTACTGCGATGCAGATTGGGGCGGCTGACCGATGACTCGGCGGTCCCGTACATGTTATTTTATTTCCTTTGGTGGGTCACCCATATCCTGGCGGACGAAGAAACAACATGTTGTTGCCCAGTCTTCAGCTGAAGCAGAATATCGCACCATGGCTGTTGCGGTTAGTGAAATACTCTGGCTTTGATAGTTTTTCAAAAACTTGGGCATTCGTTTTACTCGGGCTACTCTGCTGTTTTGCGATAATCAAGTTGCACTTCACATCACTATGAATCTAGTCTACCATAAGTGGACTAAGCACATCAAAATGGATTGTTATTTTGTTCGGGAACGAGTACAGTCGCGTGAGATTGCGCCATTGAAGATACCAACAGCTTGTCGATTACCTAATTTATTCACTAAAGCTCTTGGACAAGATCGATTTCAAGCCCTTGTTCGTAAGTTAGACGTCGTTAATCTTCACGCTCCAACTTAAAGGGGAGTATTGGAATATATCGACTGATTAGGAATAGATATATTCCCGTATGTACAGTCCTATTGTAATATGATGTCTATATGGCAATTTTATCTTTGAGAGCTAGGGTTACGTCATGTACAAGCCCTATATATGTATCTTTTGCCGTATCAATGAAAGCCAAGCGGCATAATTCTTTACAAAGTCTTGTGGAAAAAATATTAGTTTGATTAATAAAACTTTACTTACCAAAAAGTATGAGCAATTATCAATGACCGTCAAAACACCGGGCCTGCCATTTCCTTGAGCTTATGTTAATTAATTCATACACTTACTAACGTCAAGGTCCGGGACGTTGTTGTACTTCTGGCTTGAAAATGAAATTATTAAGAAATTTTTTTCCCGGGTTTTAAATCAGAATTACCGATGATTTTCTGAGCTGCTCATAACTTTCCGAGCTTTTACACTATAATTTTATAAATCTTCGATTGTGCGCTAAATTAGAAAACTAAATTACTAACGTAGAATAATCAGAGTCGAATATTGTACGAAGGAGTTAACATATGCATTGTGCAGTATAAATAGAATATGCTACAAGAGTTGATGATGCAATCCAAACTAAATAGTAGAGCAACTACCAAGTACTACAACGTCGAGGACCTTCTACTCTCCTCTTCTTCCTCCTCGCACTTGGATCCAATATTGCTTCGAGGAATATTGCACGTATAAATGATTGCTGCGGTGACCACTTTGTCTTGTACCCGCCTCTTCTCTTTTGCAGCTTTCGGTGGTCTACTGCTTCATCACCATCTTCTCACCTCTGCTGCCTATGTACCTCTTAGTTCTTTAATGTCTACTCTTCTTACAGAAACCAAAATATTCGCAATGATGTTCGCCCATCTAGTTATGTTCAATACTTCACCAAACCCATTCTAAAAAAAAAAATACTTCACCAAACCCGCTCCACCGTTAATTGGTTTCGAGTTTGACACGAAGATTTTAACACGACATTGGTGAGAAGATGGTGCTCGGAACCAGAAGCCACCGAAAGCAGCAATCTTTCAAGCGTGCCATATCCCTCGAATAACAATTTTTTGATAAGTATATTTTATTATTCCTAAAAAATTCCAAAGAAAGATACACCAAGATAATTACAACACCAGTAAAGCAAGATAGAAACATATTTAAGTAGTAAACTACATCCCTCCAAGAACATAACCTAGTTTTCTAGTATAAATAGAGAATGTTCTAAGAGTTTTTGGTGTGTCCAACCCTAAAAAGCCTTCATAGTAGAGAAACTAAATTATAAGATGAGACATCTAGAAGTACCTACTCTTATGTTCTTCTTTCTGATCCTCTTGGCACTCGAATCCAATGCTAACGCCATCTCCCAACAGAAATTACCATGCAAACACATTGTTCTCTATTACCACGACATCCTCTTCAACGGAACCAACTCCGCGAATCTAACCTCGGTAATGGTCACCTCTCCACCCCAACTAGGCAGCCTGTTTGGTTCGATGGTGGTCTTCGACGACCCGATGACCCGGGACAACCGCCTGCATTCCACCCCAGTTGCGCGAGCCCAAGGGTTCTATCTCTATGACCGGAAGGAGGTGTTCACCGCGTGGTTCGCTTTCAGCTTGGTGTTCAACTCCGCCGAGCACAAGGGCACCCTACAAATCATGGGCGCTGACCCCTACTCGGATGAGAAGACGAGGTACATGTCCGTTGTTGGAGGGACGGGAGACTTCTTTATGGCCAGAGGAATTGTCGAGGTCCAGGGTGATGACGTCCAGGGTGGTTTCTACTTCCGTCTCAAGATGGACATCAAGTTGTACGAATGTTAATGAGTATCATTTTGATATTTTCCGTCACTAGCCGACTGATGTATCAAAAGTCTTTTATATTATTATCCACTCTTTGGTGTAATTTGTACTTCTTAAAATTGACGTGCATCTAGTTTGTGAAAAATCGAGTGCTTTTTATATTATGATCCGTTTTCTGATGTAATTTGTACTTCTTGAAATTGATGTGTGCTTTGTGAAAACGATCCTTTTCTAAAGTAGTATTTTGACCAAATTATTACGAGTGGAATACTATCCGATTTTTTTAGAAGGCAACTCCGATCTTACCATATGAAACAAGTCCATTATTAAACTATATCGTAGTTTATATACACGATATTCCTAGAAGAACATAGCATAGTGCAGTATAATTAGAATGTGCTTCAAGAGTTGATAAAGTTAGATGCAATCCAAACTAAATAGTAGAGCAACTATCATGGTGCGTTTTGTACATCTTTTGGACAGACTTAGACTAATAGAATAGAACAGTATGATACTAGATGTAACCATTTGTTTTGTTGTCCAATCCAGTGTTTGATAGTTTTTTATTACATGTAATAGTTTAGCCTAAAATTCGGTTAAAGACAAATCTACTTTTCAAAAAGAGAGAGAGAGAGAAAATGCCTTAATTAAAAAAATCATTGGCCGCAATTTTTTCAAGAATAAAAAAAATTTATAACAAATAAAATCTATCAAATCAATTATGCCAAATCAAATCCATATAATTTAGGTAATAAAGCGGGAAAAAGAAAGACATATTATTAACAGAGAAAGAAAGCTTACATAGAGAGAGACTACAACTGCAACTCGTATATGAAAATATAATTTTTTATAATCTAAATATGTATACGAATATTAAAAAAGTTGAATTTGAATTTGTAAAAACTCGTATATCAGACGTATATATCAAATATTTGATAAAAATAATCACTCTTACTTGAGTTTAAAATGTTGAAGAAAATTAAAAAAATAGTTCAGGGTAATATGACAAAATAAAATCATAGAAAATTTTTGTCCTTGGACAAAATTTAGGGACCTATGAAAATAGATGGGACAAGAAATAGAAGGTGGGCTTGCACAACTCTTTATTTTGTCCATGCCTTTTTTTCCACCTAACATAATCTAGGACAAAAATTCATTTCCAGTAACAAATGAACGTACTACAACGTCCAGGACCTTCTACTCTCCTCTTCTTCCTCCTCGCACTTGGATTCAATATTGCTTCGAGGAATATTGCACGTTTAAATGATTGCTGCGGTGACCACTTTGTCTTGTACCCGCCTCTTCTCTTTTGCAGCTTTCGGTGGTCTATTGCTTCATCACCAACTCTCACCTCTGCTGCCTATGTACTTCTTAGTTCTTTAATCTACTCTACTTACAGAAACCAAAATATTCGCAATGATGTTCGCCCATCTAGTTATATTCAATACTTCATCAAACCCGTTCCACCGTTAATTAGTTTCGAGTTTGACACGAAGATTGTAACACGATATTGGTGAGAAGATGGTGCTGGGAACCAGAACCAAAAGCAGCAATCATTTAAGCGTGCCCTATCCCTGGAAGAACATTTTTTTGATAAGTAGATTTTATTACTCTTCAAAAAAAAAACTCCAAAGAAAGATATACCAAGATAATTACAACTCCTAAGAAGTAAGATAGAAACATATCTAAGTAGCAAACTACATCCCTCTAAGAACATAACCTAGCAATCTAGTATAAATAGAGAGCGTTCTAAGAGTCCTTTGGTGTGTCCAACCCTAAAATAGCCTCCATAGTAGAGCAACTATATTATAAGATGAGACATCTAGAAGTACCTACTCTCATGTTCCTCTTCTTGATCTTCCTCTCGGCATTCGAACCCAATACTAACGCCATCTCCCAACAGAAATTACCATGCAAGCACATTGTTCTCTATTACCACGACATCCTCTTCAACGGAACCAACTCCGCGAATCTAACCTCGGTAATGGTCACCTCTCCACCCCAACTAGGCAGCCTGTTTGGTTCGATGGTGGTCTTCGACGACCCGATGACCCGGGACAACCGCCTGCATTCCACCCCAGTTGCGCGAGCCCAAGGGTTCTATCTCTATGACCGGAAGGAGGTGTTCACCGCGTGGTTCGCTTTCAGCTTGGTGTTCAACTCCGCCGAGCACAAGGGCACCCTACAAATCATGGGCGCTGACCCCTACTCGGATGAGAAGACGAGGTACATGTCCGTTGTTGGAGGGACGGGAGACTTCTTTATGGCTAGAGGAATTGTCGATGTCCAGGATGATGACGTCCAGGGTGATTTCTACTTTCGTCTCAAGATGGACATCAAGTTGTACGAATGTTAATGAGTACCATTTTGATATTTTCCGTCACTAGCCGACTGATGTATCAAAAATCTTTTATATTATTATCCGCTCTTTGGTATAATTTGTACTTCTTAAAATTGACGTGCATTTAGTTTGTAAAAAATCGAGTGTTTCAACTGTCTGGCCCAATAGAGTATTTGTATGAGCCCGGCATAGCTTTTGATTTCCCCAGATGGGCCTAAGAAAAGCCCACCTACATTGTCTGCTTAATTAGGATTGCATTTCGTTGATTATAATTTGTGGAACTAGGTTGTTGCATTTTCATGATCATCTTTGACGAGAGACACTACCGAGCTTTATATCAAAGTATGAATTCAAGTATGATTTATCAAATGATAATTTTATTGTGAATTATATGTGATTCTCTCTCTTAAATCTAAAAATTGTCACTTGAAAAAGTATATAATAATTTTGTATAGAAAGAACACCATAAAAATACTGACTTATTAACTGTGAAAAGGTTATTTATTGTGGAGATTAGTAGTTGAGGACGTCAGGACGTGCTCCTGGCACCAAGAATTCACTTTAAATCTTCTGGATAGTGGCAAGATTTAGAAATTAGACTCGCTCAAAATAATTGAATATTATTTAGAGTAAATTATAATTTCGTTTTCGATATATTTTCGTAGTTTACAAATTGTACTAAACCATAGCTATAGTCCTGATCCGACAAGTCAACAGGCTTCGCAGTTGGTGGTCAGGGGAGAGAAGGCTGGGGGAGGGAGGTTGGGTGTGAGGGTATTTTTGGTATAAAAATTATTAGACTAATCAAAAAATTAGATGATTTGTCGAAATAATGTTAATCGACAAAACAGAGACGACACAAAATATACACCAATAATGATGCAAACAGCATCATAAACAGGAAACATTATTAGAAAAATAACCAATAAACTAAAACTTCAAAAAAAAGTGAACAGAAAGAGAGGAATTAAAACAAGAAGCGAGATTCACAGTAATAACGATGTCGTTTTACTCGTGCTAGACGAGTCGGTGCGCGCGTTTGGTGGGGTCGCATCATTAATGGTTGTTACGGCTTCGGCATTTGATGTGGACAGCCACAAAATAGCTGGCCCAAATCTTATAGTGGACCTCTCCTATGATGTTGACCTTCCCATAATTTATTGTTAATTATCTTTTTTTTGAGGAATATTGTTAATTATCTTTTGATTCAATTCCAGTCGATCTAGTCAAATATTTGCATAACATTTTCAATTTAACGCCTAGATTTTGCTGCAAAAATTACAATATTTGATGCCTGGATTCGTAAAAGAACCGTCAATATACTATGGGAGGTGGGAAATTGGTCATAGTTGTAAAAGATTTAAGATTTAGATCCTCTAAAAAAAATGGGTTCAAGTCAAATGATGAAAAATATTATTCTTAAATAGAATATGATAATTATCGACTTTAAATACTTCGAAAAATATGGATTGAACATACTAAAATTTCAATATACCCAAACTATTCATAAAATTAGGTAGATGATTTATATCATTTCTACCATTACCATTACACATTTTCACCCCATCTAGAACTCTGTATAATATTGTAATATACACCCTTTTCCTAACCAATTCGACAGTTGCTTAATTTACCATTCAAAAGCAAGTCATTTCCACTAATAAAAAGCGAATCTTTTTATGCTAATGATGGGTTAGAGTGCAAGGTTGGCGTCCCCTCCTAGTCATTAATTAACTAATTAGGTGGGAATTTGATAATGAAAGTCCAACCTTCACTTGGACTTCTTCTATTTTGGTTTCCAGTATAACAAGATTTCCTTCCAAGAAAGAAAACACCAAAACCAGCTTGGAAAGCGAGAACCGAAAACGACACTTGCCATTTTTTAAATCTAATTGGACACCTATTTAATCAATTAATTCCAGTTCAAGTTCAAGTTCATAAAATTTAGAATGATGAATTTTTTTTATAACAAATATTCAACACTGCTGTATTTATCAAAAGCTCTAATACAAGACTCTTAATTAGTAAGAAATGAGCGATAGATTTTGTATAAGCTATCGTATCAACACTTTTTTCTATCATCATTTTTCGATGAATTTTGCGACAATAAAATTTTTAGTGAGGTCCTCAGTTGCAACACTCGTAGTATTGTACGAAAGAGTCACCACTCATAGGAGGGTCACTATGAGTGTAAATATTACTTTACATTTTTTTTTGATGGATTATTACTATACATTAATAATAAAATTTTACCTACAAAAAAATTAATATAATTCATTTGTCAGTTCATCTAAGTATTTATGAGTAATACGTAGTATTTTTAAGCAAACATATTAAAAGTTTAAACTCCTATATATAATTGTAATTAGAGTCTATTAGTAAGTACCTACCCTTTGTTATCATTAATAACGCACTTCAGACCACCACCAGCTGCTTCCTCCCTTAGTAGAGTTAACACTGACCCCATTTTATCTATTTATAATCTACCTGACATGCAAGTAATTATTCTAGTATAAGATAGCTCTAATTATATAAACCAACAGCGCATCATAGTTCCCAAGCCAAACAGGGTATTGAGCTTAGCATTTGGCAGGAGCTAGGCACCTTTCTTTAAGACATACACAGGTCGGTTTAAGCCCTTTTTATGGTGTCTTTCCTTCTTTACTTGTCTGAATCTTGGTCACTTGTATCTTGAGACATTGAAGATCTTAGTCTTTTTATGGGTGCAATTGCTCAATTGTTCAAGTGGGTGGGAAGGTAGAGCAGCTCAGATCTGCTTGCTTTGTGTGTTGACTTGGCTTTTACTGACTTGTGGGTTTGGAAGATAATTAGTGTAAAGCACCCTCATTTGTTTTTGGCCAAAAAGTTGTAATTTTGTTTTGGTCCATTGTTTTTTAGCTTCTGCAGGTTTAAGAGGGTGGATTTGGAAGCCATGTTGGGTACTTTTTTCTTTTATTGGCATTGCTTTGTCTTGCTCTCTCCATGTCTGTGCTAAGCTCTGTTTCACCTAGGAGGTCCAAGATTGAGTCTTTTTTCACTGTCTTATACTGGTGGATAAGCTGTTTCTGGATCTGGAACTCTGGGTAGTAGTTATTGGTTAATTAGTTGTGGATCAAATTTTGGAGAATTTTCGGTTTTTGTTGGCTAAAGTGGATCTTGGTTTGTTAATTGGAGAAAATTCTATATTGGAAATGTCATTTTAGTTGAAACGCTGAGCTACTGGTGTTTATGATGTTTCTGTGCTGCAGGGAACTTGGTGTTTGATCGAAGTTGAAGAAAAAATGGAGCTTTCTGTGATTTCAGTGGCTATTTTTCTGTTAGCTATGGTTGGGCCCCAAGCATATGCTCAAAAAAGTCCTCCGGCGCCAACACCGACTCCGGCCCCAGCACCAGCTCCTACGTCTCCCTATGTGAACCTCACTCACTTGCTCTCGGTGGCCGGCCCGTTCAGTACCTTTCTGGGCTACCTTGAATCCACCAAAGTGATTGACACCTTCCAAAACCAGGCCAACAACACCGATGAAGGCATCACGATCTTCGTGCCGAAAGACTCCGCATTTGCGTCCAAGAAGTCCTCTTTGTCCAATCTCACTCGGGACCAGCTGAAGCAGCTCATGCTTTTCCATGCCCTGTCCCACTACTACTCCCTGGCTGACTTCAAGAACCTCAGCCAATCCAGCCCTGTCAGTACATTCGCTGGTTCTGGCGAATACGGGCTGGGATTCAACTACGTGGCCGGGACAGTGCACCTTGATTCAGGATGGACCAAAACCAAAGTCACCAGTGCTGTGTGGTCTACTGACCCAGTGGCTGTTTACGAAGTTGATAAGGTCCTTCTACCTGAGGCAATCTTCGGTACCGATATACCGCCAACCGCAGCACCCGCTCCAGCTCCAGCTAGCCCGGCTGCAGACACGCCGGCCGCTGATGCAGCATCGAAACACTCTCCCGGAAGTTCACCTGCCAACTCCTCTCACAAGCTTGCCTACCGCGGTATCTGGATTCACTTGGTCTTGGCCATTTCAGGTTTATTCGCTTTGTCATTGTAAGAGACAATCCCGACGTGAATGAGTCTCTTTTAAGTTATTCTAGAGCGGTATATCGATTCCGAATTCTTTCATTTTTGCATTGTTTACAAAACCATATTTTTTTGTCTCATCATATATTGTCTTCTTCAGATGGATGTACTTGTCCCGTCAAAAAAAGATGGATGTACTTGAATATGTTGTGTATTATTCAATCTCCATGGCCTTATTGAACTATCATTCCGCTTCCTTTTTACTGCTAATATTTATTAGAGCCGAGCACTCTAGAGTAGTTGCGGCTCTCTCACTATTTTTTTTTCCGTAAGGCTCGAACCCTAATACTACTTGAATAAGTTGTGTATTATTTAATAGAATAGTGTCTTTTTGTTGATAAGCTAAGGCAAATCGGTGGCCCCACGAGATATTTTTGACAATGATGCTTAATAATGTCTCATGTTCAAGCTTAAGCTTGGATAGCAATTGCTCAACAGCTGTTCAAAAGCTTGTTGTTGCTTTTGAAAACTTATTATTGAGGTGGTTGCTTAGTCTAGAATTCAAGAAATGTCACCCTTTCAGCCCTTGTAATGGGCGATAGTATCCTAAACATTTGGAAAGAAATATATCTAACCCACATTTTCTCCTAGAAAGATTAGATCCCCTCTTCCCACTGATCCTTAGAGCTCTTAGCTTCTTTTTGTCGAAACTATATAGTATTTAAAAATTGATGAACCGACGAATCGAAGTCCAAGTTCTAATAGTTTGTTAAGAATGATGCTCTTAGAAACTAGAAAGGGAAATGCATGACAATTGTACCAAATATGCCGTAGGGAAAAAACAACAAGTTACGAAAAATATTTGTACCAGAACCCTCACCCTCCTTTTACACCATTCAGCCGTTGGAAAAACACCAAACCCACCCAATTTAATAACCAAACAATAAATTTATCTTTTTTGGTGCAATCCAAATTTAAGTTACACTACTCGATTAAAATGCAACTAACTTTATTTTTTGAAGCTTGAATTGGTTACTTGTAAAATTCGACCACCATCTCGAAACGCAGCTACGAAAATGATGGATTATTGAGCAGATGAGCAATGATAAGTTCACTCACTATTGTGAATATTGATCAAAAGTTTGTGCGTTGTCTTCAGTGTTTCACGGAAGAGGAGCAGCAGGCTGTTGGATCAGGAGTAGGGTTGTTATTCTTCTGTTTGCGAATATCAGTAATCCATTTTTTGAATTTTAAAAAACCATGCGGAAACTATTATGACAAACCTTTTTTGGTTAAGGAATATGCCATGGGAAAAAAATAAATAGTAAATCCACCACCCTCATCCTCGTTGGTTGGAAAAACCACAAACCCACCCAAAGAAATGTTGAACAATTTGATAAAAATGGAAGTTTTGGTGTTTGTGTTCACGAGGGACTGCAATTGAAAAGAGAGGAGAAAGTAATGCAACTCTATTTTTGTTTTGATGTGTGGCAACAATTTTTTTTAAAATTCCGCTTGAATCAGTCGAATACAGATCAACAAAACATTGAACTCCCTAGTTGGACTGGATTTTCCCCGTATGGCGATCGAACCAATTTAACCACTGATTTGACTGCAATTTCTAAAACATTAGTTTATAGGCTTTTGTGAGCGGCAGAGTACTAAAAAAAAAATGAATTTTCTTTTTTAGGGACCACTTCATACAATAGTGACATTTTGTTTTCCTTTTCCTTTCTTCTTGAAGTTCTTTTCGTCTATTCATTTTCCTCGATTTTTGTGGCCTTCCTGGTAGAGCTGAGAATATGTCGGGCTCATGGGTTTAGGCCCAAAATTGGGCCCGAGCCCGAAGAAATTATTTTGTTGGATTGTTGGCAGACGGGCTGTCGGTGCAGCCCATCACCGACGGGCTGGCGGTGAGTCGGCTTGGACACGCCGCCGATCGGGTTGGCGGGCCAATCCAAGGCCCATTAAATTTTCTGAAGTAACCTATTAAATTTTCTGAAGCAACTCAGTACAATACACCAAATTTGAAAAAAAATTAAACTTAAACTCCAACAAATTCAACAAGTTTTACACCCAACTTTCAAATTCATAAATCCAAGTTTAGATAGCAAGCTTCAACAAAAAGCTTCAACAAAAAGTTCCATAAATTCAAGTTTAGATAGCAAGCTTCAACATGAAGCTTCAACCAAAAGCTTCAACAGTAATCTTCAACAAACTTTCCACAAAATCCATCATTCCAAGCAACAGCAAGCTTCAAGCTTCATTACTTTGGATCTCCACCAAGTTCTACACAAAATGAACAAGAAAATAGTTAATTTTTATCCAGCAATAACATCTTAAAAAAATATTTAGATTGGGCTAACTTCAATGACATTGTTGTCTCCTAATGGGTCTTCCATTTCAGCAGCTTATAGAATATGCCGCAGCAAAGTAGAACATATCACAGAACATATTACTGTAATTTATAGAACATGTTACTCTCATATCACAAATTGCACACATGTTACTCCTATATCACAAAATTGTAGCAGCTTATAGAACATGCATCAGCAAAGTAACATCGACATGTTAAACAAGTAACTCAAACAGAATTGCATATCACAGTAACTCAAACAAGTAAACACAACAACGAACCAAACTAGTGTCGTAGCAATCAACATTCACAACAAAGAACAATCGAAATGAAACAACAAATAAACAGAAATCGAACAACCCCCGAAATCGAATCAAACTAGTTTTGTTAATTACCATCGTATAAAAACAAGCTGCTGTAAGGAACAGAAATCGAGCCCAGAAATCGAACGACCACCGACGATGAACCTACAGTGACAGAAGATAAAAATAAGGAAAGGTTAATAAAAAGAAAATAAACAAGGAATGAGGACGGCGAACGATACATTAACAGAAAGAGGTGAGGATGGACGGAGAAGTACCGTGTCGGGAGCGAGGACGTTGAACGGCGAAGGAAGGAGGAGGAGTACCGTGTTGGATTTTTAGGGTTTCTGGCTTCAGTGGAGGGCATCGTTGAAGGGAGGAAAAACAGAAGGGTGGAGCCGTGGAGGAGGAGCGATGGTCGGTCGGCAGCCACGAAGGGAGGAGGACGGTGTTGGGTTTTAGGGTTTCTGGCTTCGGTGGAGGGAGTCGTTGAAGAGAGGAGGTTCGGGAGGAAAGGGAGAAGGGTGGAACCGTGGAGGAGGAGCGGTGGTCGGTCGGCTAGGGAGGAGGACAGTGAATGGTGGAGAAGGAGCGGTTGATTTTGGACCTTGAATCTGTAGTCGTAGAGCGGCGGAGATCGGGGTTTCGGGCTCACGGTGTACATAAAAAATGACACCGATTTGAGCGCTGACTGATCGGTTTAAATCGACCGTTAGCCCATGAACCCATTTTCCAACTCGGATTTTCAGTTTACTGGGCTTAGGGTTGGTCGGACTTTCGGTGTAGCGGACTTTTTTCGGACTGGGCCTCACCCCTACTTCCTGGACCATCACCCGCTCAGACCTTTCGCTCGTCGCTCTGCAGCAGTTCATCGGAGGCCATTCTGGTTTGCTTGCCGGACTCCGATCTATCACTTTTAATTGATTAGCAGATTTTTATTCTCGTATTAACCTAATTTTCCAATCTCTACTTGCAAAACACAATTTACTATTTGATGCTTCTTCCAAGAAAATTATGCAGATGTTGTTACTAATTTCTTGCGTCTTCGTCGTCTTGCATGTGATTGTGGACTTGTTAAGTTGCAAATGGATTGTTGTTGTTGGATGTAATTTGTATATAGAAATATTTTGAAATGACTTCAATAGGTTGTTTCTGGTCACATGGAACTTTGACTTTGCAAGTCTACTTGTTGGAGCATAAAAATTATATGCCGGGTGTTGGACAGAAATGGTTGTTTCCGGGTTTCCATGGAGAGGTCCGGACTCGTCGTTGTCTTTGGACGGCCCATTGGACCACTCGGTTCACTCTAAGGCGGACGGTAGTCTACCGCCCTTCAAGGCGGACGGTAGCATGCCGCCCTTCAAGGCGGACGGTAGTCTACCGCCTATCAAGGCGGACGGTAGCATGCCGCCCTTCAAGGCGGACGGTAGCATGCCGCCCTTCATGTGCAAGCATGGGCGGTAGGATCCGCTTTGGAACATGAGCGGTAGGACCGGTTCGACCTTTCTCTTGGTTGAAGGCGGAAGGAAAATCCCGCCTAGGGCCTGAACGGAATGAGCCCGCTCGGGGGAGTTGGCGGTAAGGCCCGCTTTGGAGCCTGGGCGGTAGGCCTACGGGTCTCGTGGTTCACTCTAAGGCGGGCGGCAGTATACCGCCCTTCATGTGCAAGCATGGGCGGTAGGATCCGCTTTGGAACATGAGCGGTAGGCCCGGTTCGGCCTTTATCTTGGAAGAGCCGGCGGTAAGCGAGACGATAGGGATAGCTCATGGGCGGTAAGTTCCGCCTAGGGCCTGAGCGGAAGGAGCCCACTTGGAAGAGCTGGCGGTAAGCGAGACGATAGGGATGGCTCATGGGCGGTAAGTTCCGCCTCGGGCCTAAAGGCGGTAAGGCCCGTTACAGGCATATAGGAGGTATACTGCTTGTGAAGGACTCGGGCGGGAAGCCCATTTGGTCCGCATATGCGGGAGGCTTTGGTCCGTTTTGGGGTTTGCTTCAGGACTAAAGGCGGTAAAACATGACGGGGTTGAGACGGGATTTTACATAGAAGATTCGTGAAGGGGCGAGTTGCCTTGTGTTTTCCTAAGTTGAGCCGGGATTTTCGAGATTCGGGCGAGATCTTGGGTCTTAGTTACTTGGTCGGCACGTCGGGATGTTCAGATTTGGAAGCGGGATTTGTTCATTTAAGGAACACGGCTTGGATTTTCCTAATCTAAGCCCGGTGGATTCGGAAACAACATATTCGTTCGGGACGGCGTTTCTTGCACGGGAAGGATGGAGCTAGGTCAAGACGTGCTATATAAAGGGAGCTCGGACAACGGAGACGGACATCACCAACACATCAAACAACAACTATCTTTACTTTTTATCTTAGCTTAGCTCGTAGCCCGTAGTTCTTTTTTCTCCCTCTCCCTTAGATTGAACGTCTAAGGTTCACTCTTTTTTCACCCTCTCCGTTAGGCCGACCTTGGGACGACCACTCTGGATCCGTCTCGGGTAGTCTTGACGTTCTTGTACCCACTTTCTCCGCAACATATTTTTGGCACGCTCGGTGGGACTAAGGAGGGCGTTTGAGAAGGCGGTCTAGCTTCGTTCGATCAAGATGACCAAGAACCATGCTGCTCAAGCCAATTCCAACCCCAAGGAGGCAGCACCCGCTTCCCAGCAACTCGTTGGGAGGAGTTCATCCGACGCTATTTCTGGCAAGGAGGTGGCACTACCCATATCTTCTCAGCCACCTGTTAGGAGGAACTCATCCAACTCGGTTCACATCAAAGAGCCGGCTCTCCCTACTATCCAGACGGGTATCAGGAGGAATACCACCAGCACGTCTTCCTTTAAGGAGAAGCTCACCGCCATAGCTAGAATGCTCGATGATATCAACGCTCGACTCGATAAGATTCGACATGATAATAAGGAGGAGATGAGATGTAGCGACGAAATTCAGATACGAGGGGACGAGTCCTATCATAGACTTTCCAAACAACCCCAAGGAGTTTGGGACGCCATGGACGAAGTACCTCAGCAAACATCCCCCAGTCCCGATCTCGGTGAGGCATACATAGGGCCATCATCCCTTATTCAGCCTACTTCGAGGCAACCGGTATGGTCTTTACCTTATCGTGATGCCGAGACTCCAGACTTCACAAATTTACTCAGCCGACACCCATCGGTTAAGGCTGCCAATGACCCAATCTTGCAAGAATCCTTTACGAGTGAGGAGATCCAAGAGGTTCCTGTGACGGGCATCCGATTACCCAATATTTCATGATGTTACTTATGTTCCGACCATCGAGCTCGATGACGATGACATCAACCAACATGAAGAGCTCAATGAGGATGATGAGCTCGATGAGGATGACGTCAATCGACAAGGAGAGCTCAATGAGGATGACATTAACTGTCAACTGGTGTTCGGATCTACCCAACAACAAGGGATGGAAGGACAACCTCAACTCTCTCAATTTGAGGGTTTGGCTTCACATCAATGTCTCGGGGGGCAACCGGCAATCAACCCCCCCCCCCCCCCCCCCCCCCCCCCCCCGCGAGTACTTTCGTTGCTATGGTTGGCATCCAACGAAGTCAAAAAGGAGAGATGCCAAAGCCGACAAAGGCCAACCCTAAGACCCAGAGGGAAAGACTCGGGAAGCAGGGATGGCTGGACTCTAAGAAGGCAATGGCTGACCCTAAGACTCGGCGGGCAAGACTCGGTAGGCAAGGACGACCGCCTGATAACGGCATTCTAAAAGCTCGGAAGTCTTTTTGTCCGAGGGGAGCTGATAGCCTAAAGAAAATAAAGGCCGACCCCACGACCCGGTGGACAAGACTCAGGGGGCATGGAAGGCCACCTGATAACAGTATCTCAAAGGCTCGGAACTCCTTTAGTATGAAGGGAGCCAATGGTCCTAAGAGAGGGAAGGTTGACCTTAAGACCCAAGGAGCAACACTCTGAGGGCAAGGACGGCCACCCGATGGCGATATCCTAAAGGCTCAGAAGTCCTTTCATCTGAGGGGAGTCGATAACCCTAGGCAAAGGAAGGCCAACCTTGAGACCCGAGAGGCAAGACTCGGGGGGCAAGGATGGCCGCCCGATAGCGGCATCTCTAGGACTCAAAAGTTTTGTCCAAAGATAGCTGATGAGACGTGGTGGATCAATCATCCTCGTATCAAAGTAGACCTTCAAGATGGGTCCAACCCACACCGGTATGCCTTCGATCGACTTGGAGACAAAAAGGTCACCACTAAGCCACCAACGCAAGACGTCCTCACCAAGACCCAGAGGCGTCGCCTTAAGAGAAAGGTCCAGAAACAGAAGCAAGTCATCGATTTTCTCGAAGGGCAATTGGTGGAATAAAAGGCCAAACTGGAGGAACGAAAGGCACTCCTAGCTCGCCCACGGGTGAAATACTATTTAGCCTCGACTCGAGGCCAGGCAAAGGAGGTCAAAGTTGATAAGGAAAAGAAGGGAAATGACCTCAAGCATATTAGGGAAGTCTGACCCAAGGCACCCACTGACCTACATGGGAAGTTGATCCGTAAATGGGTACCTAAAATGAGAAGCGGGATCCGCCCAAAGAAGGATTACCCTCAGCAAGGCGGGATCGACCATAAGAGAAAGGAGGTCTCGGTTGACATTGAGATGAGGTACATCAAGTTTGGGGACTTCCTAAGCAAGCTAAAAATTAATATGACGTCGGCTATCCTTGAACCAGAACCTGGCCAACCAAGCCACTTCAAGATTGACGTGATCAAAGGAGACCTTATTGACCCGCGAGTAGGAGAGGCGTGCTCAACCATACTTACGGTGGGGGACTATGATGGCAGCGTCACGATTGCAAAGGCCTTCCGAGGGGGATGCGAGCGTTTAAAGCTCATTTACGTCATGGCTCAAATCAGCAGGGAGCCGGTCAAGAGAGTCTTCGTGGACAACGGGGTGGTGAACATCCCTCCTCACTCACTTTCCAAAAACTCAAGCGAGGAGAGGGAGATACTGACCTTGATCAGCACATCCAAGGCCAACTTTATCGAGAAGGGGCAAAACTCGATCTGCTCTAATCAAGTAGTCCCATCTTCCAATCGCCAATATCTAATGGAAATTGGATGGAAATGAGGAGATTGTGTTGGTCGATGCCCGTCCATTCATGTCGGCCACATGCTATATTGAAGTGGTCTTCTACGACGGGTTCATAGTGTCAACAAGAGTGGCTTGGAGCAGCATGGACGATCAGTTTTCCCGGTATGTTACCTCGGCCAAATGGGAGGTCCTTACAGCCCGATGGCCGATCAGTGCCATACCTGGGGGGCAAGCCCTCCGTCTTACTTGCAAGGAGTAAGGCGATACGAAAGGTGACAAGGTAATTAGAGGTCTACACTTTGTCACATATGAGTCGGCCGGGTATGTCTTTGAGGACAACGGCCTAGACCTCCTGGGATGCATAAGAGAAAGTGACCATCACTGTACCCCAAGCAACTTCCTACTGCCAAGGCTGAGGTGAAGGATCCTATGACGCAACAAATTCATCAAGACAAGAGGATTTTTAAGGACCACGTCAATGCTTCTCGCCTGGTCGTATCGAAGCGTTAACGTGCGGGGGGCATTGTTGGAGCATAAAAATTATATGCCAGGTGTTGGACAGAAATGGTTGTTTCCGGGTTTCCATGGAGAGGTCCGGACTCGTCGTTGTCTTTGGATGGCCCATTGGACCACTCGGTTCACTCTAAGGTAGACGGTAGTCTACCGCCCTTCAAGGCGGACGGTAGTCTATCGCCCTTTAAGGCGGACGGTAGCATGCCGCCCTTCAAGGCGGACGGTAGTCTACCGCCCTTCAAGGCGGACGGTAGCATGCCGCCCTTCATGTGCAAGCATGGGCGGTAGGATCCACTTTGGAACATGAGCGGTAGGACCGGTTCGACCTTTCTCTTGGTTGAAGGTGGAAGGAAAATCCCGCCTAGGGCCTGAACGGAATGAGCCCGCTCGGGGGAGTTGGCGGTAAGGCCCGCTTTGGAGCCTGGGCGGTAGGCCTACGGGTCTCGTGGTTCACTCTAAGGCGGGCGGCAGTATACCGCCCTTCATGTGCAAGCATGGGCGGTAGGATCTGCTTTGGAACATGAGCGGTAGGCCCGGTTCGGCCTTTATCTTGGAAGAGCCGGCGGTAAGCGAGACGATAGGGATAGCTCATGGGCGGTAAGTTCCGCCTAGGGCCTGAGCGGAAGGAGCCCACTTGGAAGAGCTGGCGGTGAGCGAGACGATAGGGATGGCTCATGGGCGGTAAGTTCCGCCTCGGGCCTAAAGACGATAAGGCCCGTTACAGGCATATAGGCGGTATACTGCTTGTGAAGGACTCGGGCGGGAAGCCCATTTGGTCCGCATAGGCGGGAGGCTTTGGTCCGTTTTGGGGTTTACTTCAGGACTAAAGGCGGTAAAACATGACGGGGTTGAGACGGGATTTTACATAGAAGATTCGTGAAGGGGCGAGTTGCCTTGTGTTTTCCTAAGTTGAGCCGGGATTTTCGAGATTCGGGCGAGATCTTGAGTCTTAGTTACTTGGTCGGAACATCGGGATGTTCAGATTTGGAAGCGGGATTTGTTCATTTAAGGAACACGGCTTGGATTTTCCTAATCTAAGCCGGGTGGATTCAGAAACAAGATATTCGTTCGGGACGGCGTTTCTTGCACGGGAAGGATGGAGCTAGGTCAAGACGTGCTATATAAAGGGAGCTCGGACAACGGAGATGGACATCACCAACACATCAAACAACAACTATCTTTACTTTTTATCTTAGCTTAGCTCGTAGCCCGTAGTTCTTTTTTCTCCCTCTCCCTTAGATTGAACGTCTAAGGTTCACTCTTTTTTCACCCTCTCCGTTAGGCCGACCTTGGGACGACCACTCCGGATCCGTCTCGGGTAGTCTTGACGTTCTTGTACCCACTTTCTCCGCAACACTACTTGAATATGCAATCCCGACTATCAGAAAATATAGGAGGGAAGAAGTTGAGGGATTCCGCCTCTTTCCTCAAGGCAACCACAAACACTATCCGCCATAATGTTAATCAATATGAGAAGATGTCATATGTTAATCACATCAACAACTATCTGACACTAAATCACGGTGTACGGTATAGCTAATGATGGGGTATGGTGCGATGTAATTCTGCAACTCTCTTTTTTTTTATTAATAAAATTTGTAATTATGACTATAAACAGATAGACTAATCGAATTCCAAGTTCTCAAACAGTATTGCTATAGTTTGTTAATACGGATGCTCATAGAAACTAGAAAGCGAAATGCATAAAAATTGCTTAGCTGGATATGGAAAAAAGTCTAAATATGTTATATTAGTGGGATACATTTTATTAACAATAAGCTCAATTGGTTAGAGATCGTGCTAATAAAGTGCGATCTCGCCGGTTAGAAACCCGTATGGCCCATTATCTTTATTTCGGACGGTTTTTCCATTTTTCTTTTTTTTGAAAGGGGGTTTTTCCATTTTTCCCCCGAGGTGAAATCGAGACGGGCTTAACAAGCCCACATGGGAAAGGACTTGAGCTCTCTCCTAATTTTTTATAAATCTACCAAGCCAATTAATAGGGTTTCGGGTTAAACGAAAATGAACAGCGTTACTTTTACCAAATTTTAATGCAGTAGAATCTTTAATTTTGAAGCCATACTTAATATTAAATTATAAAATTTATTTATCAATTTACTTAGGAATAAAGACTAAATATAGCTCTTTACTTCTATCAAGATTTTAATTAGGAAAAATTACTCTCGGCTCTTAGAATTTGCCTAAATTACTATTTTAACCTATCCTGTTTCGAAAACTAAACTTTGGCTCCCTAATTTACTTTTATTGAAATCTAAGATCCTTTGTTGATATTACCTGGTCAACATAATCTTAAAATGACATTTTTACTTTTTTAATAAAAAAAATAACTCTTTCAAACAACACAATACCAACTCTATCTCTGACTCCGTCCCTAACTTCGTTTGCATCTCAAGTCCCCGGCTTCGTCTGCTCGCCAAACAACCCAACAACGACTCCATCTCTGACTTCGTCTGGAGTTGTGGCGGCGATGTCGATGGAGCTGAAATCAATTAGAAGACCCAAGTGTTGGGGGAAACGCTAGGGATGGCAGAAATACCCATACCCTGTAGATCGGATCCGACCCTTAACCCGTGAGTCAAGCGTCTGTTGAATTTGACTGGGTCTAGGGTAGGGTATGGGTATGGGTCCACTTTTAGAGTAGGGGTCTAGAGTAGGATATGAATCCTATGAATTCATACCCTGCCCTTACCCTTTTACCCTATTTTGGACCCTACCCTAAGTAGACCCTGATAAGACCCTAAATAGATCCACTTATCTCTAATTTTTACTTATAAATTGTTATAATTTCTCAAATATTCTAAAATATGATTCATATTATTGACTCCAAATTTGAGGTATATATAATTCTAATTTTTTTATTGATATACTAATAATTTTATGATTAAACTTCACATATTAGTTATGATTTATTTGATATATATATATATATAATTAAAATTTTGTGTTTAAAAAATTATAAAAATTATCTTTCATTTAATCCGAGGGTCGGACCCTGCAGACCCTGAGGGTAAGGGTATGGATCTAGTAATAAATTTTTTTAAAGATCCAAGGGTAGGGTATGGGTTCAACTTTCGAAACTAGGGTATGGGTAGGTTCCTACTGATACCCTACCCATCGTCATTCCTAGGAAATACCCACATCCTTGTGGACCCAAGCAACGCAAGCGAAAATATATATGAGCAAACCATAATAACCACGAGAAGCACAACGCACAAAGCATAAAGAAAGCACAAAGAGGGACACAAAAATTTGTTCACCCGGTTCGATCCTCAATGATCTACCTCCGGGGGCGTCTAAGCCAGGAGATATTCTAATACTTACAGCTCGAGCTTCATTTACTCTTACAATAATAGATGCCTATGCTGGGCTCACTCTCCTCTTTTTCTCGTCGTGGCTAGCCACACTCTTCGGAGCTCACTCTCTTGGGTTCACCCTAGGCTTGGACTCTACTCTATCTTCAGGCCAATTCTCATTCACTCGGATGGTACCACCTCGTTCACTCGGATGGCTACCATTCTCTTTAGCAAGGCCTTTGGACTTGGGCTCTACCAATACTTCGGACAACTCTCATTCACTCGGAGAGCACCACCTCCTTCACTCGGAGTGGCTAACCCTTCTTCTTGAGTTTGCCCTTCACTTGGAGATAACCCTTCTCTTGGATCTTCTTCTCTACCACCTACTTCACTTGGAGGCAACCCATCTTCTTGGGTCTTCTTCTTCTTCTCCATCTCCTTCACTTGGAGATAACCCATCTTCTTGGGTTGGGCAACTAAGGGGACATGGGCCACTCTCCTTCACTTGGAGAGCTTTCTCCTCTTCTCGTCCTCTCTCTTTGCCATGGACAAGCCTCCTCCACTTGGAGGATTGGGCAACCCTTCTCCTTCACTCGGAGGCAACCCTTGACTTGGGTTGAGTACCCTCGGAGCACACTTCTTCTCTTTCTCCTCCTTCACTTAGAGGAGTGGGCACTTGGCTTCTTCTTCACTTGTAAAGCCTTTCTTCTTCCTCCTTCTTCTCTGTTTCTCTTTGGAGAAGTGGTGGGCAATCTTTTTGCCCCCCCACTTGGAGGATTGGGCAATCCTTCTTTTTGGGGTTCACCCCTTCTCCTTCACTCAGAGGCAACCCTTGACTTGGGTTGGGTACCCTCGGAGTACACTTCTTCTTCTCTTTCTCCTCTTTCACTTGGAGAGTTTTACTTATATCCCCCTCGTAATTAATTGTGTCAGGCTAAGAAAATTTTAATGGATAAATCCAAGCAAGTGGTGGTCTATGATTCTATGATTGTAGCTAATTTGTCGATTTTGTAACGAACCGAATGCCATGGTCTATGATTTTCGATGGCG
The DNA here is from genome assembly GCA_963995505.1 of Hypericum androsaemum. Classification (NCBI taxonomy): domain Eukaryota; kingdom Viridiplantae; phylum Streptophyta; class Magnoliopsida; order Malpighiales; family Hypericaceae; genus Hypericum; species Hypericum androsaemum. The sequence goes on from OZ023180.1 coordinate 5,116,142, forward strand.
ATGGCGGCGATGGCTTCCAATTGTCTTTTTGCTTGGACATATGGTGAAGAAGAGAGGTAAGTTTCAACGCAGACGAATCGAAGAAGATGAGGGATACTTTTTTTTTCGACGGAGTAGATTCCAGGTCTCGCCGTCGTTCACAAAGAAGAAGATGGGTCGGAGAAGAAAATGTTTTTTTTTATTTTAAGGATAAAAATATCATTTTAAAATTCATGTTAATGACAACTTCGCGAGGAATTTGTTTTCCAGGATTGTGGCAAAATTTATTTTAATTAGTTGGACAATGATAACTATGTCGCTGAACGGGTGAGACCAGTTGAGCCAGGGGTCAACGACTATGTCCTGATCAGTTGTTTGAAGAAATTATTTTTGAAGGCCTCCGCAGTCATTAAGTTCGTGGATATGTCGAGACTCAATTGATGAAAATGTGGTTGAGGGTTGGGAGTCATTGTTGGACAGGTTATAATTTATGCCCAATATTACTCATGTGCTTCACTCTCTCAAGGTTATTGATGGTGCTGATACATCTTGTAGTCTTTTTAAGAGGTAAATTTAAGTCTTGTTATTCACCAAGTGATGAGTGTTCTATGATTTTTTTGATAGGTTAAATAATCAGGACAGTGATAACTTCAGTGGCTTATTTGATTTTTATTACAGTAGTTTATACAATTGAGAATGATCTCCGAACAAGAGAAAAATGGTCATCCTGCCCTCCTTGTTGAAGATAAGCTATGAAATAAAATCGACTCGACCCACTAGTTAGGGAGTGGGCCAAATCAATCGCATAGATGCGCACCCAAATCTTACTGGACATTGCAAATATCGGATTTCGATTCCATTGGAATTTTTTTTACCAACCCCTACATCAAGAAGAAAAATATAAAAAAATAAAGGGAAGGCTATTCTTTTAGTTGGGATTGACTTCATTCTCCAGCCCATGGACTTCGACTTCTATTTTCTTGTCAACCCGAAATACCGATTACTAAACTATTTTTGTATAAGAACAAAGGCTGTGAGTGGTAAACTTCTCTAATCTCCACGCCTAAGCTGTTTTTGTACGACTTTCACATCAAATATACTGAAATAGATGTTTTTTTCCACAAGGATATAAATGGCAATTTTCTTTTAAAAAATAAAAGATATAGCTTTTTAATTTGTACAAAAAAATTTCAACCTCGATAAAGAGAATTCAAAACTTACCTCGGAATCCCTGTTGGTGCCTCAATGAAGCGGCGCTCCTATTGGGACCCAATTGTGGAGCTCTTCAACAAGAAGCTCTCCTCTTGGAAGGGCTGCCTTCTGTCCATTGGAGACCGGACCATGATTTTCAAATCGGTACATTCTAACTTGCTAGTCTTCTTTATGTCCTTATTCGAAGTACCGGTTGTTATTCTAAAGCTGTTGGAAGGAAAGATGCGTAAGGTTTTGTGGTCAGGAGATCCCTGAAAATGAAGCCTTCTTTTGTGTCTTGGAACTATGTTTGTCTCCCAGTCGACAAAAGTGGATTGGGGATAGTCCGTCTTGATATTCACAATGATGCTTTGTTGTTGAAGTGAATTTGGTGTTATCTTTCAAATCCTGATGCTTTGTGGGCTAGTGTCTCAGATTTGCCTCTTTCAAATTGTTTCTTAGTTTATACATGCTGTTCGTCAACAAAGGAGCCCCAGTGATGGAGTTTGGCACAAGTGAGGAGGGCTATTGGCGATGGACTTTGCATTGGAGGCGGAGCCTTCGCGTTTGGGAAGAGGAATCTATGCAGGGTTTGCTAGCTATCTTACGAGCTAACCCGATCATGTGTAATGAGGGTGGTCGTTTCGTTTGGAAGCCTTCTTTCTTTGGATCGTTTTACAAGGTCGGATCAAAACGAGGGACAACTTGCACAAGGTGAGATTTCTTTGCAGGGATGATACGTTATATGCCCTTTTTTGCAGATTGGACGTCAAGTCCTCAAACCACGTTTTTCTACATAGTAACTGTTAAGAATTCAGCAACTAAAATAACAAAACGTTGAGTAACCCCTCTGGTTAGAAGTATTTGGGACATGCTAGCAAGGATGGTTTGGGCAGCAGTTTTGCTATCTGTGCAAAAGCTGCATAACCTATGGTTGTAATACTTGTAAATATTATTGGAGTATTGATACAATATTTACTTTTCAAAAACATAGAGAAAATTCAAAACTTGTAATTTTTTTTGCGTGAAAAAAATAATGCATTAAGAAAAAAAATAGCAAAAAAGTTACAAATCCTACCAACTACTTTCCGCTATCCCACATCACGGGTAGTCAAAGAGGGAGTTCCTTTGAGGAATTGATCAAAAGAGATCCCAAAATACTTATAACTATACTCTCGCTGGTCCTACTGATCAGGCAGTCGAGAGCGATGTTTCTCGCCATTAGGCCAAGAGACCATCCACCTAAAAGTTATTTCCAGCTGAACTCACAAATTGGCAGTCTCGAGGGGCATACACCAGACAATTGTCCAGTGAAAAGTCCGCCTATATCCGCTAGCCTCGAGGTATCCGATGCAATAGAACCTCAATTTCAATCTCAATTTAATAGAGAAAATTCAAAACTTGTATGTATGTTACATTTTACATACTTAATAAAATTTTAAGTAGAAATTTATTAAAATAAGAGAATTTCAATCTCAATTTCAAATAGACTGCCTCTATGTAGAGTATACAAAATTGCAATATTGCATAATGTGGTGATTGCATTGTGGCCAGGTGTTCCAAAGAATGAATGCTAAACCATATCATCTTCCTCCTTATCCTTACCCCTAAAGTTACAAGCTCGTTATAAAGAATTCAACCTCCTGCTCCTAAAGTTACATGAACACTATGATAATTATACATGCACCTTCATCGGTAAGATTTGGAATTAAACATCCAGTCTCCGGTGAGTAAACATTGGCCACATCAGAGGGCCACATATATAATTAATATATTAATTAAAGGAAGAACGAAGAAAATAAATTGAACACGAAAGAGCAAACACTGATCTGATCAAAATATACACAGATAATTTCATAAGAAAAATTAAAGATGTCATAATTATTTTGAAACAATGTACTAGTAACATAAACACGGGTATTAAAGTCCACGGGGACGGCGTTGGTAGTACAACGTTGCCTCATTAGCACCATACACATAAACAATGCCGTTTACGAAACCAGCCGATAGGCCAAGCATAAAACAATCAAATGAGTCGAGTTCGATACTATACTTACTGAAGGAGACTTGTACTACTTGAGAAGCCGAGGAAGAAGCATAATTGGTGACACATAGTTTCTTCTTATAGCCGACTGCCCATACAACTCCGACGGCCAGCATAGCGAGCATGGTGGAGATTGCGACTGCGGTTCTTCGTGCAAGTCTTTCTCCGGCAAGATAAGCCTCCAACCGCGGATGATCAGAGGAGCATCGGGCGATCGCGGGATGGCGGACCACCCGAGAAAATGATACATTGATATGTTTTCTCTGTCCAATTGGTAGGGAGGAGGAACTCGAACCACCCCACAACCCATGATGGGTATTGGCAGTCTTCATCGTGATCAAAGATGATATGGTGGACATTTTTTTTATAAGTAAAAATTTCATTAATATAGAGTAAAGAGTACAAACTATACAAAAAGGCACCGATGGCGAGAAGTGCCCAATCGGTTGGCACCATTATAAGTAAATCCTATCACGAGTTACAAAAGAAAAACGGGATACCACAGAAGCTTGAGACAACCTTCTACAACATACCATTCCAGAGAAGTAACAACCTTCTACAACCCCCGATGATATGGTGGACATGCTTCCGCTAACTTATCGCTCCTCGCTTTTGTCGTTGTAGGGTTTTTATCAAGGCAAGCTGAGTTTATATAGTTTATAAAGAGATAATTATAAAATTAGATACATCTATCCTAATGCAACTACCAGCTATAAGTATTATAATCAATTACAAAAACCATGTGATACTTATCACCGACAACCCTAATCCGTGCCCCCTCTATTTATAACGGGTTGAAGAGATATTCTTCTCATCTTATACCATAATGAAGACTACGAACCACCCGCCTTGCCCCTCTTTGACAAAGATCAAGCAATGTTATCCGACCCGTTGTGCAACCGTGCGCCCCCGATGCCTGAAGATGGATACCTCTGCCTTCCGGTTGGATCCGATTGCCGTTTCGAATTCAGTTTCCGAGGCCAGTACTTTACCTAAAGACTCTTCTGGTAGCTCCCGAGTTCAAAAACTTGCCTCCTCTAGAAGAGGATTTTATTGTTACACTGTTGCAGCTCCACGTATTACTCCTACCGCTCATGTCTCCATGTTTGATTATTTTACGTGGGGAATTACTGTGGGAATGGCTGTGAACATTGTTGTTGCGTTGATTATCACTGAACTTGCTTAACTCGTCCATCGGAATAAATATATATCCATGTCTGTTACTTTTTCTATTTCTTTTGCCTTTTTTTTGGTTTGTACCGCCTACTATCGAGATAACTACTTGGAAATTCGAGCCGGGTTTAGATTAATTTAATTATATGAATCAACTGCTATGTTTACTTGGGTATATCCGATTGTCTTATTATTACTTCACAAGTTTACTTCACCGAGCAATGGCAGCATCATCATAACGAGTTCATTGTATCTTGGTTTTCTTTTACTACGAAAATACATAATAATCATGTATGTATCTATTATTGTCATAGCAACTAATTCAAAGTTATAAAAATTGCTTAATCGTGAACCTATCTCTCGTTTAGTAGATTTTGTACTCGTATAAACCTATTTCTTTGACTCAAATCCCCACGCCAATCTCTACTTGCAAATTTCCTGCGTCTTGGCTTGGTCATTACAGGCAACACGCTTTTGTCTCCTCATCACAATGGCCCCTTCCATTTGTTTTCACCCCCAACCATTACTTTCTCTCTTTCTTTTCCATTTCCACTACTTTCAACAACGAAAGAGAGAATTCAAAAGGACATCAAATTAAAAGAAAAAGACAAACTGTACGTACCAATGGTGAGATTGAAGCTGGCCGGAAGGAATTGATTTATCTCTGAGCTTAAATGGTTTGTTGGTCCTTCCCTGCCTCGTAATAATTTAATCCAAATTGGTTAATTGGGCTCCATCGTTTTGCCGAATCTGAATAAGAGAGATTTCAAGAAAAATAATATAGAAAGACATGCATGCACGTTGCTGTCTGCCAACTTTCTTTGATGGTCTTCCTGTGTCCGTCTGTCTCTTCTTGGCTTTAAAAGGATGTTGTGGATTGATTAATAACAGATGAGTGATTTGTGTGTGAAAGATGGCTGGTTTTATGGGAGTGTTGGTCTCTGATCAATGGCTTCAAAGCCAATTCACACAAGTCGAGCTTCGAATACTCAAATCCAAGGTAGGTTCTTGGTCATTATCTTCGTGCAAGTCCGAGCATCGATTTGTTGTTTGTCACAGTGGGGGGACTTGCCGCCTGTCTACGCCAAATTGAAGGCCTTTGTTGATGCCGCAATGAGGAAGAAATTAAGGCCATTCTAGGAGAAACATACCCGAATCCTGGAGAAAAAATCAATTTTGATAATTTCCTACGGGTGAGAACTGCAACCAAGTTATAAAGATAGACAAGGAATTCCGTTTTAGTTCAAGGAAATAAAAAGCTCATTTTAGGTGAGTTTTCTCTTTCCTTGTTCTGGTTCTGCTAATTTTTTCCATATGATTTGCAGCTCACGGGGTGGAAACGCATTTTAAACACTAGATTTCAATTGACTACCCTCCGCCTCTCACCGGGTTCTGCGTCGGGGGCATTTATGTCCTTTCTCTTTCCCGCCAATTAGTTACTTAGTTACTCCCATCTTTGGGCCTAGAACGAATAACTCTCTGTCTTGATCATATTAATTTATTTTGGAGCAAGATTCATCCATAAAGGGGTGATAAGATTTTTCCTACCAAATTCAATGAATATGTTTTTGCAAGAGTTAAATAAATTAAGATAACCTTCCATTCTAAATCTAAAAAAAAAAATAACCTTCCATTCTGCACAGCTTTATTTAGACTTTATACAATATACACCGCCGGAAAAAGAAAATTGCACCACCTATTGGAATTTGACATATGTCTTACTAAATGGTCAGTTTTTAATTATGTATGGTTGTTTAGAGTTAAGTTTTAGGAATTTTGAATAGGGGTAAAAAGAAAAGGATAAAATTAATAACCAAGAGTGTACTCTAATATTCTAGCTGGTGGAACTAGTTTCACATTCCATATTCTGTTTTCCCTTAATTTCAATATAAGTCATAGCAAATTCTGTTACAATCTCAATAAGCCAATTCAAAACTTATAGTGAAGTTCTTTACTAGATAAATTAGGTCAATTAAATTTTCATTTTGAATGTGAGTATCTACAACATATTTTCTCAAAATCCATCGAATCACTTTGTACAATCTTTACTTTTCATGTCATAAAATCAGAAATCGTATAAATCGACGAGTCACAAAATCGATTCGCGGTATTAGAATTGAAAGATTTCCCCTCCTGAATGGCAACCTCGTGAATACCCAAGAGATAATTGAGAAAAAGTGTAAACTTTTGTACATTGGTACTTGATGCCTTAGATGAGGACAAGATTCCCACCACCATAATTAATCCAACTCTTAATTGTTCTTCTGAGCCTATCTACTTTTTTGGTGTCATGCAATCGATTCAACGACAAAGAACAGGAAAGATTTCAAGTAATTTCTTTTAGTCGACAGATTTCAAGTTATTTGGGACGACGACAATTAAACCTCGTTGGTCGTTGGAGGTCAATTATTCAAATAGGTATGGACACATAATTCCACCTTTTTCGGCTGCTATAATTTTGGGAATCATTGGTTTGTTTGATTTACCAATTTTATATAATTGGTGTCTCGTCATTTTGGAAAATTGTTAATATTATCTTCGCGAGTCTGATACATTATAATGTGTTGGAAAAAAAATGTTACGTAATTTGTTGGAAATCCAGAGTCTTTACATATTAACCTACCAAATTTTTTATATAAATAATTTAGTATGATAAAAAAATTGTAACATAATATCATTACGATTTCAAAATCACAAAATGGGGATTACATAAGTGTAGTTCGGTTAATTTTGAAATTCTCTCGAGATATTTACTAGAGAAGAATGTGCACAAAGTATTACACAATTAGATTGTGATTTGGCTCTATTTTTTTTTTTGGTATAGGTGATTTGGCTCTAATGGAGGCTTCAAATTAAAGATGAGCTCAAATCTCAATAGACAAAGAATTAAAGCTTACAATATAAAATTCAAGTTGCACCCAATCAATAAGCACCAAAAGGGCCGCACCCATGTTGTGGTTAGGTTGTATCATTAACTTCATTTTTGTTGTTTAGCGGATCTCTAGAAATTATGAAAGACATGTTTCGCCATTGCCGAGCGGACATCATGAAAAAAAAATCTATAATATATGCTCAAATAAAGTATAGAAAAGAGCCCTCCAATAATTATCATCTGTTCCGGTTGATGGAATTATTTTCTGATCATTCAAAAAATTTACATGATTTTATCTAAATTAATTAATTTAGTAGGTATATAAATAGGGATAATAATGGGTAGGGTAGGGTATTGGTAGGATCCTACTCATGCCCTAATTTTTTTAGTTGGACTCATATCTTACCCTCGATCCTACAAATTTTTTATTGTTAGATTCATACCCTACCCTCCCGAAGATCCAGAGTCTACAGGGTCTACAGGGTCCGACCTTTTAACGTTCTGCATTTTGATAATTTTTAATCAAAAATTAATTTTTATATAAAATTTAAACAAATTCAAGACATCTACTACGTTGTACATCATTATTCAATAGAAAATTGATGAAACATCAAATTTTGTAATTTAATTTCAATAGTACAAAGTTTTTCTTTTCGAGTTTGAAGTACATAAATAATTCAAAAATATATATATAGAATGTCGGCTTCTAGTGATCCATCATTCACGACATCTTCTAAGTTGGTTGTGTAATAACATAATAAATATATTAAAGTTAACCATAAAATATATTTTATATATTATCAATATGGTCTAATTAAGGTCTAACTATGGTCTAATCAGGATATAGTCTAAAATAGGGTGAAAATGTAAGGGTAGGGTCCGACCCATAGGGTCTAACTATGGATTCATACCCTACTCTAGACCCTACTTTTAAACATGGACACATATTCATACCCTATTCTAGATCCAGTCAAAGTCAACATATCCTCGACCCGTAGGATAAGGGTAGGATCCTACCCTCAGGGTATGAATATTTCTGACATCCCTAAAGAGTAGATGATTTCAAAAAGATTAATTGTCCTCTAATAATTAATTACGTACGTAATTCTCTTTTATTTCCTTTGCACCGTACATGGCGCTGAATTTGCTGCCGGTTGGTATCATAGAACTGACAACTCTATTTTTCGCGTACAAATTATTTATTCGACATTACACATTGTCTAAACCATCTTCAGGCAACTATAATAATATGATTATTAATTAGTCATATAAATATATTTGGGGTTTGGTCAAATTTGTGAAGCCAATCAATATTAAGATCATCCTAATGCAATAAGTAATTATAATTTGAGGGAGGGTCATTGTCACTTTTCGTCACTGTGCCACCTTCTCTACAAGATCCCAATCGTGGGATGTAACGTGTATACAAGTATCTTCTTGTATGCCTTATATAATTTCCAATATCGCTGGTCAAATAGAATTTTTGTTGGGTGTGATTGTAACTTCATAACGCACGCAATGGTACGTTTACCAAAGAACATGGGCACCTAACCTAACTCAGCTAATTGTTTCCATACTAGTCATCAATTTCAAGTATATGTTTTATCATTTATATTATATGCATTTGGTTACAATGCGCAAGATCTTTCCTTGATTGTAACATCCTAATTTTGAAATTGTCGGGTTTACTTATGAGTAAAAAGATTTATTCATTGCCTATAGATTAGTAATTTTTTATACTTAAAAACAACATCCAACCATTAGAATTAACTGAAAAGGCAGACAAAAATAGCAAGTGAGAGACAAATAAATATTTCTGAAAAAGACGTCATAAATTATAAATCTAATCCAAAGGGAATAGAAAGGGTCATATTTGTAGATGATAATTGGTCCAAATAATGTGAGATTTGAATTTAGTTAAGACAATTTTGAGTTTAATACTCACAAAAATAAAAAATTATTTACTGAATTACCGTGTCTGAAAGTGCTAAATATCAAAGATTGGACAAAAAATGGCCATACATTATGCTAATGAGAGATTGTGCAAGGGTAAAAAACTTGAATTCTGTTTATAAGGTCTTGTATTAAACTACTACGAAAAAAAACAATCGAAAGAATTAAAAGGCCGTATGTTGTTAAATTAGTCAACCTACAAGGTGATTGACCGTTGCCGCGAAGTTAATAAAGGGAAGACAAAGGAAACACCCCAACGTGTGAAACAAAAAGGGCATACTGTTCTTGGCCCACGCTTCACGAAAATGGAGAAACCAACAAACAATATAAAAACCGTATCCCTCCCTCTCCTCTTTGAAAACAACATCAACAGGAAACGCTCGTCTTCATCTTCTTGGGAACAGCCTCCGTTTTAATTTCTCCCACTACCCATTTTCACACAATCTCTCTCTCTCTCTCCCCCCTTTTCATTTTCTCATACCTTTCTTGTGGAGAGATCGAGGAGAGTCGCAAGTTCGAAGAAGATGGAGATCGAGAAGAGGAAGAGGAAGAAGAAGAGGTCATTTTCCGATTCGGACGTGTATAGTGCGTAGATGATGAAGGGTAATACTTGCAAGGCCAAAAGGAAGAGCAAGTGTTGCGGCCATGGGAGTCTCCTTGGTAGATTATATGTTAGCGGGTGAGAAGTAACTCATTGGGAAAATAGCGGCGTACATGGGAAAGCCAGGCATTTCTTGTCTTTGTATTCTTGTTCTTCTTTTTGTTTTGTTTTAATTTTATACAATTTTATATAAATGCTGCTTATAATTTTCCTTTGGTGTTGGACTTTTTCTTTTGAATATTGGAGGCTGGGTGGGGGTCCAGGAAATTAAGGAAGATACCATGTAAAAACTGTACCTTGGAATTTAACGGCGGATATAGCTAGTCTACGGTGTTAACTAAAAGATTTTTATTTTCACTCATTTTTTCCGTTATGTTAGACTCATCTGAGCATCAAGATCAAGCTTATGTCATGCCCAATAGATACCCAGGAATAATAGGTCCCAAAGTAAGCGACATCTAATCATTTTCTCATATTATATATTTACATACAAAATAAAATTGGTTGATCCTATTTTTTATGAACCCTCTGTCACTTCAATCCAAATTTTTACCCTTCCTTTATACAGTCAGAGCAAGTCATATTTGAGAATTGGTTGAGAATGTGTTTTGTTAAATCATTGGACCAACTTACATCAGCTAGAAACGTCCTTTTCATTGTTCTTGAAAGGTTACCCACTCCAGCAAGTTATATGGATTGTATATTATAAGGTATATATATTTTTCCTTAGACGGAAAATGTGAATGTTAGATAGCTAAGCAAAACGGTATCCGCCAATCATCACTATATACCATATTATTAAAAAATTGTTAGAAGTTTTGCCAGATCATACTCAATTTAAAACTAAATCGATCGGTTTAGTAAATGTTTTGTATCTGGTAGTATTAAAAAAATAAAAAATGGTATCTCTTTTTGTGTGTGGAAAGTAATGTCGGTATCTTTTCACTTCCGGAAATTAAGTATTCTTTTGTTTTTTTCATAAAAAGATTCATGTTTGGCGAAATAGATTGGGAGCAGATGGTAGAAAGTAGATAGCAGATTGAGAGCAGATAGTAGATTGAAAAATATGTTTGGTAAAATCGACTAACAGATTCAGTTTAATAGATTATATTTTTTTGGTTAAATTAATTATTAATTTATAAATTATGTTTAAATAAACTAATAAAATTATTTATTTAAATTAAAGTAGTAATATCTATATTTCTAAATAAATTTTTTGATAGAAGACAAATGGTTAACTTATTGAATATAATAATTTCTTATATTTGATTGAAATAAGAATAAGAATAAGAATAAGAATAAGAGTACTATGACCATGTCAATTATTGTAGTAGATAAATCTATATTTATTAAACCATCTTAAAAGAATATTGTGTTATCATTTATTTTGTCATTTTTGAAAGTTAATTATTATTTATTATAATTCTTATGATTACATCAAATTAAAAGTAATTTCATCTCTCAATGTATGCATATGAAGTGATACTTGATATTGACTAGTTTCATATTATCGATTCAGATCAATATCACCTAATTGATTATGTAAATCATGAATTTTCAATTTTTCAAATAATTTCTAAGTAAAATAAAATATTTATATTAATTTTAAAAATTATTTGATTTTGACAACCAAAATAAACTACCCAACAACCAAATCTATAGATATTAGGAAATATTTCTAAATTATTCAGTTATAGTATCGTAGAAGAAAATAAAATCTTGTTTAGTTAAATAAAATCTTTCACTTCTCAAATAAATTCTATGAAATAAGATATTTATATTGCTTAAAAAAATATTTGAATTTTGACAACTAAATAAATTACTTAGCAGCTAAACCCTTGATATTAAAAACTAACTGAAAACTATTTTTTATAGAATATATCTCTAATTTTTCAAATAACTAACAAGCAAATAAATATTTATTATTGTTAAAATTTATTTAATTTTTGATAACTAAAATAAATTACAAAAGAACTTACTTTTTTGAAACTACTCCTAAACTACTAGTAGATTATAATCTACTAATTTTATCAAATAGGTAGATTGTAGATCTACTCTTAATCTACCAAATAACTACTATCTACTCATAAACTATTGGTTTACAAACAGAGCCTGTGTATCTGTTGGAGCACAAAAATTATATGCCGGGTTTTGGACGCAGATGGTTGTTTCTGGGTTTGCGTGGAAAGGTCCGGACTCGTCATTGTCTTTGGACGGCCCATTGGATCACTCAGTCCACTCTAAGGCGGGAGGCGTATACCGCCTTACTTGTGCAAGCGGGAGGGCTTCAAGGAGATGGGCCACCTAGGGCGTAGGAGAGGCAGTATACCGCCCTTCATGTGCAAGCATGGGTGGTAGGATCCAATTTGAAACATGAGCGGTAGGCCCAGTTTGGCTTTTCTCTTGGTTGAAGGCGGGAGGCGAATCCCGCCTAGGGCCTAAGCGGAAGGAGCCCTCTTGGAAGAGCCGGCGGTAAGCGAGACGATAGGGATGGCTCATGGGCGGTAAGTTCTACCTCGGGCCTAAAGGCGGTAAGGCCTGCCTCTCGTTTCAGATTTTGTAAGTGGTAAGCCCCGCTACAGGCATATAGGCGGTATACCGCTTGTGAAGGACTCGGGCGGGAAGCCCATTTGGTCCGTATAGGCGGAAGGCTTTGGCTCGTTTTGGGGTTTGCTTCAGGCCTAAAGGCGATAAACATGACGGGGTTGAGACGGGATTTTACATAGAAGATTCATGAAGGGGCGAGTCGCCTTGTGTTTTCCTAAGTTGAGCCGGGATTTTCGAGATTCGGGTGAGATCTTGGGTCTTAGTTACTTGGTCGGCACGTCGGGATGTTCAGATTTGGAATCGGGATTTGTTCATTTAAGGAACACGGCTTAGATTTTCCTAATCTAAACCGGGTGGATTCAGAAACAAAATGTTCGTTCGGGTCAGGATTTCTTGCTCGGGAAGGATGGAGCTAGATCAAGGCGTGCTATATAAAGGAGGCTTGGGCAACGGAGACAGACATCAACCAACACAACACAACAATTACTCTACTATCTTTATCATTTTTCCTTAGTACGTAGCCTAGCATAGCCGGTAGCCTAGCATAGCTTTAGACCGACCTTGGGACGACCACTCCGGATCCGTCTCAGGTTACTTGTTCTTTTTTCCCCGCAACATATTTTTGAGCACGCTCGGTGGGACTAAAGAGGGCGTCTGAGAAGGCAGTCTACTCTTGTTCAATCAGCATGACAAAGAACGTTGCTTCGTAAGCCAAGTCCAAGGAGGCGGCATCACTCACCTCTCAACCAACCGTTGGGAGGAATCAATCCAAAGGCATCGTCATCAGGGATGCACCCTCACCTCTTCAGCCACCCGCTGGGGAGAATCAGTCCGACGGCATCGTCATCAGAGATCCACCACCATCCTCTCAACACATAGTTGAGGGGAACACATCCAACAGGTTCTTTACAGGTGACTACAAGAAGGAACTACACCAACTCGGTCCCCTCCAAGGAGCCGGTTGATCGAACTTTCATCACGGAGGAGAAGTTTGAATCCTTCAGAACCCGCATTGATCAGACGATGAAGGACCACAGCGAAGCAATTAGACATGTGTTTCAATACATGTGTGACAAAGATAGTGCACGTGCCAACGAACACATCCAGCATACACACCCGGAGCCAAGGACGGCAGAGCTTCGATTCCAAGGGATGGGCGGAGGTACCGGATCAGCTATACCTATTCACCAGCAAAGCAGGCAACAGAGGTTTGGCTTTCCCCAGGGTAATTTTGTCCAAGTGGCGCCAGGAATGTTCGGCTCCAACTTTCAAAACGGAGTCCCTGTAACCCCGGTTATGGGAACGCAAGGAGTTAATCACTCGGGTTACCACGAGTCAGCCCCTACTCAGGACCGATTGTACCCACCCGGGATAGCAATTGACCCGAGCTCTGGAGGCATTCGGATAGGTCCTTCGGTTGACCCGAGGGGCCCTAATCATATGCCAATCCCTCAAGCCATGTACCCTAACCTGACTACTCCGGGCATGCATCACTATATACCAGCTTTTCAAAGCATGTATCACCATCCGGCTCTTCAAGGAGTGTATCAACATCCCTTACCAGTCCCTCAAGTTGCACATCAAAATTCGGCCTATCAGACAGCACACCACTTCCCTGTGGCAACCCCTCAGGTGGTACACCACAACCCTATTCCAACTCCTCAGGTCGGACATCGTGGACGGGTAGAGCTAGACGAGGAAGACAGGCTGCAACCTGTCAATCACCAACTAGCCTTTGGTGCTGCACAGTCCTGGCCAAACTGACGACAGCCCCAACCCGAGGAGCACGAAGACCTGAGCCCACGGCGATATCTCGAAGAGCAACCGGCAGTCGAATTCAACTAAGTTGTCCAGCATGACAGGGAGAGAGATCGTCACAGAGAGTACATGGCCGAGTTACTAAGAGATATGGGAGTCGAGATAAGGAACGCCCCTCGTCCTAGGTTCGTCAAGCCTTACCCAGCAAACCTTGATCAACACCCTTTTCCGCAGGGGTATCGAGTTCCGGAGTTCACAAAGTTTTTGGGCAAAGAGAACCAGTCGACAGTGGAACACATTGCTCGCTTCGTCATCCAATGTGGGGAGACCGCAACCCATCGGGGATGGCTTCTACGCCAATTCTTTATGACTTTGACTAAGACGGCCTTCGCTTGGTATATTAGACTACCGCCAAGTTCGGTGCGTGATTGGCCTGATATGGAACAAAAATTTCATGACCAGTTCTACAGAGCTGAGCCAACAATAACCATATCGGATTTTGCACATATGCAACAACTCGAAGGCGAGTCTTTGAAAAAGTTCATAATGCACTTTCGGAAGGCAAAGAACAAATGTCCAACCAATTTGTCAGAGTCCGATCTAGCTGCTCTGGCCATGCAAGAGCTCACCTTCCGCCTTCGAAAGAAACTCGGAGTCGGGAGGTTCCGGGACCTATCCGAGTTGGCACAAAAGGCCGTCATGGCACAACAGCTGATCTACGAGAAGGATAGAAGGGCTTCTTCTTCAAAAGGTACCTACCATCGCTATGACCCTACGCTTGAGATTGACCAACTTAGTGATGAATGGGGTCTCGAAGAAGGACAGACAATGGAGGAGATGGTGGCCGAGTTTAAGAAGGGCAAGCCATACGAGTGCGAAAGCTTGGTCTACAAGATGATGACGGTCCCCAACGAGTTCACCCATCCCGGGAACTCGCCTCAACAAAGCAAGGGCTTCCACGAGGTCGGCCGAGATTACTCGTTCGATGTCACGAAGGTCGATGAGATTTTTGATAATCTCCTCAAGAACGGCCAGATCGTGTTACCACCCAGACACAAAATCCCCGATGAGAAAGAGCTGAAGGGGATGAAGTACTGCAAGTGGCATGCGAGCAAGTCACACAACACTGCCAATTGTGTGGTGTTCCGCAACCAAGTGCAACAAGCGATCAAGGACGGACGTCTGATGTTCTCCAAAGAATAACCCTCGGCACCCTTCACCGTATCCATCAATATCGTGAGTATGGCAAGGTACCAGAATGAGGAGGAAGATCCCAAGCATGCCCGACGGTCACCCCTTCATGGCCTAAGGGAGAAGCTCGGGGGACATGGACTCCAAGAACCTTCCCGAGACCTGAGAGAGATACTCGGAGGACATGGATGCTGAGAACCTTCTCGTGATCTGAGGGAGAAACTCGGGGGGCATGAACATCAAGAACTTTCTGAGACTTGAGAGAGAAACTCGGGGGGCATGAACGTCAAGAACCTACCCGAGACCTGAGAGAGAAACTCGGGGGCATGGGCGCCAAGAACCTTCTCGAGATCTAAGGGATAGACTCGGGAGAAATGAATGATGAGAATACCACTGGGACCAGAGGGATGGACTCAGGAGACACGGACAGTAAGGATCTCCTAAACACGAAAGGCGAGAGTAGCCGAGTGAGTCCATGAGACAACTTAGGGCACAACAACTACTGCAGGAGCTCAAGGAGACACTCGAAGGGAAAGAACTTCCAAGAGGCCCGGAGGAGAGTCCCGAGAGGCAAGAACGCCCGAGAGACGTAAAAGAAAGACCCGGGGGGCAAGGTGGACAGCTTCGCCACCCTCACATCAAAGTAGATCTCCAAGATGGTACTGAGCGTCAGGGAGGTGTGTTCCACCGATTAGGAGAGAAGAGGCATGCACCGAGACCACTTACACCTGAACCCCTTACTCGTACTTAAAGGCATCGCCTGGAAAGGAAGATTCAGGTCGAGAAGCAAGTTACTCGAGATCTGGAGAAGATGTTAGCCGACCGCAATGCTCGACTCAAAGAGCAAGAAGCTCTCCTAGCTCTTCCCGAAGTTTCACACCGTACGGCTTCTAGACAAAGCCGGTCCTTGGAGATCGACGCCCCAAGGCCCGACAAAGGAAAGCACCGATGGGAAAGGTCGATGGCAAGGACCAGACACCTATGAAAGACTTTGATGATGAAATGAAGTTATCAATACAAAGATCCGACAAGAGGAAAGCTCCAATGAAGGAATTTAGGGGATCGAGGATATCAGTAACACTCATTAAGGCAAAGAGGCACAACGACTTCGGGGGAGAACGAGAGCTAAATAAGGTGTGGGTACCGAAGACGGAATGTGAGGTCCGCCCCAAAGATAACTTCTCACAAAAGGGGCGAAGCACTCCACACAAGGAAGTCATGGTTGACCTAGACGCGGGAGTGGCGAGGTTTGGATCCTTCGAGAAGTTGAGTCTCAATGACACCTTGAGCCGGAATGAGGGATCAAGTCAGGATGATAGCACTAGTGAGGACAAGAAGGTCAGCAACCCTCTCAAGGAGAAAAAGGCCGTACATCCAGCCTGCATTATGATCGAGAATTATGAGAAGTTGAGACTACACGGTCTCTCCGACCATAACGAAGAAGAGTTATTAGATTTAGATGACCTTATTGGGGATGGTGATGATCTCATGCTGGACGGCGAAGACGACCAACCGCCAAGTCCTAGTAACGAGAGAGAGTACCTGGCATGGCAGATGAGGCATTTTATTTGTGAAGATGAGATGGGCGAGAAGGTAGAGCTGGAGGATAGCGCGAGTGAGGATGACCTTAATGAAGATAACCAAGACCTACCAGTCAATATGGTCTTCACCCTCCCGACCATGTTCGGACCAAAGGAGAATCAGCTCAGTTACCTGGAAGGGGATGTGATTGAAGGAGATCTCGGAGAGTACGAGATCGGAGAGAAGTCCACGGCGGTGCGTATAATTGAAGACTTCAGCAATAGCATCACTATTGCAAAATCGACCACCAACATGTGTAGGCACCTCAAACCGTTGTACATCACGGCTCACATCTTTGGGAAGCCAGTGGGAAGGATCCTCATGGACAATGGGGCTACCGTCAATATCATTCCCCAATCACTACTCCGCAAGATGAACAAAGAGAGGGAGCGGTTGATCCCGACTGACATGGTCATGATGGACTTTGCAGGAAAGAGCACACGACCACTCAGAATGCTCGCAGCCGAAGTTAGTGTCGGTTCTGTGAGTAGGGAGGTCGTGTTCTTTGTCATAGACGCGAAAACTTCCTATAACTGCTTGTTGGGACGAGATTGGATTCACTCGGCTCAAGTCATCCCATCTTTCCTTCATCAGTTCCTCATCCAATAGAAGCCGGATGGCAAGGTAGAATTGGTGGCTGCCGACACTAATCCCTTCTCTTTGAATACCAATAATATGGAAGCGGCCTTTTATGATGGCTCCATGATACCAACATTAATGGCATGGAGCAACGAAGATGGCCGCATTGCCGATATCGCATGCTCGATCGAAAGGGAAGTTCCTTCTACCCAACGACCAGTTACAGCTGTACTCGGGGGGCAATCGCTTAGGGTTGCCTTCCGAGAGTAATCCAACTATTAAAGAGATGGCAAGGCGGATGGAGGTCTACACCTTGTCACAATATGAAGTGGCCGAGTACGTCTTCGATGATGACGGCCAAGACCCCCTAAAACTATTAAGGATGAGTGATCTTCACCCGGCACCAAGCAAGCTCGATGATACCAAGGCCGAGGTGAAGGATCCCTTAAAGGAGATAATTCTCCAATCAGAGAAAGGAGGCCGGCCCGTGTTCATCAGCGAGCGACTTTTCAAAGACTTCGAGAAGGACTTGGTCGAGCTATTGACGGAGTACCAAGACTATTTTGCTTGGGACTATGACGAGATGCCAGGCCTGGATAGATCCCTCATAGAGCATCGACTCCCTATAAGGCCGGGTTTTTGTCCTTACCAACAGCCGATGAGGAGGATGATGCCAGAAGTAGTAGAGAAAGTCAAGCTAGAGATAGATAGACTCTTAGAAGCCGGCTTCATACGAAAAGCTGATTATGTAGAGTGGCTATCCAATATTGTACCCGTTGTCAAGAAGAATGGAAAAATTTGGGTTTGCATTGACTTTAGAGATTTAAACTCTGCTACTCCAAAAGATGAATATCAAATGACTATCACCGATATGTTGGTTATCGCGGCAGCCGGGCATGAAGTACTGAGCTTCATGGACGGTCATTCGGGTTACAATCAAATTTATCTTGCTGAGGAGGACATTCATAAGACGGCATTCAGATGTCCAGGGTCTATCGGGATTTTTGAATGGGTAGTTATGCCCTTTGGACTCAAGAACGCCGGAGCTACTTACCAAAAGGGGATGCACCTGATCTTTCCAGATTTCATTGGCAAATTTATGGAGGTATACATCGATGATGTGGTGGTCAAGTCCCATGATCACGCCCAACACTTGAAGCACTTATGGGAATCGTTTGAGAGGATGCAAAAATACCAGCTCAAAATAAACCCGTTAAAGTGTGCGTTCGGAGTGTCTGCGGGGAACTTCTTGGGATTTCTTGTCCACAAGCGAGGCATCGAGATCGATGAAAATAAGATCAAGGCAATTCAGCAAGCCGAACCTCCTCAAAACAAGAAGGAGCTGCAACGTTTCCTCGGCCAAGTAAACTTCTTGCGTTGATTCATATCCAACACGGCAGGCCAGACACGGTCAGTTACCAAGTTGCTCAAGCTAAAGGGAGATGAGTTCCATTAGGAAGCCAAGCCCCAATAGGCCTTTGACGAGCTCAAGGCGTACCTATCCACACCTCCGATTGTCACTCTGCCATCCCCGAATCGATTATTGTTGCTCTACGTATCGGCCGCCCAAGACTCAATTAGATGCCTACTTGCTTAGGAGAATGACGAAGGAAAGGAGCAGGCTGTGTACTACCTGAGTAGATCGCTCTTGGGAGCGGAGACGAGGTATTCAGCTATTGAGAAGTTGTGCCTCTGTCTTTTCTTTGCATGTAGAAAGTTGAGGTATTATCTCTTACCCACGGAGGTGAAGGTGGTTCCCAAGACCGACGTCATCAAGCACTTTCTCGCCGGACCTATCATGAGAGGAAGGCTTGGCAAGTGGGCATTGGCCTTGGTGGAGTTCAACTTAACGTTCGTGCCTCAGCGAGCGGTGAAAGGGCAAGCGTTGGCTGACTTCTTGGCTTACCACCCGTGTATTGACGTGACTGCTGATACTTTGGTAGATTTTGGGTTGGTAGCAAAGAAACCATGGATGCTCTGGTTTGACGGCTCCCGCACCAACAAGTCCGCCGGGGCTGGAATCGTGATCAAATCTCTAACTGGTATCAAGACAAAAGCATCCTTCCTGCTTAATTTTCCTTGCACCAACAATCGAGCCGAGTACGAGGCTTTGATATTGGGGCTATTTATTTTAAAGGACCTTGGTGCCGAGACCATCCGGGTGCTTGGTGATTCAATGTTGGTGGTCAAGCAAGTGGTAGGTGAATTCAAGTGCGAATGAGAAAGCTTCTAAGCATATTGTGATGCGGTCCGATTGCTATTACGGAGTTTTGAAGATGTGATTATCAGATTCGTGGATCGCACTAAAAATATGGAGGCCAACAAGTTAGCACAGACCGGGTCCGGTTTCCGTGCATTCACCGAATTTAACTCCATACCGGTGAAGGTCAGGTCGATCTCGGCATTAGAGGAGCTTAACCCGATGGTTGAGATTGCTTTGTTACAACTCGACCGAGAGTGGCGACAGGAATACATCGACTACCTCAAGGACCCAAGCTCTTGCTCCGACAAGGCTTTGAAGATAAGGGCTCTTCGTTTCGAGCTCATCAATGACACCCTCTATCGAAGGACCATCGACAGATTACTTCTGGTTTGCCCAAGTCCACAAGAAGCTATGCTAGCCATAACAGAGGTCCATGAAGGCATATGTGGAGCACACCAATTAGGTATCAAGATGAGATGGTTGATGCATCGTCACGGCTACTTTTGGCCAGGTATGGAAAATGACTGCATCAATTACACGAAGGGGTGTCAAGAATGCCAAAGATATGGACAAGTTCAATACTCGCCGGCTAACACTTTTCATCCCGTAGTGAAGCCTTGGCCATTTCAGGGTTGGGCAGTTGATGTTATCGGGAAGATCCATCCCGCTTCTACCAAGGGTCACGCCTTCATCATAGTAGCCACTGATTATTTTAGAAAGTGGGTGGAGGCAGTCCCAATGAAGGTTGTGAATCAAGAGACGGTGATCCAGTTCTTTAAAGAACACATCATCCATAGGTTCGGGTTACCGGAGACGATCACGATCGACCAAGCTACTATGTTCACCGGAGATGAGATCCAAAAGTTTGCTAGAGACATGGGCTTTCGAATCATCCACTCGACTCTTTATTATGCTCAAGGCAACGGTCAAGCGGAAGCTACCAATAAGGTATTAAAAGCATGCATAGAGAAGATGGTGAGAGAATGACCCAGAATGAGAGGCGTTGTGGGCATTCAGCACTACAAAGAAGGGTGCCACTAGAACAACACCATTCGCTCTTGCTTATGGACACGATGCTATGATACCATTGGAAATGACAGTCCGATCCTTGAGGAGGGCCGAGCAGGCAAACCTCTCCCAACTTGATTATGACTCGGCCATGTTGGCTGAGCTTGAAGATCTTCCAGAAGAAAGGCTAAGGGCATTGGACGCGATCGTCGAAGCAGAAGAAGATTGTAGAGAAAGCCTACAACAAGCGGGTCCGAGAAAAGCATTTCGAGAGAGTGGATCTGGTGTGGAAGGTTATTCTCCCACTGGGACGCAAAGACCCCGAGCTTGGAAAGTGGTCACCAAACTGGGAAGGACCATTCGAGGTGCACGATATTCTATGGAATAGATCCTATCGACTTGCTGACGTCAACGGTGAAGTTCATGAGCGTTTGATAAACAGACTTTACCTGAAGAGGTATCGGCCTAGCATGTGGGAAGGGGTGGATGATCGTCTATTCGAAGATTATGAACGAACTTATAATCGAGAGATGTAACCTAGTCGGTGACGGGTTTGCAGTAGAATCGTACTTAGTCAGTATAGACTATGACGATAGTTTTTTCAGTTTTTTGATGGAACCGGTCATACATGTAACTTGACGATGTGTTTGGTTGGCTAATAGTCAATGGAGAAGATCAACAAATGTTAAGTTACTTCATCAGCCTCTTCAAGGGCCATCAAAATCATGTGTTGCACTCAAGCCTAGCATACAGTCTCGATAGGACCGAGCGTATATACGTTACAGCTAGGTAAATAATAAATACGACAGTCCAAAAGTTCTCTAACACAAAAAGCTAGTCAAGCCAGCGGGATCGGAGAGCTTCAGAAGGTCGAGCTCATGCTCGTCGATCACCCTTCGACGAGGCAGCACCAGCATCGGGTTCGGAAAGGTAGGAGATCGTCTCATCCACTAGCTTTCGAGCGGCATCGATAAAACTTTGGTCATTGGCATAGGCGTTTCTCTCATGCCCTAATAGTGCGTCAGCAAGTTCAGACTCGTCTTTGGCACTTTTGAAGATGGTCATCCCGTATTCCATGTTGGCTTGATGACAGGCTATTCTCCTCTCTCTCACGCGGGCAAGATCATCTCGTGATTTTTGGTACTCGGAGTCGGCTTGGATCAAGCTCTCCTGAAGGCGAGCGATCTCAGCTCGAATTTGGTTTGTCATGTCAGCACGGGTGGCGACCGTTCGTGCAGCTTCAAATTCCTCAACCTTAACCAGTTTTAACTCGGCGACCCCTGATGCCATATCATTCTGAGTCTCCGTGAAGGTTTTAGTATAGGTTTCCACATTCTGCTCCATACAATGAATGGAGTCGACGTACCTTTGGCCCCTTTGATACCTCAAAGAAATAAGTGTTAGAAGTGGACAAGGTTCAGCTAAGGTGGTTGGGAAATAACGAGTATGAAGGGGCTTGCCAATGGATAGTATGGGCAAAGTTGGCATATAGCTTATGGATGGGAGTAAGTTGATTCCCGGTGGGTGGCCCATGGTTCGTCAAGTACTCAAGAGCGTCATATACATAGGCTGGAGGCTTTGGCAGTATAGTGCTTATCGTCTGGTTCTTGAGATCGCAAAGGTAACAGATCAGGTTGGCTTTTCGCTTGTCCGTTTCAGTGTCAGCACGTGCGAGTATCGGGACTTCAGGCACCAAAGTGGGGATGACCGGAGGATTGGTCAACTCGTAGAAAGCCTAGCATGGAGTGCCATATGTGACCCAATGAGCGATGAATTGTATGGAAAAACAAAGTTGGAAAAAACACGTACGAGTTTGGAGGCATCAATCAGAGATGTAGGCAGAGGTAGAACAACGGTGGGTGTCAGTGGTCCAGCCGTAGGAAGCGGTGCGATGGTTGAAGGTGTTAGAGGATGCACGACATCTAAGGTGGTCTGATGGTGCTTAATGGTCATAGATGTGGAGGCATGCACGGCCTCACCTGTGGGATAAGGATCATCCCGAGGATCAGGGCGTGTCAGGCCTGGCACCCGCTCGATCTGGGTCATCTCGGTGTAGGACATGTCGCCGGCTAAAGAACACGCTGCTGGAGGCGAAGGCGTATAACCAGGGGAGTAAACAGGATCAAGCATTGCTTGGAACTCGGCTTCATCGTCTAAGGGTGTGAAATTCATAATGCTAGTAGGGCGACTCTGACGCGGAGGATTTTTTCTGAGCCTTGAAGGAGAGATGACATGGGTGGACTTAGGGCCCGTAGTAGGGTCGATTCGTACGGGAGATGCCTCAGGTGATGAATCCTGAAATGATGAGAACGTACTTTAGGAAAGTTTGATTCATACCGAGTGAGTTCCTGAAGTTAATCTTTACCTTTTCGGATGAAGAAGAAGGGTATCCCACAAGTCTTGCCGGAGGAGAGGAAGCTCGAAGGACGTCATCTATTCAACAAGAAAAGAACATTTGAAATCGCCAAGTACGGAACGTGGCGGTTGTGAGAGTCAGGAGACTTACCATCTTCTGGTAGGCCGGAGTCGTCGGCTTTGGAAGAATATGTCAAAGCACCCGCCCGGTCGTTTCCGGCAAAATGATCGACCTTTTGTTTCTTCTTCGGAGGGGCTTTTCCTTACCTCAAAATAGGGCCTGTCGTGGGGGGTGTCACTTTGACGAAAGTAAAGGTCTCGGCTAGCTGCTTGTTATTAGCCTTCCAACACGTGAGTGTCGCCCACCAAGTCGCAAAGGCGGGAGTAGGACTGGAAGAGAAGTTGAAGTTGCTTATCGTACTTCGCTGTAAAAGGTTGCTGCTTACCTTGAGGGAAAGCTCCACCTTTTCCCACTGGTATGAACCTCGATCGGCTTGATGTCCATGGAAAAGGTAGGTGGTCGGGAATGGTACTCCTTAGACAAGACCGAGTTACTCAGCGGTGAAATGAGGATTATATGGTTCTACAACCATTCTTCAGGTAGAGGCTCCACTAATAAGATCTCGGGCTGTGAGTATGTTCTTCCAGGCATCAGCACTTTGGGTCACGTCAAAAAACTCGAGAAAGTTAGGACGACATGCTTCGTGAAGAAGTGGGGAAGCTTAGTTGCCACCATGGTCCTTGTTGAAGGCCCGAAAGTAGGAACGAAGATCATTTGTGATTTCCTTACCCGAGCCCAAAGAAGGTGGTGGCTGTAGCTGGATAATGACCCATCGTATGTAGGTAGCGAGGGCGTCAGCTCGGGGAAGTAAGCCAAGCACCACATGGCAGCTATCCATAAGGGACTGTTGGCGGTAAAGGTCTTCTTCAATCGGTAGGCGTTCACGTATACTGCCATATGATCATAGAGGTGGGAGAGGACAAATTGTCCCATCGCCATCTTCCGTCCTTCAGCGAGTGCAGCGGCTAAGTTGAAGAATTCATTCGATACACATTTGGAGGACGGGCAAGTGATGTAATGAGTGATCCAAAGAAGTAGGAAGGCCGTATGTTCGTCCTTACGACGAAACTCATCGCCGGGCATATAGTCAGGATCACTCTCTCCGGGGACAGTACTGGGATTGAGTTCTTTTTGAGGGTCTTCATCGTCTAGTTGGTAGGCATCGGCATAGGCGGGAAAGCCATTCGCTGTTGGCCTCTTGGCTTCGTGCCAGATCCAAGCATTTGTAGAGAAGCAAGGTGTCGAGTAGTGGGCGATATGGCTCGAGTTTGTGAGTGCAAAGGGACAAGAGTGAGGCGATGCCGGTTTGGTCCCATAGTGGATGATGAAATTTTTTCAAGACGGCATGCCAAGTCTCAAATTCTTCGAATGGTGTAGGCCATCCACGGTATCCTCTACTATTGTTCCAAAAGTGTAAGTTGATGGGAGCACCTTGGAAGAGAGGCACGTCACGGTAGTAGACTGGAAGGGTGGTTCCAAAGGACTCAACGTTAGTGACCATGGGTCAAAGTACCCGGTTCTCTTTGTCTTTGGAAATGTCATTGACCGGGTAGCTTTTTCCAAGTGTCGATGTGATGAGTTTGTCGGCGGACAGTTGCTCTTCTTTTGCTACGTCGGGATGTATCGGCATGGTCGTCCTATCATCACAAAATAAGCAAATGTGAGCAAATAGCGGTATCACGCAAGAGCAATATGACGGTTTGTTTGTCCACCCAACCATTCTAAGCGGACCGAATGTCCCGCCTTGGCCCTTCGGCCGCCCGGACGGTGTGTGCTTCCCGCCTTGGCCCTCTGACCGCCTGGGCAGTATGTGCTTCCTGCCTTAGTCCTCCGCTCGGGCGGTATATGCTTACCGACTTGGGCCAAGCATGAAGGGCGAACATGAGGGACACCGGTATGGCAAAACCAATGAGCCCGAGTCCACTTAGGCGGGACAAGTCAAGCTCATTTTGGGTGCAAGCGGGAAGCGATAGACCGTTGGTGGTTCTTGACGGAAAGGTAAAACTTGCATAGTACATTTCCTAAGTCAAGGTCCAAGCTATGGGGGTATTCTAAATTCAAAAGCCAAGGCAAAAAGTGCAAAATGGTGGGTTTAGCATTTTTACAAACACTTGGTGTGCAAGATTCAAGACTTGGAATCATACCTTAAAGGAGGGTTGGAGATGAGCCAAAAAGATGTCAAGAAGATGCAAGCTCCCGAAAAATGGAAAGCAACTCCAATCCCAAGTAAAGGTCTTCCTACGACGTATAAAAGTTTGACCAAAGTGAGCTACTTTCATGTATTTCCTTTACAAACATAATGAAGGAAGAAAAGAAGACTTACTTTGAAGATGAGGAAGAAGATTAAGCACAACTTAGCAACTTTGGAGATAAAGAGGAGGGATTAAAGTCCTAACTAAAGTTGTTAAGAGAAGGGGAATGGAGGCCAAGCTTTGATTTCCATGAAGGAGTTTGAAAGAGAGGATGGTGAAAATGTGTAAGGAATGAGAGGCTTGGTCAAAAATGCTTGGAGTCATTTATTACCAAGTCAAAGGTGGGAGTTTGAAATTCAAAGGACTCAAGTTTGACCAAAACTTGGAAATTTGGAGGGAAACACATCAACACTTCTCGATTGGTTATCTCGAAGTATTAATGTGCGGGGGGCATTGTTGGAGCACAAAAATTATATGCTGGGTTTTGGACGCAGATGGTTGTTTCCGGGTTTGGGTGGAAAGGTCCGGACTCGTCATTGTCTTTGGACGGCCCATTAGATCACTCAGTCCACTCTAAGGCGAGAGGCGTATACCGCCTTACTTGTGCAAGCGGGAGGGCTTCAAGGAGATGGGCCACCTAGGGCCTAGGAGCGGAAGTATACCGCCCTTCATGTGCAAGCATGGGCGGTAGGATCTGCTTTGGAACATGAGCGATAGGACCGGTTCGGCTTTTCTCTTGGTTGAAGGCGGAAGGCGAATCCCGCATAGGGCCTGAGCGAAAGGAGCCCACTTGGAAGAGCCGGCGGTAAGCGAGACGATAGGGATGGCTCATGGGCGGTAAGTTCCGCCTCGGGCCTAAAGGCCTGCCTCTCGTTTCAGATTTTGTAAGCGGTAAGGCCCGCTACAGGCATATAGGCGGTATACCACTTGTGAAGGACTCGGGCGGGAAGCCCATTTGGTCCGTATAGGCGGGAGGCTTTGGCCCGTTTTGGGGTTTGCTTCAGGCCTAAAGGCGGTAAACATGACGGGGTTGAGATGGAATTTTACATAGAAGATTCGTGAAGGGGCGAGTCGCCTTGTGTTTTTCTAAGTTGAGCCGGGATTTTCGAGATTCGGGCGAGATCTTGGGTCTTAGTTACTTGGTCGGCACGTCGGGATGTTCAGATTTGGAAGCGGGATTTGTTCATTTAAGGAACACGGCTTGGATTTTTCTAATCTAAGCCGGGTGGATTCAGAAACAAAATATTCGTTCGGGACGGGATTTCTTACTTGGGAAGGATGGAGCTAGGTCAAGGCGTGTTATATAAAGGAGGCTCGGGCAACGGAGACAGACATCAACCAACACAACACAACAATTACTCTACTATCTTTACCGTTTTTCCTTAGTACATAGCCTAGCATAGCCGGTAGCCTAGCATAGCTTTAGACCGACCTTGAGACGACCACTCCGAATCCGTCTCGGGTTACTTGTTCTCTTTTTCCCGCAACAGCATCGTTGGGAACACATTCGGTTTAGTTTAGTGGATGTCGGATGTAAAACAAAGCTATTTAAAAAATATACGGCTCACATTCCGCCCGAGGCCTTACTATTGTTGACTTCCAGTTCCCTCACTTCATAGTTTTTATAAATTTTATTGCTCGGGATCTCGGGATTCCTAGAGTAAATTGAATTTAGATTAATAAAACAAACTCGCAAAAAATTGTACAAGTATCATCGGGATAGGTAACAGTGAATATACTAAAATCCTGGAGCCTAGAAGTCAGCAAAGAAATTGAAATTGGGCTAGTACGTGCTGTTTGCTTAATTTTAATTATTATTCCTCGGATTTTAACCTAATCTCTGCGACTTTTGAAACTTTAGGATAAGAACGCCTCGGAGTAACAGTTTATAACGCTCATGTTTGACATTACATGACATCCCCTGTCGACATGTGATCGTATGGCCCCAAAAGGATGACCACACCACCACCATTTTTTACTAGGCTCGTTATAGTTATGGTCGGGCTGATCGATACATCCGATTGGACCGGTCGGTCAAGACCAAAATGTACAACAAAATTCAATTTTTTTTATTAAAAGTAATTAAATTAGAATTTTGTTACTTATAAATGATAAATTTCTAATTTTATAATAAAATTACAGGATATTTAAAATTGTTTGACATCTTAATACTAAATATAATTAATAATAGAATTATTTTTTATAAATAACATATGATTTGACCGATGTCTGAGTGGTCGGACAGGTGATCCAACTACTATGTGAAAATTGAAGAAATTCGGATCACTTCCATGTCCGTTTTTAAAACATTGGTGGTTATTATGGAAAAAGAGTTTGTTTTACTCCCTTGGAGATCAAGCAGCCCACCAAATCAGCAATCCAACCGATCGGAATGGAAAATGGAGAAAATTAGGATCGACCTCGAAACATTTTTTGAAACATTGGTGCTTATTATGGAAAAAGAGTTTACTTTACTCCATTCAGGAAAGAAGTTTGCTTCTTAAACCAAAAAAGAAGAGAGAGAGAGTTTGCTTCCCAGATGATTGATAGGTCGCAAGTGTTTAGTCGCATCTCAGGCTCAAAGCCCAGGCCCAGTAGCTGCTATGGGCCTTTTCACCAATGTTTCAAGCGCCGACGCCTGTAAAAGTTTATAACATTATTAGGCCTTCAGCAGACTTCATAATCCCACCATGACAGAGTTTGCGGTCTCTAGTTTGCAAATATTGACACAATATAATCCCACCCAAAGAACAAGAAACAATTTCTAAGGATATTATGAAGGGATTTTTCCCCTTTTGGTAAAAACACTTGTGAAATTTTTTAAAAGGAATAATGAGCTAACAAATTGTCAAGATGGGTAACAAACTCATAAAATTTTAAAAAATTTAGGAAATGAATCCAAAAATAGGTAACAAACGAACAAATTTTTGAATGATGAACTTTTATTATTTCGCATAATATTTTAATAAAAAAAACCCATTATCAATTGGTCAAGAGCTAGGTGGTGGAGTTCGTGGGTTCACGTCGCCTTATTATATAGTTGCCAAATACATAACTTATTATATATTTTCCAAATACATAACATATATTGGACATGGATTCGCATGAACGTCCTTCTCAATTCGACCCAGTCACGTTGTTAAAATACAGCTTTTGGTAGAGATCTCGCATCAAGATATTGTTTTTTTGAAAAAATATATTTATTAATGAATCAAGCCATAGAAAGGCACCAACAAGTGATCCGATTGCACAAGTCGCAACCTGGATCAACACAAACGCCAACCCAGGTGCCAGTGCACGGAGTTGCAACTACCAATGTTTTCAAAACTGTAGTTCGACCGATAGTTGAATCGGTCAGACCGCTACTTGGGAGCAATCCCGGATCATTTTCTTCTTTAAACCCGGTGAACGATCAGATCGCCCTAAATCTGGTCAGATCACCCGGTTTTGATGATCTGGTTGACCCGGGTCAACCGGAAGACCAAACAAAAATATTTCCTTCGACGAAAAGGTGAAAAAGAAAACTAAGACACCAAGTTTTTTGTCTGTTTATTTAGATCCAGTTTTTGTTTGTTTCATTCGACCAAAATGAGGGAAGTAAAATAAAATATAAAAAATAAACACCAGTCTTTTTTCCTTCGACCAAACTTCCCTCAATAGGAATCGAACGACCCTCTTAGAAATAACAAGGAGTGAAGAAGAGAGAAGGGAAGGAGACATAGAACACGGGGATAAAAAGGATTGATTAAAGGTTGGCGACTAAAGAAAACTAGGAGAAGTGAAGAAGAGAGGAGGATTTCCAACAACAAAAAAAGAAGAGAGGAGGGTTTGGGGCGTGGGAGTTTCTGGAAAAAAGATGAAGAGATAAGGAGAGAGAGAGATAAGAAGAGGTTGGTGGGTCAAGTGGGAAGTTTTGAGAAGGAAGATAAATGAGTGAAAATTTGAGAGGTCACGGAAACTATTATATATATATATATATATATATAAATTTATTATTATATTTAAAAGTTCTGGTCCAACCAATGGTTCAACCGGTTGGGCTGTTTGGACCAAAAATTAAGAAGATTCCGGGTCACCTTTCGGTCCGGTTTTAAAAATATTGGTAGCTACTGGCCTGGTTAAGATACTCCGTTGACAAAAATATCAAGATATTATTGGGATATTCAATAATTTTAACATAACATTTTCAGAATATAACATAATAAGCAACCACTTTTTACAGGATAATTTAAACTATATAGTAAGTTTCCAAGTAATGGGAGGTAATGTGAACTCTAACCGCACGCCTGTTAAAAAATACGAACCGGCAACTCGTAAACAATGATTATGACTTGATTGAAGAAACTCACCGGAACCATAGAAGAAAAAAAGTTAGGTCAATTTTAACTATTTATTGAACCCGTAACTGGATGATCATATGTTGTGACGGTCACTTCACGATAACGACTATTAGTTGAGGATTGTATTTAATTTTCTATTTATTGCAACATTGGTTAAAAATAAATCTATAAAAAGTCATTAAAAAACTCCAAATGTCATTAAAAAACTAAAAAAAAAATAAAGGAGGCGCCCTAGTTGGGTGGCGCCTCCACTTTGATTTTTTTTTTTGTATTATTTTATACTACTGCAAGTAAAAATGTAAGTATATTTTGATAAATTCAGATCAAAATATTGGGATAAATTTACGAATTGAATCAAGTTTATCCATAATTTGCAAAAAAATAAATTTCAATAAATTCGGCCACTTTTAATTGCTCGGTATCTCTTTATTTATTCTACGACCAAATATTTTTTTAACCAAATTTTTTTTTTTGGAGGCGCCAACCTATTAGGGCGCCTCCACTAATTTTTTTTTAAAATCTAGTTTCCCCGACAAGCTGTAGCAGTTGCAAACTTCAACAAACTCCACCTTGATGAGAAAATGTCCCTTAAAGAAATATGAGATCTTGCAAAATAAAACTGACTCTATGACTCCACATTGAACCATAGGTACACCATCATCAATAAGACCATCTCGACTTTCTCTCAACCTTTTGTTTAATCACTTAGAGACATCCCCTAAACTCGAGCAATTTTTGAGTTTGTTGGTGTATTTCCTCCAACCTCCATCGAACCCTATTATATAAGTTCAGCTGCTGAAGCAACCTTGTGACTAATATACACTCCTCTATTTTTTTAGTCACCCATGTCCTTTGCAACCTCGAACACCTTCCTCGTTAGACCTTTTTGGCTCGAACTAATACTACAAGCCATAGCATACAATGGGGAGCCTTTTGTTTCACAAAGTAGAACTCTTGACATGTCATGAACTACAACGTTCGGCCTTGAATGAGATACCCAATTTGTCCGTGGTATTACCAATAGCTTCACATTCCCAATACCAAACCTACCCAACACCTTTGTTAGCCTTTAGACAACTATAGCAGAGCCTTGCTAACCTTGTCTCTGTGAATCCTCATTCCAAGAACCCTCTTGGCTGTACTCAAACCATTCATATCAAGACCTCACTCCTTCATACGATCTAACCTTATATACTAAGAGCTTTTCCCACCTCCATCGGAATCCATTAAGGTGACTCCAACTAGAGCCGTGCCCCCACTAACTTGTAGGTGTTCATAGCATCCCTTTCACTCTTCATCACCACCATAACATCTTTCTCCACCTCAATTAGACCACCTTCAACCTTATAGCTATACCCATTATAATCCAAGACTTCTAATGAGATCAAATTTCTTTTGCACTTTAGAACATGCCTAATCCCATACAACTTTCTCTCAACATCATCCTACATCTTAATTTGTAAGTCTCCTACGTCAGCAATTCTACAAGTAGAACTATCACCCATAATCACCTTACCTCAATCAACAAACTTATAGGTATGGAACCAATCCTTATTGGGTGTTATATGAAAAGAATATGCATTATCCAAAGTCTAGAAATCAACAGGATACTTAGGACTTGATAAGATAGAAATACAATCACCATCTCACCCATTTGAATATGAGGCCATATTAATGGACGCCGATCATTTTTTCTCGTGATCCCGAGTTCTTCTTTGACAATTCTTCTTCATGTGCTCCTTTTCTTTGCACTCGAAGAAATTTTCTTTGAACCTCCTTGACCCTGACTTGGATCCTCTTCCTTATTTTCCTTCTATACGACCATGGCTACCCCTTACAATTAGCCTTTCTCTTTATTCATCGCTGGCCTTCTTCCTTTAATGAAACCCTAACAGACTAGTTATATCCTTCAACACTAAGGACTTTTTGTACCAAGTTAGAGTTGTCACCAAACTTTTGTAGGAACTTGGTAAGAAATTTAGCAAGAACAATGCCTTGTCTTCATCCTTGAACTTCACATCGATCCTTATCAAGTCACTCACTAGTTGATTAAAATCATTGATATGTTGGCTCAAATCTGAGCCCTCCATCATCATAAGTCTGTACAATATTTGCTTAAGATAAAGCTTGTTCAATAGAGACTTTGACATTTACCTATGCTCCAATTTCTTCTAAACCCCAGCCGGTGACTCCTCATCTATGACGTGATCATCCGCCAAGCACAAGCGATCGTCGCCACAGTCTTGGCCTCCATCTCTTTCCACTCTTTTCCTCCATCTTCTTAAGCTTCTTCCTTAAGGGTATGTTGGTCATCCCTTGTTGTACCAGTAGATCTTTGACACGCCTTTGTCTTAGCCCGAAATTCGATGAGCCATCGAACTTCACCAAGCCAAATTTCTTACCTCTCATACCAGTTGTTAGGAATTTACCACAGGAGAACAAGAACGCACAAAGAACAATAGACACAAGAGATTTTGTGGTTCGACATAATGCCTACGTCCACGGAGAGAAAGGAGAACTTTTATTGATGAGATACGAGTTACAAAGTCATACATAAACTAAAGTAACATGTCTTTATATAGAGACAAACTCTTGCACACCAAAAAATATATCTAGGTCTTCCAAAGAGTTCGAGCAAAATAAAAAATAGCTGCCAACATGCCCTAGCGGGCGTTAAAGACCTAGTGACCGCTAGGCCACACCTTCTGTCCACCACCCCTAGCGTCTATTAGGGGGCTAGCGTTCGCTAGCCTTGGCTTCTTTGCCTATTTGACGGCAGCCAAAAAGCTAGCGGGCGCCATCTAGTTCCACATTCTCGCTAGTCACAAGACAAAATTGAACTCTTCCCTTATTTAATTTGATCATCTCACAAAATAAATAGTATATAAAACATAAACACACTCAAAAAGCAAATGAAAGGGTACATGAGTAAATTAATATGTTTCCCCTATTTTCAACCCCCGATGAAAGCGCTCTTTATTCATCAAATCCTTCAAAATAATGAAATAATCCAAATCTGGTCCCACTAATATTATAACGTTGTAAAGTCCAGACATATCCCTATCGTAAGCAATTCAAACACAAGTTATAAGCTTTACCTTTCTCAACAAAAAAAAGAGAGAGTTATAAGCTTTACAACCATACACCTGCTTCGCAATAGACCACTGTACTTTGGTGCCTGCAAAACAAACAATTTTTAACCATGATATTTGGGTAGTCATTAAATTAACTAATACATTCGAGTTTATTTGAATCACATTCCTCAAAAAAAAATTCAAAGAACAGTCAATCATGTTCCGAATTAGTAATTTCTAAAAATCTCTTATTGATTAATATGCTCAATAATTGCAAAATCATCAGTTTACCAATTTAGTTTGTTTCTTCTTTCTCACAAATTACGTTAAAAATATTTGCACATAGTGTACAAATCCTGACCAGGTTTCAAATCCTGACAATTGTAGTCATGCTATTAAAATTTTATATTTAAAAAAATATATTCCCCAAATAAGTTTAAAACATCCACATAAAACACATTAAAAAAATTGGGAAGGAACATAATTAATTGAGTTTCCTTTATTCCAGTCAGTCAAAATGTTTTCTGTTGTAGTTAATCCATTAAACATAATCTCTCCTCTTTTTTTATAGATAAACATAATCTCTCCTCTTCAAAATAACGCAACGATCAAAATGCTGCCCCACTTAATAGTAATACTGTAACGTTCCAACATCTAGATATAATTTTTTCCTTTAAATTTTTTCAAAAATATTTGATATTTAGATACTTATTGATTGACTAATTTACATAATATTTGACATGAGTCACACTTATAATTTTTTAATATTGTTTAATTCTGAAATCTTGATTTTAAAACGATTACGGGCCATAAAAAAGCAATTGAAAACAAGTCGGAATATATGTTTTAAAACTTGCCCCCCGCCTCGAAGGAGACCACTTGCACTTCAGTCCCTACATAACCAGCTATTTACCAGTTAAGTTCTCTTCTCCCGTAGAGAAAGCTCACCTATTTAGAATGTTGATGTAAAAGGTATTTGCCTTACCAATACAAGGTGTATAAGATTTGACGAAGATATTGGGTTCAAATTCAGGTAAAATGTATTAGGTATAAAATTTATCTTAAAAAAATTATCAAGAAAGTTGTAATATCTTAATCAATTTATGTTTGAACATTTGAGAAGGCATTCTTAAATACTTGTTGATTTTTTTGTTATTTTTAAAAAATCATACTTGACTCGAACTTGAATTAGTCAGTGCAGTGAGTGTTCCGAGTACCGACCGGTAAAAAAACTTAGCCCAAAGAGCAAACTAACTATATTAATACCAAGTCTTATCCCAAGGAAAAGAAAAATTGAATCACCGGCTATCTCGATCTTGAAGGTATGATCTCTATCCACCAAATTAATTAACTAAAAAAACTTTGGGGGGAGAGAGAGATCTCTTCTTCTTCCTTTATTTAATTTGATCATCTCACAAAATATATAGTATATTGTTGGGGGAAAAAATGTGTTTCGCTCTTCAACATATATACAACTTAGTTACACACATTCAAAAAGCAAATGAAAGGGTACACAAGTAAATTGATATGTTTTCCTATTTCCAATCCTTAAATAATGAAACAATCCAAATCCGGTCCCACTGCAATTTGGTCCATGCAAACAAACAATTTTTAACCATATACTTGAATAATTATTAGATTGACTAATATATTTAAATTTGTTTGGATCACATGATTTCCCTCAATAAAAAGGTTCAAAGAACAGTCATTCATGATAAAACACGACTATATTCTTAAATTGGAACTCATAATTTCTAACAATCTCTTGTCGATTGCAAAATCATCGGTTTACCAATTTAATTTGTTCCTTCTTTCTCACGGACTACGTTAAAAAAAATTCCCCCAAATAAGTATAAAACATCCACATAAAACTCACTACATTTTAAAAAAAGAATTTCATCTCTTGGTGTTTTCCTGTTTTTATGGCTTTTGATCTTGGCTGTGCAATATGTGGCCTTTTGCTTGGTTACGTTTTATCAGGAGAGTTAGATAGTTATTTATCTGGTAGGTAATATTTTGATAAATTTCTATTTAGTTCTTTTTATGATGTAATTATCTGGTTGTAAGTATCATCGGGATTTTTTGAGAAGTAATATACTTTCACTCATTGTTTTTAAAGATGCAGTCCGATGGGCAGTTCGACCAGTCGGACCACGAATCGAAAGGGTAACAACGTCTCAAAAAAATAGGTCAGGATGCCAACCTAACGAACCGGACTTTTACCAGTTGGACCGAATGGTTGGACCAAAAAAGTGACCAAAAAATTCTGGTTCGTTAGGTTTGCCCAAAAAAAATCAATAATCGAGCCTCAACTTATCGTATTTTGCTATTTTCTTTCTAACTTCCAACCCTAGAATTTAAAAACCTTTCCGGGCACATGTTTAAACCTTCCTTGGCACATATTTTTGATTCTATTTATGCATGTGTTTGATATTTTTGGAGGTGTGAGTATGATTACATATACGAATATACATATATTCTATATTATATAATTTTTTAAAATATTTTTTATTAAAAAAATTTTGGTCCGCCCAGCAGTTCAACTGTCAGACCAGTCGACCCGGAGGTCAGACCAAAATCCGAGTCGGGTTCCGGGTCACTTTTGAAAAGAATGCTTTCACTTATAAATTGTTTTTTGAAAAGGAACATAAGTAATTGTCTGTCCTTTATTGTAGCCAGTCAAAATATTTTATGTAGTTTATCCATTAAACATGATCTCTCCTCTTCAAAATAACGCAACAATCAAAATGCTACCCCACCTAATGGTAATACCGTAACGTTCCAACATCTAGATATAATTTTTTTTCCTTCGAATTTTCTTGGAAAATATTTAATATTTGAATAGTTATTAATTGACTAATGCAAAAAATGAGTTACATAATATTTGACATGATTCACACTTATTATTTTTTAATATTATTTTATTCTTAAATCTTGAACTTAAAACGATTACGGACCATAAAAAAGCAATTGAAAATAAGTTAGAATATAAGTTTTAAAACTAGACCCCCGCATCAAAATAGACCACTTGCAGCTCAGTCCCTACAGAACCAGGTATTTACCAGTTCAGTTCTCTTTTCCCGTAGAGAAAGCTCACCTCAGACAACGACCGGATTTCAACGGGTGCGTGTCCTCTTCCTCGCCCTCCAAGTCCAGTTCTAACCCTAGAAACTTGGGTCTCTGTTTATTACAGGTTTAATCCTTTTATTTATCTCTCAATTCCCCAAAAATATCTGTTAATTTTTTTTTCTTTTTGTTTTATATCTCTTCCCCCCCTAAAAAAGAAACGGAAACTAATCAGTTTGTGGATGCCTATTTTTTTTTCTCCTCTCTTTTAAAACAGATTCCAACTCCTTCCTATGTAAATTTGAAGCCTTTTCTTTGTAATTACCTCTGTCACATCTTTTATTAAGCTTTTTTGGATTTAGTTATGTGGGTTCTTTCCGGTTAATGAATCTCTGAAGAGGGTATTAAATATTTATTTTTTTGGTAGCCGTTCCCATTGCGTCCGAGATAGGTTTACTTGGTAAAGACTTGTTCTTTCCCATTTAAGGTTCTTAAAAAAGAAGTCTTTTGGGGGCCAATTCAATTCTGAGCCTTTTCCAGGTTCCTAAATTTGACCAAATCCGGATGTTCCCATTTGAGAAAAAAAGAGCCTAAAGTCTTTTGTTGATCTTGCCTCCTTGTTTCCTTGATCTGTTTTGGAAAAACCCAGAAGCCAGAAGAGCTAGAACATGTACAAAGCAAGTGCCAGAAGGGAAGTCTCCTTGGATTTCCAGCCTCAAGTTTCCATCTTGAGGCCGAGCATCCATTCGAGGAGGGCTAATTTGGTTGTCAAGTTCCAGGACCTTTATGGGTTCACCGTTGAAGGCAATGTGGATGATGTTAATGTGTTGAATGAGGTTAGGGAGAAGGTCAGGCAACAAGGGAGGGTTTGGTGGTCTTTGGAGGCCAGCAAAGGTGCCAATTGGTACCTGCAGCCCTGCGTGTCCTCTATATCGGAAGGGATTGCGTTGAAATCTTCCTTAAAGTTGTCTCATTTAGCCAATGCAATCACCTTGAAGAGGCTTATTAGGAAAGGGATACCGCCCGTGCTTAGGCCAAAGGTCTGGTTTTCCTTGTCTGGGGCCGCCAAGAAAAAGTCCACCGTGCCTGAGAGCTATTACAATGATCTGAACCAGGCTGTGGAAGGGAAGGTTACCCCGGCCACAAAGCAAATTGATCATGTGAGTCTTAGTTTCGGCGATTCTGTGTTGCATTGTGATGTTGAATGTTGTTGTGTTCGTGGTTAATTTGCAGGATTCTTTTTGTTGTTGATATTTTATCTTGTTTTCTATTGCGGCATCGCCCGAAGGAAAGCCCTGGTTGTGCCCCATGATCGAGAAATATATTAGGTTAGCATGTTTGGCTATCTGATCGATGAATTTATAATCAAGCAGATGGATGGTTTGAGGCTGTTTTGTTATCTGATTTCTTTGATTGGTAAGTTTCAAATATTGAAGATTTAACTTGTTTCACATTATAGTGATGCGTTTCGACGATGGTCATATGATTTAGTTTAGAGGAAATAAAAACAGAGGAGATCAACATTTGTTTTAGTGACATGATAGGTTTGTCAGTTTTCATTGTTTGGTATTACTATTTTATGATGATGTTATTGATTCTACTCTGATTCCGGATTTCTTACTTCCTTTATTTCAGGATTTGCCGCGAACCTTTCCCGGTCATCCATGGTTGGACACTCCAGAGGGCCATGCTGCTCTACGGCGCGTTCTTGTAAATTACTCATTTCGTGATTCTGATGTTGGCTATTGTCAGGTGAGTTCATAGAATCTTCATAGAACTCAAACATGAAACTCTTCCGATGCATACCTGATTCTTAATCTTCTATCATGTCTCCTGAATTCACCTATGCTGGTTTAGCTGTTTCGCTGGACGAAGCAACTAATGTTGAGTGCTTGAACTATGATCAAATGCAATAGATTGTGAGCGCAGTCTATATTAGGCTATTAGCCTTGTTTTGTTGTCTACTGGGGAACAGTTGCCTATTTCCTGGAAGTGATTTGCACGTGTTTTCTGTTTCTTATCATGTTCGAGTCCATTCTAACAATTTGTATCGTTGGAACAGGGGTTAAACTACGTTGCAGCTTTACTGTTGCTTGTGATGAAAACAGAGGAAGATGCTTTTTGGATGCTGGCGGTTCTTCTTGAAAATGTCTTGGTTAATGACTGCTACACAACCAACTTATCGGGATGCCACGTTGAACAAAGGGTGTTTCAAGACTTGCTTCATCAACACAGTCCAAGGTGGTTCATCTTTCAATTGCTTCAGAAAGGTCACATTGCTATTCAAGTTTTCATTTCTAACTTTTTAAAGGTTGCAAGTGCAGGCTAGCTGCTCATCTAGAAGAGTTAGAGTTTGATGTCTCCCTCGTTGCCACCGAGTGGTTTCTGTGCCTGTTCTCTAAGAGCCTGCCATCTGAGGTTAGAACTATAATCTCTCTCTCCCCCCACATGGAGTAATTTTGGTTGCATTTGGCACTTCTTTTGCGAATAGCTAATTGGCTTTATTTTCCAGACCACTCTTCGGGTGTGGGATATCCTGTTTTTCGAGGGGGCCAAGGTTTTGTTTCATGTAGCTTTGGCCATCTTTAAGGTGTGGCACTCTTGCTCGTTGGCTGTTTGATTTTATGTTTTTCAAATATCAATATCTCCGGATGATATGATAATGGAATCTCGAATTGGTGGATTGCAGATGAAAGAAGAGGAACTGCTTATAACACACCATGTCGGAGATGTGATTAACATAATACAAAGAATCACTCATCATCTCTTTGATCCCGAAGAATTGTTGACGGTATGATAAATGATCTTCTGATTTTCGTTGTTCTGCAGTAAAACAAGTTCTGTGGTCTGTGGTATCAAAGTCGCAAATAACTACATTTGTGACAATTGATTAACCCTATAAGAGAGAATAAGTTGGATGTCGATATATTACTCTCCTTCCCCTCCGCGGTAGTTCAACTCTTTTACTCGTTCCTTTACCTGGCTAAGGCATTGAACCCGAAAGCTACTTGGAAACCGCGGCTTGTACAACTTCATACTAGTGTCTAACCCACATCGGGAACTTTTGCAGGTGGCTTTCGATAAGATAGGTTCCATGACAACCAACACGATATCGAAGCAAAGGAAGAAGCAGGAACCTGCAGTAATGGCGGAGCTTGACCAGAGACTGAGAAGATTAAACTCGTTAAGCGAACAGAAGTAGTCGTGGCAACATCCGACAACTCCGGTGTTCATGTAAGACAAACTTGGAGACGGGTTTACGAGTGCTGTCCCTTGCCAACATTGTTTACAAAATGGGGAACATGCGAAAAAGACTGATCTTGTTCCGAGGAGATCTTGTAGTAGGAGGTCCCATGTAAATTTTGGATGTCTACGAACCTGTATATCACGAAATGAATGAATTGGAAGGTTTGGCAAGGTTCAAGCCATGGCATTTCCGGTTTTAATCATATCTCATTATAAATATTTCATAATCCGTTATTTAGACTTACAATAATAATTATTTTTTCCGGAAAAAAAGGTGAGCTTCTTGTTTTGAACTATTTTTTTAGAAACAGTCTAGGTTACTTATAATTAGGTTGGAAAATTGTTAAAAAGCAGTACATCAAATTCCAATGGATGGGATGACACCAAATCCAAAGGAAGCGCCTGGAGAATGAATAGATCTGAGCTCTGCAGCAAGTTGAGTGTTTGTTACAAGAGACGAAGCTGTATTCAATTCTCGACCCAATCCGAAACCGGAGGCCCATATGATTTTGCTCCTAATATTGCATCAGGCTCGCTTTCAAGACCATAATTTTTCTACCATACAAAAACTAATCGACTCGAATTTAAATTAATTGTCTAATAAATCCCATCACATCTTTCCTCTTCGTCGACATGTCATCGCTCCTCTGAAGATGATCCAATTAATCCCATCAGACTCATATTTAGTTAATCAGTTCGATGTTCGAAATTTTTTTTAAAAAATAAAAATTCTATTACTCCTTAAAAAAACTCCAGGAATAATTACATCAAGATAATTTCATCCCATATAGAACAAAATAGACACAAATCAAATAGCTAACTACAAGATAAGATCTATCTATAACTCACTAATTTAGAATCCACAAAAACAAACCAGAATAGGTTCTCAACTCCTTGAATCAAGACAACAACCAAAACAGCATCGACCACTAATACCAAAAGCCAAGAACCAAAACAGCAAACATGAGATTCAATGAGGTTCATGGGCCACCAAAACACCAAACAGTGAGGACCACCAAAACCAAAACATCAAAATGGGTTCATGGAAGTTTGAAATCCTTGTTTTGGTCTTTCCCGGCTACTGTATCTCTTAACTAAAGAACGTCACTTGTGTACATAAGTAGTGACAAGTAAACAACGATTTTTTCCTGGTCGGACAGTAATCACACATTCGGTAACATATATAACGTACACCTTGAACATATTCATTTACACACAGGCTCAAAGGACCGACAACAAAGGTCCGTACAATAATACATATGTTGGAATATAATACTATAGCCGGCTACAGCTTCTTTATTACTATATACGGGTCGACGAGGGGTTACCTACTTCCAACGCATATGCCTTTCTTCCGTAATTACCATACGGTGAAACTACGCATATGCATCCACTTATTTACTATTTATACTTGGGAACAGCGAGTTGCTCAAGGCTGCGTCTTGCCCCCGCCGCCACCTCCGCCTCCCCGTCCTCCACCGCCTCCTCCCCTTCCGCCTCCACCACCTCCTCTTCCACCACCGCCACCCCTTCCTCCGCCTCCCCTGCTACCGCCACCTCCACTCCTACCTCCGCCACCACCGCTGCTACCGCCTCCTCCCTTGCTACCTCCGCCACCACCTCTGCTACCGCCTCCTCCACCTGTCCTATCCTCGGCTCCTTGGTTCGCTGCCTCCTCTACTCTGTTAGCTGGCCAAGTACAATAAAGTACATTAATTAAATTTGAAAACCCTTAATATATACAGTAACCCATGCATGGTATAGATAAAGCTCACATGCAAAAAGGTGGTAATTAAAACCGAGAAACAAATAAGTTGGACGTTCATAAACCCCAAATTATATACCATTTTTATCAGCGGCCTCGTTGGTTTCTTGTTTATTATCAGCACCGCAGCACCTCCCGCCACCGCGTCCGCCGCCACCTCCACGTCCTCCGCCGCCCCATCCGCCACCGTGTCCTCCTCCACCATAGCCACCACCTCCGTGTCCTCCATGACCGCCCCATCCGCCACCTCCATACCCATCCGCCCCGCCATTCTTCTCATCCACCGGTTTAGCAGCTTCCCCCTCTGTCCCCACAAACATAGATTAACAAATGAGTACACACAACACACAATCAAACAAGCTCATGCTTCGACTTTTATCGAGTGATAATTTTATTATTGGTCCTAAGTTTATTTTCTCTTCACTAATTTTTATTAAATAATGATAATTCGGTCACTCGGTATAAAAGATTATCATATTCTGATAATTGGAATACTAACGATGCTTCTCTTCTTTGGATGCCTCCCCCTGGGCGGAGATTACCAGAGCAAACGCTAGGAGGAGACCTAAGAAGAGCACAAAACCCTTAGAAGTCCTCATCTTGTCTATTTGTTTCAATTTTCCTTAACCAAGTGTTTATCCAACTAGGTGGTTCAAGGGACTGTTCCTCAAATTTATAGCGTTGGGCGACGACAAGACATAGTACGTACGTAAGACTGAGCAAAGCGGTGACCGATCGGCGATCCATTGGCCCGACATATTTAAAGCAGCTTCCGCGTCGGGACAATGTTTTCAGCTGGCCGTTGGTGGGGGATTAGATATTGATCTGCTTCTGTTCGCTCCATGTGTAGCTCTGGTCGGAGAAATGTCCACCCGGCGACCGAGGGAGTCACGTCAGTGGCATGTTTAGGGCTTGTAGGGTGGCATCTGGCGTTTCATCACATGGGCTTCATGCACTAATCACGCATGTGTTCTTTTTGTCCGTGTCGTTCAATATGTAAATGCATCGTTACGAATTTTTTTTGAATGAATTTTATATTAATGAGTTTGATTCACATTATTTAATAAATTTATTGATCCAAACTCTATATTTATGTTAGACAAAGTTGC
Organism: Hypericum androsaemum; assembly: GCA_963995505.1. Taxonomy (NCBI): domain Eukaryota; kingdom Viridiplantae; phylum Streptophyta; class Magnoliopsida; order Malpighiales; family Hypericaceae; genus Hypericum; species Hypericum androsaemum. The sequence continues at coordinate 5,158,030 of OZ023180.1, forward strand.
AAAATTTTTTTTCCTTTTTAAATGTTGATTGTCGAGGGGAAGATAAAGGAAAATTGCATATTTTACTTTCAGACGCCACGTGTCAAGACCATAGTAAGAAGAAGACAGCTGGATTAGATTCAGCGATGCTATCCGGAAGAAAGTCAAACCGTCACAATCCTCCCGGGAACCGGACAATCTTTGCAATCAGGAAATAAATCAAGATTTATAATATATTAGATGTAAATAATAAGAGATTTTAATTTTTTGAAAATTTATTTTAAGTTTTATAAATAAAAAGAATAAGTTCACTTAAGCCCCAGTAGTTTAATACATTTTTACTTAAATACTTTGTAGTTTAACTTTTTCATTTTGATGAATTCGATTTTTTTGTGACCCTCCTAAATAGGGTTAATGTTCCTTTTTGGCACTTCCATGGTAATCCACATCTGCACAACATTATATTTATCTTTACTAGGTGGTGTTGATGTGAAAAAGTTAAAAAAAATTCTCTACTTAAATCCCTAATCTCCCAAATCAAACAACACCCTTGTATTCTTGTTGGAGCATAAAAATTATATGCCGGGTGTTGGACAGAAATGGTTGTTTCCGGGTTTCCATGGAGAGGTCCGGACTCGTCGTCGTCTTTGGACGGCCCATTCGACCACTCGGTTCACTCTAAGGTAGACGGTAGTCTACCGCCCTTCAAGGCGGACGGTAGCATGCCGCCCTTCATGTGCAAGCATGGGCGGTAGGATCCGCTTTGGAACATGAGCGGTAGGCCCGGTTCGGCCTTTATCTTGGAAGAGCCGGCGGTAAGCGAGACGATAGGGATAGCTCATGGGCGGTAAGTTCCGCCTAGGGCCTGAGCGGAAGGAGCCCACTTGGAAGAGCTGGCGGTAAGCGAGACGATAGGGATGGCTCATGGGCGGTAAGTTCCACCTCGGGCCTAAAGGCGGTAAGGCCCGTTACAGGCATATAGGCGGTATACTGCTTGTGAAGGACTCGGGCGGGAAGCCCATTTGGTCCGCATAGGCGGGAGGCTTTGGTCCATTTTGGGGTTTGCTTCAGGACTAAAGGCGGTAAACATGACGGGGTTGAGACGGGATTTTACATAGAAGATTCGTGAATGGGCGAGTTGCCTTGTGTTTTTCTAAGTTGAGCCGGGATTTTCGAGATTCGGGCGAGATCTTGGGTCTTAGTTACTTGGTCGGCACGTCGGGATGTTCAGATTTGGAAGCGGGATTTGTTCATTTAAGGAACACGGCTTGGATTTTCCTAATCTAAGCCGGGTGGATTCGGAAACAACATATTCGTTCGGGACGGCGTTTCTTGCACAGGAAGGATGGAGCTAGGTCAAGACGTGCTATATAAAGGGAGCTCGGACAACGGAGACGGACATCACCAACACATCAAACAACAACTATCTTTACTTTTTATCTTAGCTTAGCTCGTAGCCCGTAGTTCTTTTTTCTCCCTCTCCCTTAGATTGAACGTCTAAGGTTCACTCTTTTTTCACCCTCTCCGTTAGGCCGACCTTGGGACGACCACTCCGGATCCGTCTCGGGTAGTCTTGACGTTCTTGTACCCACTTTCTCCGCAACATATTTTTGGCACGCTCGGTGGGACTAAGGAGGGCGTCTGAGAAGGCGGTCTAGCTTCGTTCGATCAAGATGACCAAGAACCATGCTGCTCAAGCCAATTCCAACCCCAAGGAGGCGGCATCCGCTTCCCAGCAACTCGTTGGGAGGAGTTCATCCGACGCGGTTTCTGGCAAGGAGGCGGCACTACCCATATCTTCTCAGCCACCTGCTAGGAGGAACTCATCCAACTCGGCTCACATCAAAGAGCCGGCTCTCCCTACTATCCAGACGGGTATCAGGAGGAATACCACCATCACGTCTTCCTTTAAGGAGAAGCTCACCGCCATAGCTAGAATGCTCGATGATATCAATGCTTGACTCGATAAGATTCGACATGATAATAAGGAGGAGATGAGATGTAGCGACGAAATTCAGATACGAGGTGACAAGTCCTATCATAGACTTTCCAATCAACCCCAAGGAGTTTGGGACGCCATGGACGAAGTACCTCAGCAAACATCCCCTAGTCCCGATCTCGGTGAGGCATACATAGGGCCATCATCCCTTATTCAGCCTACTTCGAGGCAACCGGTATGGTCTATACCTTATCGTGATGCCGAGACTCCAGACTTCACAAATTTACTCAGCCGACACCCATCGGTTGAGGCTGCCAATGACCCAATCTTGCAAGAATCCTTTATGAGTGAGGAGATCCAAGAGGTTCCTGTGACGGGCATCGACTACCCAATGTTTCATGATGTTACTTATGTTCCGACCATCGAGCTCGATGACGATGACATCAACCAACATGAAGAGCTCAATGAGGATGATGAGCTCGATGAGGATGATGTCAATCGAGAAGAAAAGCTCGATGAGGACGACGTCAATCGACAAGGAGAGCTCGATGAGGATGACATTAATCGTCAACTGGTGTTCGGATCTACCCAACAACAAGGGACGGAAGGACAACTTTAACTCTCTCAATTTGAGGGTTTGGCTTCACATCAATGTCTCGGGGGGCAACCGGCAATCAACCCCCCCGCGAGTACTTTCGTTGCTATGGTTGGCATCCAACGAAGCCAAAAAGGAGAGATGCCAAAGCCGACAAAGGCCAACCCTAAGACCCAGAGGGAAAGACTCGGGAAGCAGGGATGGCTGGACTCTAAGAAGGCAATGGCTTACCCTAAGACTCAGCGGGCAAGACTCGGTAGGCAAGGACGACCGCCCGATAACGGCGTTCCAAAAGCTCGGAAGTCTTTTTGTCCGAGGGGAGCTGATAGCCCAAAGAAAATAAAGGCCGACCCCACGACCCGGTGGACAAGACTCAGGGGGCACGGAAGGCCACCTGATAACGGTATCTCAAAGGCTCGGAACTCCTTTAGTATGAAGGGAGCCAATGGTCCCAAGAGAGGGAAGGTCGACCTTAAGACCCGAGGAGCAACACTCTGGGGACAAGGACGGCCACCCGATGGCGATATCCTAAAGGCTCAGAAGTCCTTTCACATGAGGGGAGTCGATAACCCTAGGCAAGGGAAGGCCAACCTTGAGACCCGAGAGGCAAGACTCGGGGGGTAAGGATGGCCGCCCGATAGCGGCATTTTTAGGACTCAAAAGTTTTGTCCAAAGATAGCTGATGAGACGTGGTGGATCAATCATCCTCGTATCAAGGTGGACCTTCAAGATGGGTCCAACCCACACCGGTATGCCTTCGATCGACTTGGAGACAAAAAGGTCACCACTAAGCCACCAACGCAAGACGTCCTCACCAAGACCCAGAGGCGTCGCCTTAAGAGAAAGGTCCAGAAACAGAAGCAAGTCATCGAGTTTCTCGAAGGGCAATTGGTGGAACAAAAGGCCAAACTGGAGGAACGAAAGGCACTCCTAGCTCGCCCATGGGTGAAATACTATTTAGCCTCGACTCGAGGCCAGGCCAAGGAGGTCGAAGTTGATAAGGAAAAGAATGGAAATGACCTCAAGCATATTAGGGAAGTCCGACCCAAGGCACCCACTGACCTACGTGGGAAGTTGATCCGTAAATGGGTACCTAAAATGAGAAGCGGGATCCGCCCAAAGAAGGATTACCCTCAGAAGGCGGGATCGACCGTAAGAGAAAGGAGGTCTCGGTTGACATTGAGACGAGGTACATCAAGTTTGGGGACTTCCTAAGCAAGCTAAAAATTAATATGACGTCGGCTATCCTTGAACCAGAACCTGGCCAACCAAGCCACTTCAAGATTGACGTGATCGAAGGAGACCTTATTGACCCGCGAGTATGAGAGGCGTGCTCAACCATACTTACGGTGGGGGACTTCGATGGCAGCGTCACGATTGCAAAGGCCTTCCGAGGGGGATGCGAGCGTTTAAAGCTCATTTACGTCATGAATCATATCAGCAGGGAGCCGGTCAAGAGAGTCTTCGTGGACAACGGGGTGGTGAACATCCCTCCTCACTCACTTTCCAAAAACTCAAGCAAGGAGAGGGAGATACTGACCTTGATCAGCACATCCATGGCCAACTTTATCGAGAAGGGGCAAAACTCGATCTGCTCTAGTCAGGTAGTCCCATCTTCCAATCGCCAATATCTAATTTAATGGAAATTGGATGGAAATGAGGAGATTGTGTTGGTCGATGCCCGTCCATTCATGTCGGCCGCATGCTACATTGAAGTGGTCTTCTACGACGGGTTCATAGTGTCAACAAGGGTGGCTTGGAGCAGCATGGACGATCAGTTTTCCCGGTATGTTACCTCGGCCAAATGGGAGGTCCTTACAGCCCGATGGCCGATCAGTGCCATACCTGGGGGGCAAGCCCTCCGTCTTACTTGCAAGGAGTAAGGCAATACGAAAGGTGACAAGGTAATTAGAGGTCTACGCTTTGTCACATATGAGTCGGCCGAGGTGTCTTTGAGAACAATGGCCTAGACCTCCTGGGGTGCATAAGAGAAAGTGACCATCACTGTACCCCAAGCAACTTCCTACCGCCAAGGCTTAGGTGAAGGATCCTATGATGCAACAAATTCATCAAGACAAGAGGATTTTTAAGGACCACGTCAACGCTTCTCGCCTGGTCGTATCGAAGCGTTAACGTGCGGGGGGCATTGTTGGAGCATAAAAATTATATGCCGGGTGTTGGACAGAAATGGTTGTTTCCGGGTTTCCATGGAGAGGTCCGGACTCGTCGTTGTCTTTGGACGGCCCATTGGACCACTCGGTTCACTCTAAGGTAGACGGTAGTCTACCGCCCTTCAAGGCGGACGGTAGCATGCCGCCCTTCAAGGCGGACGATAGCATGCCGTCCTTCAAGGCGGACGGTAGCATACCGCCCTTCAAGCCAGACGGTAGCATGCCGCCCTTCATCTGCAAGCATGGGCGGTAGGATCTGCTTTGGAACATAAGCGGTAGGACCGGTTCGACCTTTCTCTTGGTTGAAGGCGGAAGGAAAATCCCGCCTAGGGCCTGAACGGGATGAGCCCGCTCGGGGGAGTTGGCGGTAAGGCCCGCTTTGGAGCCTGGGCGGTAGGCCTACGGGTCTCATGGTTCACTCTAAGGCGGGCGGCAGTATACCGCCCTTCATGTGCAAGCATGGGCGGTAGGATCCGCTTTGGAACATGAGCGGTAGGCCTGGTTCGGCCTTTATCTTGGAAGAGCCGGCGGTAAGCGAGACGATAGGGATAGCTCATGGGCGATAAGTTCCGCTTAGGGCCTGAGCGGAAGGAGCCCACTTGGAAGAGCTGGCGGTAAGCGAGACGATAGGGATGGCTCATGGGCGGTAAGTTCCGCCTCGGGCCTAAAGGCGGTAAGGCCCGTTACAGGCATATAGGCGGTATACTGCTTGTGGAGGACTCGGGCGGGAAGCCCATTTGGTCCGCATAGGCGGGAGGCTTTGGTCCATTTTGGGGTTTGCTTCAGGACTAAAGGCGGTAAACTTGACGGGGTTGAGACGGGATTTTACATAGAAGATTCGTGAAGGGGCGAGTTGCCTTGTGTTTTCCTAAGTTGAGCCGGGATTTTCGAGATTCGGGCGAGATCTTAGGTCTTAGTTACTTGGTCGGCACGTCGGGATGTTCAGATTTGGAAGCGGGATTTGTTCATTTAAGGAACACGGCTTGGATTTTCCTAATCTAAGCCGGGTGGATTCGGAAACAACATATTCGTTCGGGACGGCGTTTCTTGCACGGGAAGGATGGAGCTAGGTCAAGACGTGCTATATAAAGGGAGCTCGGACAACGGAGACGGACATCACCAACACATCAAACAACAACTATCTTTACTTTTTATCTTAGCTCGTAGCCCGTAGTTCTTTTTTCTCCCTCTCCCTTAGATTGAACGTCTAAGGTTCACTCTTTTTTCACCCTCTCCGTTAGGCCGACCTTGGGACGACCACTCCGGATCCGTCTCGGGTAGTCTTGACGTTCTTGTACCCACTTTCTCCGCAACAATTCTCACAAATTCTTCAGATCTCCCAAATCTATCAGGGTAGGAGAGTAGGGTTGGAGAGAGAGCTCGAGAACATATTGATGAGGTCAGGGTAAGGGAGTTGGGTCGGGCCGTTGGGGTAAGGGAGTCGGGATCGGTGTGGTCTTCTAGATTTGGGAATTTAAGTTAAGATTTTTGTAACGTTTCTATGTCAGCGCTACGTAGGATAGAAAGTTGTTACATGATGCTCACATGGACAATCATGAAAATGTCAAAAGTGTTAACATTTTTAACCCTTGTTAGCAGTTTGTCACCAAAAGTATTAAATTTGGAAATTTCCGTCAACAAAGCAGCAAAAGTGAAATTACAAGTTACTTGAGTAAAAATGCGTGAAATCCTAGAAAAAAAATACTATTGAAAGAGTAACTCCTACTTAAATTTTGACATTGCTCAACTCTGAATACTAAGTATTCTAATAAAAAGTTTATACTATACATATACAATTTTTTTTAAAATGCATCACAGAATTCGTTATCAAAAAACTACCCATTGGCCATTATACACTTCACTCCTTTGTTACTACATATTTATGCAATTGTTTGCCATTCATCTTACTATAATAATGTAAACCTCCTTTTTTGGTCCGGTATGATAGAAATGACATAACTATCCTTCTTAAAATTCCCAATCCTCTTTACACATGAGCTCCACGTCAACCCCTCCCCCTCCTCCGCCGCCCGTGTTCCCCTCCATCTTCCCAACCCCCGCCCCGCCCCTTCTTAAAGACAGTGAAGAGTGAAAGCATTGAAATGGCGACCTAGGATGAAGGAGAGGAAGATGGTGAACATAAGGAGAAGACAGTTCAGTCCCGGCTTATCGGTATGCATCGTCTCGGGGTCGAAGTCCTTCGATGTTTCCGCCGTTGGATTCGCCAGAAGCATGGGCTCAGCGACTTCTTCCATTGTTGACGGTGCTCCTCCGGCGAAGTGTGAGCTACGGTGCCTGCGAGTGGAACTGGGGATCGAAGAATTGGAATTGCTTCGGCTTCTGTGAGAGAGAAGGGGAAATCAGATGGCAAGTCGTTTGATGCAGGTGACACGTCGTTTAGGTCATCCGAAGCTGAAATCATCGAAGGGAAAAACGATGTCGTCCAAGAGAGTTGAACGGAACGACGTCGTGGATGGAAGCTGGCCCATCAGCTTGATTATCTCTCACTTTATGTCGGCCCGTTTCTGTTTTGTTCTACTTTGGTAAGGGTAGTTCGGACTTTTTGTGACTTATCTGGGTGTCATCCCATAAGTCCTATATTATAAATAAAGTAAGGTGGATGAGCAGCAACAGTTTCCATGCTGTGAAAAGAAAACAAATTCAGTTACATAACAAACACTCTTCTAACCTCGATTCTCTCATTGCCTCCTGAGGCCAGCTTGCGTTTTTCGGAGCTCCTTCTCCACCATTTTTGGGCTCCCTGTAACTCAGTCATCACTAAATTAAGCAAGTAGGGATTTTTTTATATAGAAATTGGCATGTTATTTGTTTCCCTTCAATTCTATCTCGGAATTTATTAATGTAACATTGTTTTGGAATTAATATTCGATGAAATAATAAAATAGTAGTAACAATATAATTTGTGTATAAACTAAGGACCGGAATATAATTTATCTATTATTAATTAATACATTTTCTTCCAATTTTAAGGGTTTTCAACTGTGAATTTGAACATCCAACCAATTCACTAATGATGACAAATAATAAAAAAATTAAATTTTCTTAACCTATCAAAAAAATTTCTTAAGAATAATATGGATTCAAATATCAAGTATAAAAAATATTGGTATAAAAATCACTTCTAAATAATTTTTTTTAATAATAAGATTCAACATCTTATCTTATATCTTACTATAATAAAAGAAACTTCTTTTTTAGGTAGTTTGGTGTCACACCGTAGAAATGTAAAAACTACCCATCAGTTAAATCATGATATTTTTTTTCTGATCGATGAGGGAAATGAGAACGGACGTCGTCGAGGGATGAGCGAATCCTGACGGACATGACGAGGACGAAGGGGGAGGAATCGGGGAGGAATATTTTGGCGCGGTAGATGGGACAGTTGGCATAGGATCGGAGCTAGATATCGATGTAATCCACGTGAAAAGGGTGGGAGTAGGCCGAGAGAGTCCTCACGTAGTCGTTCTCTTCGAACTCCAGCAAGCACATGACTCAGTCTCGCAGAACGGCGTCGTTCGACGATAGATTGTAGAGGGAGAGAAGGATCGTCTTGATGACAGAGTTATCGAGCCCATAGGGAGAGTACACGTGGAAGCCAGCGATAGAAGTAACCGTGATACTAAGCACGTTAAAAAAAAATATCAATAAATAATATGTTTTGCGAGTTTTGAAATAAAATGGCACTCGCATCGCGCGTATATCTTTACTAGTTATACATTATACAAAGATGATGGGTTTGGGCTAGTTTATGAAAGGAAGACTGATATATGAGCCTGGGCCTGTTTATCAAAAGAAGATGACTCGTGTCCCGCTTCCGGTTTTAAGGTTTGGGCTTTATTGGGCTACGGTTCTTCCTCCTTTCCATTCCCATCCGTCAATAGCTTGACTTGACAAATTGTGCGCTCTATCGATTAGGAATGATAATGAGAATAGATTTATACGATCTAGATTTTTATTTTTTTAGAGTGGATCCAGATATTAATCCTTATCTACTTTAAAATAGGGATTTATGTTGGATACTAGTCCGAAAATATCGGACTGAGTAAAAGCAACATATGACTCTGAATTATTTAAAAATAATTAATTTTTAAAGGGACCAGATTGGGTCCTTTTTCAATATCATTCTGGTGGAGGGTAAAATGGGGAAAAGGGAAAAAATATTAAGGTGGAATGCGCGTGCCCCATTGTGATTTCTCACTCAAATATATATATATATATATATATATATATATATATATATATATATATATATATATATATATATCAATCGTGCAATTTAACGGAAATCGTGCAATTTAATATAACCGTTTGTACCATTATAAAACGAGTATACCGTTTGATATAATTTGGCATACTGTTTGATATAACCGGGCATACTATTTAATTTAACCAGACATACCATTTAATATATTCAGACATACTATTTAATTTAATCGGTCCTACCATTTAATATAACACGTCGTACCATTTAATATAACTGGACATACTATTTAATATATTCGGGTGTACCATTTAATTTAACGAGACATACCATTTAATATAACCGGATATACCGTTCAATATAATTGGGCATACCATTTGATATTGCCGGGCATACCATTTAATTTAACCGGGCAGACTATTTAATATAACCGGGCATACTATTTAATATAACCGGTCGTATAATTTAATGATAACATCACGAACCATTTAATCATAACATCACAAACTATATAAACAATTGTATCATAACTGTGCAAACCATTGTACGATAACATGATAAACCAATGTATCATAATATTATAAACCATTCAATATATAAACACATACAAATTAGACAAAAATAAGCAGCAACAACCACTTCTCCATCCATTTTAGTTTCAATTCAGTAGCCAAAATTATACACAACCAAATTTCAAACAATAGAAAAATTAAACATCCGAAATCAAACAAGTTCAAGTAATTTGCAAATTTCAAACACGAATAATTGACCCAGGAAGTAGAACATCGTTGCTTGTCCATTGGTAAAATCCAAGAATAATTAACGCCGTTTCCCATCTAACGATCTTTTTGCAACTTAACTTCAACTTTTAGGACTGTGTGTATCTTGTATGAAGAAGAGGAGGGAGGAAGAAGGAGAAGAGGAAGAAGAGAGGGAGAGAGATGACGAGGAGGAGGAGGAGGAGGAGGAGGAGAGAGAGAGAGAGAGAGAGAGAGAGAGAGAGAGAGGAGTGAGGCTGAAAATGGCCGCCTCCAAAAGTCCTAGGATTTAGGGGAGAGAGGGGCAAATAAGAGTGTTAAAGTACCAAATTACCCCACTTAATATTGATCGTCAGATCCGTATTTTTTTTTAATTTATATAATCTAATGGCTCCTATTTTATCTAGATTAGTCTTAGTTACTTTTTCAAGTCCATGACCTAATCTGCTCCCATTTTTTAAAAATATATCTCATTTGATTATTCGCATTATCAAGTTGGCATTAAAAAAAATGTGAATGCAAAACATGTCAATATAAAGAAAACAAAAGACCACAAAGAAATTTCAATTATATATATTTTTTTGCGGGGTAAACATTCATCACTTTCATTAAAAGAGCCAATTCAACTTACAGACATTTGGAGCAAAACACCTAGGCATAATGCACTATAACTCACACAAGAACAGCCAGTAAACCATCGAATCTACCCAACACCGAATGTGACTAAAAACTCCACTGGAATTCAACCCTCAACTCGAAGTGTTCCCCTCGTAAAGGAACGAGGTTGCAGCCGCCGGCCTCATTAAAAATTTATCCAGAAAATTGCCCCAAACGGGAAAAAATTGGAAGGAAAACAGTGCACTGCAGAAGAGCCCGCTATAACGATAACACTGTAGAAAGATGAACACAACGAGTTTCCCTTGATACACCCAACATCCCATGCTAACAAGACCCTCCCAAATTATAGCTACCCAACCCAACCTAAATAAGTACCTGCTTACTCCGGTGATTCAGCAGAACCATCTCCATGAAGAGCAGAAACATCTTTGTCAGGGGCAGTACGAACACAATCCGGTGGCCAGGTGAAAACAAGAAGATCACGATCTGACGGGATAGACACTTTAGCTATCTCGTGAGCAACTTGGTTCGCATCCCTCCGCAAAAAAATAACACGCACCTGATGGAACTGAGCAAAGAGGCCTCTACAGTCATCCAACAACATCACAAGATCACTCCTATCTGCCAACCCACCAGACAAATGCACCACCACCGTTTGACAATCCGACTCCACTTCCACCCTCTCTAGTCCCAACGATGCAGCGAACTCCAAACTAGTAAAAATTGCCTGCCTCTCCAGCAGAGTAGGGTGATTAATACTAGGAACCCTCCTTGCCAATGTCACTACAAAGCCACCCACGTCATCACGCACCACAACCCATAATTTCCCTCTTCCCCTCGAGCACATACCCGCATCCACATTCACCTTAAACCACCCACTCTCTGGTGGTCACCAACACGTACTTTTAGGCGATCGCACTCCCATCGAAGCCCCCTCCACCTCCATATATTCTTGCTAGAAACGAAACCCTTTAGCAAGAATCTTTGAGATCGCGACTTCCGCCTCTGGTACAAACACATACGAGTTCTTAATCTTCCACAACGTCACAACCCTCCTACTCTGCTCCACTAAGTCGGAAGGACTCAGAAGCATCTCCAGCACATTTGCCAATCGTACACGAGTCTCTCCTTGTATCTACACTGCTGCCTTCGGCCAAACAGCCACCGAAAATTGGCAGAGGAAAAAAAGATGAAGGACAGTTTTCGATGCTCCCAAACATAGGGGGCAGAAGTCATCAACCTCCATGCCTCTCCGTGTCAAATTTGCTATAACCAGAAGATTATTGTCCATTAACCTCCAAAGAAGAGTCTTCATGCGCGGTGGACATTTTGGAGCCCAACACCTTCTCCACAATTCACTACCGACATTCGGGAGGAGAGCAAGAGAGGATTCCGCCCACCATGCATTAAGATCCACATAATAGCCACTTCTAACCAAATACTTCCCATCCTTCGAGTGTCTCCACCTCAAAACATCCACTGGTCGCCTCATACTCAGCCTTATGCTCAGAATTCGGGTCACGTCTGCCTCTTCGAAGCATCATCTCAGCAACTCAATATTCCACTCATAAGCGTCCTCCTGAATAAGCTCCAAGACATGGACAATAGAATCTGACCCCGGGTAGCGATATCCTGGCCGCCCCTCCTCTGAACGAGGAACCCAATGGTCCTCCCAAACCCAAATTGACGGCCCTTGACCCACCCTCCACTCTAATCCACGCCTAAACAATCCTACACCACTCATAATACTCCTCCACGTAAAACTAATCTGATCTCCACACTCCACCTCCAAGATAGACCGCCTAGGGTAATACTTAGCTCGTAAAATAGTCGCCACAAAAGAGTCCGGGTTGGTTAGTAACCTCCACCCTTGCTTGGCTAGCATTGCTCTATTAAAATTTTGCATCCTCTGAAACCCAAGGCCACCATCCCTCTTCGATCGACATAGTCTGTCCCAACTCTGCCAATGAATATTCGACCCACTTCCATCGCCACCCCAATAGAAATCACATAAAAGTGCTTCAATACGCTCACAGGTACCCACTGGTAGCTCAAAGCAGCTCATGATGTATGTCGGTATAGATTGTAGTACTGATTTAATCATTACTTCCCGCCCTGCGCGTGACAGTGACTTCACCTTCCATGTACAAATTTTGTCCCTTATCCGAGTCTCCAGAAAACCTGCTTCTTTGATCTACCTATTATGGTTGGAAGACCTAAATAAGTCTCTTCTGCCCCTCCCAATCGAACTCCGAGGAACCCCCGTAACCGCTCAACCTCTAAACTGTCCCTATAAAAAATGGAAGGTAATGACACTCTTTCCCAGGTTAACCTTTTGCCCCGAAGCTTGCGCATAAATCTCCAAAAGTTGCAAAATATGTCTGAACTCCGTCTCATTTGCCCTAGAGAACAGTAATGCATCGTTTGCAAAGAAGAGATGCGTCAAGGATGGGGCCGCCCTTGCCAACTGAATGCCATGTATCATACCTCGCCTCTGCGCATCCACCATAGTATGTATATATTGATATTAGGTTTAGTAATTAATATGTATATATTATTTTAATATTATCTTAAAATCTCGTAGTATGTATGCAGGATTCTGTAGATCCATCCATGTCCACATCTTTATCTTTCTTAAAAATAAAAATTCAAGATTAGACTCAGTCAAAGTCAACCAGTTTAGACCCTTTGAATCTGTATCTGAGTAGACACTCAGTATAAGAGTCAAATTGTGATTCGTGCTACCAATCAAGAAATATTCTCTAAAAAAACTCGGATCAACAAATCACCACTACCTTCGGATTTGCTGAACAATCGAGGAAACTTGAGTAAGTATTTGTTATTATATTATTTTTTATATTTTAAACAACTCAATTCCAAAATTTTAGTTTTGGTTCCAAACGAGTACGACGTCCTTCATTTTTCACTACGCTCCCTCATCCTTATCTTGTCGATTTCAATTATTTGAGGCCCTTGAAAACTAGCAGCAATGGTCAAAGATACCAAAAATGGTGGATAGCTACTACTAGGTCGATCGAAGACAAGATCTCTCTGGACCCCGAAGAAACACTTAAACAAACATTTGTCGACTCCTGGTGGGTGTCTCTGTATTTTCTGATTCCGCATTTGAGACGCTGAGAATAGATAATCGAAAACTAGATTTATTTGAAAGGTATATTTTATTCTACCACGGTATTTACATCCTATTTAAAATGATATTTTCTCTGCTAAGATTACGACCGTCGATTTCGTCAAAATCCTAACGCAACAAAATTCAGTAAAAATACTAAATTGCTAAAGTCGTTGTGACATTTAATATAATATACCATATGTCCACAACTATATAAGATATACGAATATTTACCGAACTGATTAATAATAATCACAAAAGAGCAAGGAGTCGGAGAATAATTCCAAACGTGTTTCATTTTGTCAGAGGAGGAAAGGGACGTATCACGGGGCCGGAGGTAGCTGACTCGCTGTTCAAATAATGGAGTCGGTGTATCGGATATCTCAGACGCTTGTCGACAGATCAACTCCGTCCGGTCAGAAACGGAGACGTATACGAAATCCCACATTGCAAATTGCATATTCCAAACGTTGATAAATAAATTTAAATCTTGAGCTCCAACATGGTGTTTATCATTTTCTAGTGTGGTCTTACATATTAATTAATTACGACTTATATGTGAGCTAAAAGACAGGAGGTACTTCCTTTCATTTTCAGATTGTCCCAAAAACTCAGATTACGAGCTGTATCATGCTCATTTATATTATCCACGACACCAAGAGAAGAAGTTATCTAAAATATTGTCAAAGGATTTGTAACCCAACGGCACAAGGCGTTATAAATATGTAGAAAATCTAAGGTTCAAACCTTGGTACTGTCATGGTGTAAAAATTTATCTTTAAAAAAAAAATATCTAAAATATTGAGTGGTCACACCACGTACAATTGAGCAGGAGTAGATGTATTGCCTTAATTATTTGTCTAAAATTTTTAGGAAAAATGTATTTTTAAATAATTAGAAAAAGATATGGAACATTAGTTATGCTTAACAACCGCATCAATGAGATATCCAAGTAGATCTGCATGATCTGGATTTTCCGTTGCCATTTCTGTCCCAGTAGAGTTGATGAAATTTTATTACCCGCGATAAGATGCAGGGGTTCTACTCGGTGGGGGGCAAATTCAGAGCAGTGTACAAGGATTTGAAGCTTTATTAGCGGTGGGAGATTTGTTAGAACAGAGTAGGAGGGCAGTGATTTTGTGGAGTTTATGGAAGTTGAGGAATATGCTGGTGTTCCAGCCGGAAGTGGAATGCGACTCAAAGCAGGGGATCTTAGAGGGTATCAAATTTTGGAATGATTACTTGGTGGTGAATAAGCAGAGAATGAAGAAGAGTTGTGGTAAACAGGTGCGATGGGAGCCTCTAGAGGGGGGATGTTTTAAAATAAATGTGGACGGCGGTTTCTTGGATGGTGAGGAGGGTCAGATTGGAGTGGTAATACGTGATAGCTTGGGACACTTTGTGGCAGCCCTGGTCAAAAGGATTCTGTACGTCTCTCACCCGACTGTGCTTGAGGGAATTGGTATGAGAGAGGGTTTGGAGTTTGGCATATCGATGGGCCCGAGACAAGTGGTTATTGAGTCAGATTGTTTACCCGTGGTGGTGGCATTCAGGAATTAGTTGAGGGATAGAAGCGACCTTGCCATTATTGTTGAGGATGGAATACACCTAATGGAGCGGTTCGAGAGGGTCCTGATATCACATATTGGGAGAGATGGAAACAGGGTGGCCCACACACTAGCTAAGAAACAGATCAACTCAGGTGCAGCTCATGAGTTTTTCTCAGCCTCACCGTTCGAGGTGGCAACTGTCATCGAGTTTGAGCAGTTCAGTGGGGGCTTAGGTGGCCAGGTAGGCTAGGTCTGGGGTGGGTTGGGGCCGTGGTGGGTTTGAGAGGACTTTTTTGGGTTTTGATTGGGGAATGGGTGTAAAAGGGGCAATACGTAGCATTCATTTCCATGCGGTGTTATCGCTATGTGCTCTTTTCCTAGTCTGATTTTTTCCCATTCGAGGTGGATTTTCTGGATTAGGTTTTTAACAAGGCCAGCAGCTGCAACCTCCTTGGAGGAGAATGGTGCGTATTGATGGCTAGATCTAGGTGGGTAGTGTCTGCGTACTATTGTACGTTTTTGGACCTCAGGAAGGGTAGTTTAGAGTAGTTTTCTTTTGTAGGGTCAGGCGGTGGGTGGTGGGCCTAGGTGGATAGTAACTCATGTGTGCTATTGTGCATAGGAGTGCCTAGGATCGTTTAGCTGTGAGCTGATTTGTATCCGTTATTCGATGTAATGGTCTTGCTTTTTATCAATGGAATGAATCTTTTGTCCCGCAAAAAAAAAATCACTAACACACACCCCCTAGAAGCTTATCATTACTGTCTGACAATTATGGTAATTGACAAAGGACACGTGGCTCGTCGTTGATTGCACAAGTCTTACAATTACTGTCTTAATTATTATGGTAATTGCCAAAAGATATTTGGTATAACGACATAAGGTGTAGAATAATTTAACAAAGATTCAAATTTTAAATCCTGACAAAGTATAATTCTTGGCGTAAATAATTTACCTTTTCAAAAAAATTACTACGGTTGTTCTCTGCCTATTCGTCATTGCAAGAGTAAGCATGAAAGCCACATGCACGCTGGACGTCTACGATTGGGTCAAATATGGCTTCCTCTAAGAATTTGTTTCTCGTGTTTTGTGCTGTTGTTGCTCTTGCTCTCCTAGTTTCTGCTGGTAAGTGCATGCATCAATTACGTAATATTATATTACCACAAAAAAAAAGGTAATATTATATTATTATATCTTATATCTTATATATTAAATGCATTATTTCTAACACATATTCATAAGTGATTTGTGGTAGTTCCAATACATCAGAGGTAACCTAACAATAATTTAAATCTAATTGATAAATAAATTATTTTTTGAATTTGAATTATTTAAAATGTATTACAATCTCAATTTGGATGATAAAAATTTATAAGGGGCTTGACAACAAAGTTAAATCTCTACAAATTGGTAAAATAGATATATCCAATCATCTTATTATCTCTTTGAAAAAAATATGTAGTAGGCAACGCTGACTTCTGTCTTGGGCTATGGTTTCACTTTTCCTCGTAATTACATTTTTTTAATAAACAATGCAGATGAAAGCAAAGCTGAGGGTGCGCCGTCGAGGGAGGCCACGGTGGCGGGAAAAGAGGATACAGTGGCGGCCACGGTGGCAGTTACCAGGGCGGCCACGGTGGCGGTTACCAGGGTAGACACGGTGGAGTTCACGGAGGATACGAGGGTGGACACGGTGGCGGACACGGAGGTGGACGCGGCGGTGGGAGGAAGGGCTGCCCACATGGATGCTGAAGTGGGCCCACACGCTTGCTACTAGTTATTACATAAAGAGAGGATGTTCCAGTTGGTCTCTCTAGATTTGTCGTGTTGCGTTAATTAAGAACAGAAAATCTTAATGTAAAGTAATCAAGTTTTGGATGTTTGTATTAAATAAGGACTGCCACGGTGCCACCACTATTATGGGAGTAGGATCTAATAGGATTTTGTGAGCTGTAGTGTGTAGCGGTGAGCAAATGGTTCAAACTGGATCGATCCGATCTGAACCATGAGAACTAAGAATCAAAAAGAGGAGAAAAATCATGTCCGAATCAATCCGATCAAGTTATGGATCCGGATCATAACTGAACCAAAAAATGGTTCCGATCCGATCCAGAACCGAGGACCAAAAAATCATGGTGAATAGACAATATACTGAAAAAAAATACTATGCATCTAAAAATTGAACTATGCAAAAATATGGTTTATAAATTGTAACTTCATCATGTCCTTTTTTTGGCGAAAGGAAACCTTTATTAAGAAAAGAAAAATAGTACACGAGAAGTCCTACGACCTACCCCACGCTGGTCCCACATCCTGGGGAGTCAAAGGGGTGCGATCGTCTAATCAATAGACCAGAGGAGAGCCCAACAATTCTAAGTCCTACTCAGCTGAAAGCCACAAGTCGGGCAGTTGGAGTGACGCCTCCAGCCAATAGGCCAGAGTAATGTCGCCTATCAACTATCCCAGCTGAATCCATATGTCAGCAGTCTGGGTGGCCCACCACAAGATAATAGCCAAGTAAAGTACTGCCTATCCCCGCTAGCCTCGAGTCATCCCAAACAAGGGATCCTCCCCCCTACCCACTCAAAGGGACACACACACACACACACACACACATACCCCGCACACCTAAAGTGCATGGTTGCAGCCAGTGGCCTCATCAAAACCCCATCGACGCCACCCAACGGGGAAAGGAGTACACACTGATAACACTGCACGGTCCTAGGGGAGTTGTCATGAAGAGAAACAGTAGAAAGGCATCGGCATCAAGTCCCGACCGATGTGCTTCAGCAGATGAGTTGGCATATTCGGCCACCAACCCTCTTCCTGCAACTTAGATAACGCATCCAGAGCAGCATTGCCCTCTCGAAATATATGCGTTACCTGAAAGTGCATGTTTCTGAGGTTGTCCTGGACCCGCAGCCAATGATTTCTGAACTGCCACGGAACCTTCACATGTCTAAAATGAAATAATTGAAACACGTAAGCGGAATCCATTTCCAACCAGAACTGTCTCTAGCCATAAAGATGGGCCGCCTCCACTGCCATTAAAGTGGCTACCAACTCGGCTTCATAGTCAAAGGCCACGCCCATCTGATGAACAAAGTAGCCTGCACAAACCCCGTATGGTTCCTGAACACTCTACAAAATGGCTTCTGAAAAAGTGAATTCCACCATCAAATGATCTAAACTCTCAGAACCTGCAAAACAGATAGACGGACTGGTAAAACTCCTTCTTCGTAGGGCCTCATAAGTTGGGAGGCACCTATGAATCGCCCCTAGAGAAGCATAGACCTGCGAGCCAGAATAAACTTTTCCCAAATCCAGAAGCCCCATTTTACCGAAGGAGAAGATGGCCGAAGATGATCATATGCCGCCTTAGAGGTAAGCTGCCCATCAACCGAATGCCTCCATATTACTCGATCACTACCCTGGGGGCCCAGGGTGTACCTTCGAATGTCATTCATAATTTCAGGCCACTCCTCTAAAAAGTCTTTATGTATCCGCCACCTACCATTAGCCCAGTATGCCGACACCAGGTATTTGCAGTAACTCCTCATGTGCTCCAAAATGCCCATCCGACCTGCAATCACATAACTCAGCTAGTTGTCTAGCCAGAAATTAGCATTCGAATCCTCACCAACTTGTCTAAGCGATGAGTCCCTAATATTCTCAAAGCAGTGTCGAAACCCTTTGGAAACTGATGAAATATAAGCCCGAGTGGTTTGTGTATTGCTACAGTAAAAGTGGTCTCTGAAAACCTCAAGGTAAGCTGTCTGGCCATATAAAATGTCCCAAGAGAGACGGTGCAAGAAAGCCAGGTTCATCCGGGCCAAAGAGCGGAGGCTCAGCCCGCCCTCCTTCTTAGGAGCGCACACTCTAGCCCAAGAGACGGTGCAAGAACCCTATTTTTGGATGTCCCCTGTCCAGGCAAAATTCTTCATATAAGATTCCAAACGCTTGAGCAACGTGTTTGGCCACCTGTAGACCATCATGGAATGCGTGAGAGTGCCTTGGATTACCGACTGGACCAAGCAAACTTGACCTGCCATAGAAAGGGAGGCACCCTTCCACTTTGCAAATTTTACGATAATATCATCTGTCAGCCCCTGTATAAAACGTCGCCTAGGAGAGCCAACAAACAAGGGAATGCCCAGATAGACAAAAGGCAAAGTCCCCTCCGAGATGCCAATGATAGGCTGCAGTCTATTACGCACACCTCTACTCATTTTTGAGCCAAAATAGACCCTTGACTTTTGAAGATTATAATGCTGTCCTGAGTTGCCTGCAGTAGCCTTACAGAAAACAATAACATCATCAGTATAAAGTAAATAAGAGGGGAACATAACCCTTCGCCCCGCCTTGAAGCCAATTAGCTCGCCTCCGGCTGCAGCCTCCTGAAGACGCTTACTAAACACCTCCTCAACTGCCACAAAAAGAAAGGGGGATAGTGGATCCCCTTGCCTAACGCCCCTCGAACGTCCAAAATAACCAACTGGAGATCTATTCAGAAGAATCGAAAGCTTGGCTAAACCCAAAACTTCACGAATAACTTCATTATGTCCTTGAAAATATAAACTTCAAATTTCTCTATGAACCCATAGCGGGATAAATAAATGCCTAAAAAAACCATCTATCAATATAAAAAAATTGTGCATCTAAAAGACTAAAATTTCTATGCCACTTATTAATTAAATGCTGATGTTTAATAAATACTATAATACTAGATATTTGACGTATGGTGTGGAACTTCATTATCGTTCAACTCCACCATCAACAATGATCTAGAGGAAGTATCCAATGAAGCATGAGTAAACAAGCAGTATAAAATTGTATATTAGATATTTACAACAATAATAATTTATGATGAAAATAATAAATTATCATGTTGCGAAAAAATTGATAAAATCTAAGAAATGGCCGGTACTATTTATATAGGTTAGGCCCAACGCTAGTCTAGTAATTTAATGAAAAAATTACGGTTTGGTCTGAATCTTTATGGTTCTCTGCAAAAAGATCTGGACCACAATCGGGAACTCTTTTTTAGACAAACAAAGAACCAATCCGAACTAATTTATTTTGAATAGATTTTTTTGGTTCGGTTCAGATTGATTCTATAGTTCTTGATTTTTTTTCTCACCCCTAGTAGTGTGTACTTCCATTGTTAGGGTCATTTAGTCCAATTAATTGCTGGTATCTTGTTTATTGACAATAAATACGTGGTTTTATTATTCTTTTGCATACACCTTCATATACATTAATGACCACTGATTATGAATTGAGGATGGTTGCATCCTGTAAATCAAGACGAACTTTTTTTTCAAATTTTTTTTAGGTAAATGGATTAAATTTTATAAATGATAATAATTACAAACAAGAAAGATAGACAAGACTAATCCCTCATGCGCAAAGTGTTTAGTTACAATAGAAGGTCTTGGTGGCCTAAGTCCAAGATAGAATTGGACCAACGTAGCCACTCGTGAATCCGAATTAGAACAGTATGAATAGGAAACTCCCGGTTGCATCTCTCGCCGTAGAAGATTGTATAATTCTTCGTGAACCAAATACCCCAAATAATAGCGCCAAATAACACAAACCAAACCTTCTTATTCATGCCCCCATTAATTAGATCCATCCATTGATCCATATGCAAGGCTAAGTGCACATCCGGACACCAACTAGCACTGATGCACCGTACAAAATAATTCCAGATAGCCCGAGAAAATTCACAAGAGAGGAGCAGATGGTTAATGGACTCATCATTATTGCCACAAATAGGGCCAAGAGCGTCCCAAGGCATAAGAGAACCCCTTCGGATCAAGGAATCTCTCGTCTGCAGCCTTCCTTTCAAGGTGATCCAGAGGAAACACTTGATTTTGATGAGAATATTTCCCATCCAGATCCATAGTGCGACCGAGCACAACAAGCCATCTGAGGACCTGGAGTAGAACTTCTTCTTCAAGGCGCCAATGGAGAATACGTTATCACCTTGAAAGTTCCATTCGATTGCATAGGGTGGGTCGAGAGCTCCCAATTCCAGCCCCCCGTAGCAGACTAAGCACATGAGGACCTTTTTTTCAAATGATCTAGTATTCGAACAATTTTTTTATAAGATAATGTTTTACTCTTGGTTATATTTCTACGGATTGAAACTTTATCCCGTCAATTTATGCTGAACTTATGCCCTTATATCAAATGCATTTATTAGTATTGAGGATTTCAATTTTCAAATAGTGTTAAGCTACTATCCATCAAATTTTATCACTTCATATTCATTTACAAATGACACCCCCGCAAAAATTTATAAATGACACCGCTTCGATTTCAATCGTGTGGACCATGAAAATGCCCAATCCCTCATCTATTCTCTGAATGTGACTGCAATTAAGAGAAGCACGACACTCCTGATAAAAGATAACGTAGTGGTTTAAAAAGGTTATCTTTTTTTAGAGGTAAAAATAAATTCATTATTCTAGGATAAGTACACCATACGCCCAATCCGCTTAAGGCAAGCGAAAACAAGCAATCACTATGTACAGTAAGTACCCCGGTGCTCTTCTAACCCACCCCGTAATATACCCTATATTGTTCTGAACCCTTGTATGAAAGATATAAGATTACGGTCGTGGACTTCAGTAAATAAATCAATCATGGAAAAAACCTCTTGGAAAAAACTCATGATATGAAAAAGAGTACTCCGATATCACCAACTCTAGCTATAAAAAAAACATAAAAATATCCAAATCTAAGCCCATACCCATTTCACCACTACAATTCTTTTCAACCATCAACATGTTGGAAAATTGGATTTTTAATCCAACGAGGAGGTTGGCCAAATAAAAATTTATGTTAGGCTTCAGCCTAAGAGATTAGTTAGAAAGAGTTTTCTAATTAAATATAATCTCTGAAGAACTTTAGCTAATGTAGGTCACACCAATTAGTTTTGGGTGCTAATATGATCAATGCGTAATACATTGAGAAAGTTTCGTAATGATGAATGACACTTGCGAAAAAATCAATTCTCGGTGTGGATGAAAATTGGCTTCGAAGTGATGTAGATTTTACCACTCGTCATGAATTCAAGATTTATGACTCCGGTAACCGCTCATTTATTGATCATGATTAATAGGGAGATTTAATGACCGCCGTTTAATGGGGTCCCAAAACCTCCCTATACGAGGGGACCTCCTCCTCTCATTTTAAACACACCAAAACTCACAAAGTTTTACTCTCCTCTCTCTCCCTTAGCATAGGTATTCTCATTTTCATAGTGTCGGAGTTTGAAAGCTACTAAAAGTTTGAAAGGTGTACAATAGTGCTTTCTATTGCACTCGTGATTGTGCGTTGTATCTTGGGAACTCTCTTATTTAAGGAGGCCTAAAGCTAGAAGGCGGGTAATAAGAGTTCAAGGGCACACGGCTTGCTGTGGCCTCATCCAGGATTAAACTCAAAGTTTGTGATATTCAAAAAGTGGACTCAAATGCGATCTCCAAGAAGACAGTATTTTTACACTTTGCTTAAAGTGTGATTGTAACCATTCTCTTACTCTTCTCGATTATTTTGCTTACGTTTTATATACGTGTTCAATTTATAATTTACTAACATTTTCCAACACAACATTCCTTCAACCAGTCGCGCCCAAATAGAGACTGACATCCTGGTAACATAATTCCCTAAAAACAAAAAAGTTACTGTTCTTTGAAAAAATATCAATTACGTTTACATAGCATCTTTGATAAAGATTTGATAATGGTAGAATAGTCATAATATTAAAAGACCGCATCATTTTTTGTAAGTAATTGTTGTATTAACTCCATACCTAAAATATATGCACATAGTTACAGGTAACTATAATCATCATAGTTCACCTAGTCACCTTAGTGAATCTAGATAAAAAATTAAATATAGACCCTTTAGATCAAATATTGAATTGGACCAAAATAATAATTCTTCCAAAATATATTGGGATTGTTAAATTGCTATTAATGATCGGTTAAAAAAGTCTTATGTAATAGATCAATAAAGTATACCTCATTTTCTGATAAACATTTTTAAAAAAACTCCAAGATTAGGTAGCCTTCTTGAAAAGTTGAGATGATGTATGTATTGTAGAGATAGCTCTATACTGTCTATTCTCTATGAACCTTGCAACTATGGCGTTTTTCTTGTTTTGCAATAAAATATGTTGTAAAAAAACCATTTTTTTCGGAATAGACAATTTCTTATCTAACAAAAATTGTACAATTTTTTTTGAAAGATAATTATTATTAACACTTAATATAGTATATTCACTACCATACCTCGTAGGGTTGCGACTGCGGGTCTTGTCAAAAAGAAATTAAACAATTTCTTCCTAACATAATTAAGTCAATTAACATGACATAAGTAATCCTAAAAGTGTTCGTAAGAGAAAGACAATTAATAATTTTTGTTAGATAAGAAACCATATACTGCGATATTATTCTTTAGTTAGTATTATTTTAATGTCTTATTATCGGATAACTTGCAATTAATAATTCTATTCAAGTATATTCATAGCATCCCATTTGAATAATAACTGAAATTACAATACTTTGAATAATAACTGAAATACGTAATAGTGATTTTCAAACTAAGATATTTTAAATTTCAATGAAACATTTGAACTTCCCAAAAATAGAAAGAGAAACGGGTCTCTTCACGTTGTCATGTATATGGACGACGAATGACCTAGGAGCCGCGAATCCTAAATCCAAATGGGTTTCATTTGTCATGTAGTTAGTACGACAACTTATCTTATTTTATTTTTTAGAGATCGGTAAGTTGATCTCCTGTTTTTTTAGAAATAGAAAAAAAACTTGCCCTCTTTGTCACGTCTTTCAGCGGAGGTACTCCTTAGTTTGCTCTTTGCTTCCTTAGAAGTATGTGACGATGTTTTTAGTGAGGAGCTTACGTCTGAGGCATGGCGATTGACAATTTTTATGGGCATATCTTGAGAGGAAGACACATCTGCGATACTCCAGACGCTCAAGTCAATTACTCAAGGGCCTATTCGGTCCCTTCTTTTTGACCCTCACTAACTTTTTTTCCTTATCTTTGGTGTGATTAGGGGAGATTTGTACTTTTGTTGAGGTTGTTTGGGATTATGCTAGATAGATCTTATCTTTGTTTTCGCTTAGATAGGTATCTATCTAGTACTTTGGTGCCCGGGATTGGTACGCTTCATACATTCCGATGTAATTATCTTTATAATTATCTTTTGGTGGATTCAATACATTTTACTTATCGAAAAAAATTATTTGGGAGAAAAAGAATGCACAATATTTTTTAGAATTCCGAATTTAGACCAACTTGTTTAAGTTTTGTTTTAGAAAAAGCTTTTCATTTGTCAAAAAAGAAAGGGACTATCACGGCCGGGGGCAGCTGACTCGCTGATCAATTACTGGAGTTGCTATTAGACTATTTTTGACAAGTGAAGTAATATATTCCTCAAAAAATGTCCACAAAGAACGGTTACACTTATTGCACCAAGAGTGTCGTATGTTAAGTACCAGATAAATGATATTAGACGACCACAATGATATATGCTATTAAAATATTAAGAGAGTGACTTGTAGACAAAGATACACAATACTCGGTTCTTTAAAAACTTTTTACTATAGAATTGAGTACAATCGATTCTCTTATTTAGAATGTTACCGTCTGAATGATGTCTTTGACTATCTTAAAATTTGAAACCAAGACTTGTAAGAAATTAATATCTTTATAATTTGGACCAATTCTTATGACAACACTCAATTTTAAATATGAGAAATTCAAAAAATAAATTATTGAGTCGGTGTATCGGATAGCTATAGACAGTAGACACTTGTCGACGGACACGTATACGAAGTCCAAAATTGCAATTTACGCATCCAAGTATTATCCCTTTCTTGTGTGGCCTTTACATATTAATTAAATAATTACGACTTATATATGATAGCTAAAAGAAGGTACGTCCTTTCATTTTCAGATTGTCCAAAAACCCAGATTATGAGCTGTATCACGTGTAGGGATGAGCAAATTATCCAGTATCTGATATTCGAATTCAATATCTGAAAAAAAATTAGATTCGGATAATTTTGTATTCAGATTTGGATTATTCAAAATTTTTAATTCGAATTTGAATAGTCAAATTATAAATTTAGATTATTCGAATATCCGAAATATAAGACTAAATTAAAATATGCTTGATATGGGCTTGTGAGTTGGGTTGAGTATGTATTAATTTAGACCAAACATATCTACTGAGAAGCTGTCCTCTTGAATAACTAGTCCCTGCCTACCGAATTTAATTAGAGCAAACCCTAAAAAATTTCTAGCCGCTCACCTCTTTGTGACCTCGTATTAGATTGTGCACTGTGTTAGTTCCTAATAAAGATATTGGTATGCAAATGATTTTGTTTTGGATTTCACCTCTTGGGTCTTGGATTGTAAGCTTTGTGTTAGTTTCTATTCATTGTTTTTATTTTCTTTGAAGTTTCTAGTTCTGGTGGTTATAATTTTCAGAAAATTTCTTTGGATATATTGAACGCTCCTCTTCGAAGTTTCTTGTGCTGAGTTTAGTCGATCTTTTGGTTGCTGTGATTTTGTTTATTTTTTAAAATTTGGATAATTCGGATTATCCGAATTCGTAACCGAAATAATTTTAGATTTTGGATAATTCGTTACTCGGATTCAGATTCGGATCGAGAAATAGTAACGTCAGATATTTCGGATAATGAGAAATTAAGATAATTCGGATTCGGATTATCCGAATGGTCACCCCAAATCACGTGCATTTATATTATTCACAACCCGCGTGGATTGGGTCCGAAGTGAAGGGGCCATTACGGACCGTTTGAACTGAAGGACCGATAATGGCATGCCCCGATTCTGACAATGGCATGCCCCGATTACGACACTGACATGCCCGGTTATTGAAAATGGCCCGTGTGTTATGACAATGGCATGCCCAGTTATCGATAATGGCATGTCGGTGATTCCCTGTCACGCGCGCAGATTTTTTCCATTTTTGTCCCTGTATTTTAATTTTTTTGCAAAAAAATTCCTCTTGTCCTTCAGCCCAAACAATTCAGAATGGGCTCATTCCAGACCCAATCCAAACCCATAACACCAAAAAAAAAAGTTGCCCACAATATTAAGTTGCCGCACCACATACAATTGAGTGTGAGCAGCTGTATTGACTTAATTATTTGTTTATTTTTTTTTGCCCAATTTTTTAAAAATAATTATATAATTTTTGTTTGCAAATTTGCATGATAAACTTGACCCACAAGAAAATTAAATAATTTAAAACTATTTTTTAATAATTAGATTAACTAATCTCACATTTAGATAACCAAATATTGGTCTTCTTTTTCAAACAAATATAAGTGACCGACCTTTTCTTCTAATATTAAAATTTTCAGATCTTAACTTAAATAGAGAGATTTTATTCGTTCACTTGATTTGGGTGGATTTGCTAGAATAATTAAGTCAAATCATGATGAAACGTGTCTGCAGATTTTATCAAATGTACAGTTTGCGAAATGGAAGTGAATTTGGTCCTAGATGTATAAAACACTCAAGGACCGTTCTGGGAGATAAAATAGTTCACGATGTTATGATAGAATGATTCGCTCAATTATGATAAAATGATTTCACGGAACCGTCCCGAAAAAATTTGGACCACTCCCGGGATAAAAAGGGTTGGATAAAATAGTTCGCCCAGTTATGATAGAATGGTTCGTCCAATTATGATGGAATGGTTCGTCCAATTATGATGAAATAGTTTGCCTAATTATGAATAAATAGTTTTACGGGTAAAAGGAGTTAGATAAAATAGTTCGCTCAGTTATGATAAAATAGTTTGTTCAATTATGATATAAAATAGTTCGTTCAATTATGATAAATTGTTTGCTTTTCAAATTTATAATGAAAAAGTACCAAATCTGGTCCCCGCCAAACTTGATTGAAAGACGTAGTTTTGTCTGAAGTTTTGTGATCTCTTCTGTATCTATGTTGGCGGTCGGCTGCCTCCCGGAAGAACTTCAACATGGCTTCCTCTTCTTCGTTCTAGAACGTAGTATAGAGCACCGAAGAATTATTAGAGATGTGAATTTTAATGTGTAATCAATCCACCGACAGTTGGATTAATCAGTAATAAGACTATTTTAATTTAACAAATTATCTCAATTCAAGTAATTGAGAACACACCGGTGCTAATATTTATTACAATAACTTTGTCGCATTTCAAATGTTATATTTTACTCGAATCTAGATTAGTCGACTCAGTAAATATTTATATACTAAGATATTAACTAAAAACATAATTGGTTACTCATAAACTTCTTTTTCAAAATCGAATTGTTATCTAATATATTCTGTTGTATCTATCCACGCATTTTCTTGTAAATTTTATATAAGATTTATTTTTCCTACAAAAGAATTGATTTACCTACCCGTGAAAAACTAGATTCATTCAGTATTGTTTATCCACGCATTTAAATAAAGAGAATATTGGGTATTGAGATTCTATTTCAGTATTTTCGTTGTTTTTTATAGGTAAATGTGTGTATTATTTTAGAAAACAATAGCTACTAGAGCTAGTCTAAAATTATTGTTGTTAATTACGGTCTACCTCTCTTTTTAAATTTAGAATTGGCGGTCTAAATTATTATGTTAATTGAAACTTTGTTCACAGCCTATAATATATTGTTGTTTGTCGGAGGTGATGTACTTGATTATGATCCTGTATAATCGAGGCAAGAGTTAGACAGTTATTACATTCATTAAAGGCGCGTTTGACAGTTATTACATTCATCTTGAAGAGCCCCCTCTCGAGGTAACCCTTTCTTACAAAGGCACCGGCCTTGGTCAGAACAAACCTATCAGCCTCAAATACTAGCTTCATCCCAGTTTTGCTCAACAGAGAGCCGGATACTAAATTCTTACGAATGTCTGGGACATGCAGCACATTCTTGAGGGTCAGCTTTTTTCCGGAGGTCAGCTTCAGCACCACCTGGCCTAGTCCAACTATGGGAGAAGTTGCAGAGTTACCCATGAACAACTTCCGCCCGTTGATGGCTGTTTAGGTCGAGAACATCTCCTTGTCTGAGCAGATGTGTCGGGTTGCCCCTATGTCTATGAACTAGTCTCTTGGGTTATCCACCAGATTAGCTTCAAACACCACGGTGGATAAGTCTAGCTCAAACAGGTCTTCGGCCAGATTTGCCTTCTCACGATCGTCCCTCTTTGGCAGGCGATAATCTTTTGCCATGTGACCGGGTTTGTCGCAGTTGTAGCAATTACCCTTGATCTTCTTAGCTTTCTTTTTCTTTGGCTCTTGCTTCTCTTACTTATTCCCAGACTTCTTTCTCTTCTTTTCAGTACCACCTTCGGAGAGGTGTACCTTAGCCTCGGAGTTGGTCCTGCCGGTCTTGACTTCGGACTTTCGGTTATCTTCCTCGATCCTTAGTCTCACGATCAGGCCTTCCAGCCCCATGTCCTTCCTCTTATGCTTGAGGTAGTTCTTGAAGTCCTTCCACATAGGGGGTAGCTTCTGGATCAGAGCAGCCACCTGGAAGGATTCACTGAGTTGCATGCCTTCGGCGTGAATCTCGCGTAGAATCAGCTGTAGCTCTTGGACTTGGTCTATAACCTTCTTGGAGTATACCATTTGGAAGTCGAGGAACCTTCCGACGATAAATTTCTTCATCCCGGCATACTCCATTTTGTACTTCTTCTCCAGGAAGTCCCACAATTCTTTCGCAGTCTTGGTACCTGTATAAACATTGTAGAAGGCATCGTCTAAGCCATTCAGGACATAGTTACGACATAGGAAGTCGCTGTGACTCCATGCATCGAGGGTGTTGATCTTCTGTGGATCAGCCTCATTTTTTGCCACCTTCGGAGCCTCTTCCTTCAAGAATCGGACCAGGTTGAATGTCGTCAGGTAGAATAGCATCTTCTGTTGCCATCTCTTGAACTCGGTACCATTGAACTTGGCCGGCCTTTCGGCGTGGACAGTTCCCGGGACCACTGGCACTGGTGCTGAGCTTGTTGATGCCATCTTCAAGTACACAAATCTCGTCTTACGATTGTTATTTGTCGAAGGTGGTGTACTTGATTAGGATCTTGTATAGTCGAGGCAAGAGTTAGACTCTTTCTCCGTAAGACGAGATTGACCTGTATTCAGTGCTTACGGGCTGCGGCAATCATCCTCAAAATACAATGACTAGGCTACTTCCGAGTTCGTAGCACAACGATTCTCGAAGCTTCAGGCGAACCTTGGAAATTTGGAAATTTCTGAGAGAGGAAGAGAGAGCCTACAATTACTAATGAATGCTTATGCAAGTTGTAGTGAGGTGAGTGCAAATAATGAGGGATGGGCCTATTTATAGGCGCTGGATGGGAGGGAGGCAAGCACTCCGAAGGGGCACGTCCGTTCGGCTAGTAAGCAGGCTGGCTACGCTCGTGGCCCTTCGGTGGCATTCTGGATCCTTCCAGGTGCGCCCAGACTAGGTTGTGATCGCTCGGAGGGACATGCCTACGCTCGCACTCCTTTACGAGGGATCTCGCAACCCTTCGGTCGTCTGGAAATTTCCAAGATGTTCCAGCCCTTCGTGCCTTTTCAGTGGCCATCTTGGAAGGCGCTCGCAGCCCCTCGTCACTTCGATAGCTACACAACTCTCTCCAGACTCTTGCAAAATACTTAAGGCTCCTCCAGCTCCTCACGACGATGCGCACGTGCAAAGTGCCAAGTGCGCCACAAAGTGCCCATTGCGACCTGGGTCCAATGTGCCATGCACACACACACGTGCGCGTGTGCAAGCACGTGCGCGCAACCTAAAGGTTTGCAACCTGGTAGAAGATCCATGATTTCCCATGTGTAGTTTTGCATGATGGATTCTATCTCACTATTGATAGATTCTTTCCAGAGAGGAGCATCCGGACTAGATAATGCCTCTTGGACTATCCCAGGTTCATTTTCTATCATGTAGTTTAGAAAATCTGGCCAAACGACTTGGCTACTTTGGTCCTCTTACTCCGTCTAGGTTCCTCAGCACCTTGATCAGAGCCTTGTGTAGCTTCATAACTTCTTTTGTATGAGCTTACTTCTTTCGTTTCTTTTTTAGGAAAGATATTCTCAAAGAATGTTGCATTCATTGATTCCATGACCATTCCCTCGTTGATTTCAGAGTTTTCAGACTTGTGCACTAGAAATCGGTATACGCTACTGTTGTGGGCATATCTGATAAAGATGCAGTCAACGATCTTGGGTCCTATTCTCACCCTTTTAGGCGGAGGTATTTCTACCTTGGCTAGGCAACCCCACACTTTAAGGTAACCGTAGGAAGACTTTCTCCCTTTCCATAATTCATATGGGGTTTTGTCTCTTTTCTTGTGCGGCAATTTGTTTAGAATGTGATTAGCTGATAGCATAGCTTCCCTCCACAAGTTCTGTGGTAAGCTCGACCTAATCAACATAGCATTCATCATCTCCTTAAGAGTTCGATTCTTGCGCTCAGCTACGCCGTTTGATTGAGGAGAATATGGAGCAGTTGTCTGATGAATAATGCCATGTTGTTGGCAGAATTCCTCAAACGGAGCTACATATTCTCCCCCTCTATCACTTCAAATTATTTTAATTTTAGTGCTAAGTTGATTTTCAATCTCATTCTTATAACTCTTGAAAGCTTCTAGAGCTTCGTCTTTTCCTTTAAAGAGGTGTACATAACAGTACCTCGTGCAATCGTCAATAAACGTGATGAAATACTTTTTCCCACCTCTAGTTTGCACTTGTTTCATATCGCATATGTCGGTATGAATTAACTCTAAAAGTGTAGTACTTCTTTCCACTGAATGAAAAGGTGCTTTGGTCATTTTTGCCTCTACACATACTTCACATTTATTGTTCGGGTCAAACTCCATTTTAGGCAATAAATTTAAATTTACTAACTTTCTTAGTGAGCTCAAATTTACGTGTCCTAGTCTATCATGCCATAAGTTAGAACACTCAGCCAAATAAGAAGAACTCATAACTTTATTAGGGCCATTAAAAGTGCGTTTGACAGTTATTACATTCATCTTGAAGAGCCCCCTCTCGAGGTAACCTTTTACTACAAAGGCACTGGCCTTGGTCAGAACAAACCTATCGGCCTCATATACTAGCTTCATCCCAGCTTTGTTCAACAGTGAGCCGGATACTAAATTCTTACGAATGTCTGGGACATGCAGCACATCCTTGACGGTCAGCTCTTTTCCAGAGGTCAGCTTTAGTACCACCTGATCTAGTCCAACTACGGGAGAAGTTGCAGAGTTATCCATGAACAACTTTCGCCCGTTGATGGCTATGTAGGTCGAGAACATCTCCTTGTCTAAGCAGATGTGTCGGGTTATCCCTGTGTCTATGAACCACTCTCTTGGGTTATCCATCAGATTAGCTTCAAACACCACGGTGGATAAGTCTAGCTCAAACAGGTCTTCGGCCAGATTTGCCTTCTCACGATCGTCCCTCTTTGGCAGGCGATAATCTTTTGCCATGTGACCGAGTTTGTCGCAGTTGTAGCAATTGTCCTTGATCTTCTTAGCTTTCTTTTTCTTTGACTCTTGCTTCTCCTGCTTATTCCCGGGCTTCTTCCTCTTCTTTCCAGTACCACCTTCGGCGAGGTGTACCTTAGCCTCGGAGTTGGTCCTGCCGGTCTTGACTTCGGACTTTTGGTTGTCTTCCTCGATCCTTAGTCTCACGATTAGGTCTTCAAGCCCCATGTCCTTCCTCTTATGCTTGAGGTAGTTCTTGAAGTCCTTCCACAGAGGGGGTAGCTTCTCGATCAGAGCAGCCACCTGGAAGGATTTGCTGAGTTGCATACCTTCGGCGTGAATCTCAGGTAGAATCAGCTGCAGCTCTTGGACTTGGTCTATGACCTTCTTGGAGTCCACCATTTGGAAGTCAAGGAACCTTTCGACGATAAATTTCTTCATCCCGGCATCCTCCGTTTTGTACTTCTTCTCCAGGGAGTCCCACAATTTTTTCGCAGTCTTGGTACCTGCATAAATATTGTAGAGAGCATTGTCTAATCCATTCAAGACATAGTTACGACATAGGAAGTCGCCGTGACTCCGTGCATCGAGGGCGTTGATCTTTTGTGGATCAGCCTCATTTTCTGCCACCTTGGAGCCTCTTCCTTTAAGAATCAGACTAGGTTGAGCGTCGTCAGGTAGAACAGCATCTTCTGTTGCCATCTCTTGAACTCGGTGGCCGGCCTTTCGGCGTGGACAGTTCTCGGGACCGCTGGCACTAGTGCTAAGCTTGTTGATGCCATTTTCAAGTACACAAATCTCGTCTTACGATTGTTGTATAGTCGAGGCAAGAGTTAGACTCTTTCTCCGTAAGACAAGATTGCCCCATATTCAGTGCTTACAGACTGCGGCAATCGTCCCTAAGATACAACGACTAGGCTGCTTTCGTGTTCATAGCACAACGATTCTCGAAGCTTCAGGTGAACCTCAGAAATTTGAAACTTTCTGAGCGAGGGAGAGAGAGCCTACAATTGCTAACGAATGCTTATGCAAGTTGTAGTGGGGTGAGTGCAAATGATGAGGGATGGGCCTATTTATAGGCGCTGGATGGGAGGGAGGCAGGCACTCCGAAGGGGTGCGTCCGTTTGGCCGGCAGGCAGGCAGGCAGAGCTCGTGGCCCTTCGGTGATATTCTGGATCCTTCCAGGTGCGCCCAGGCCAGGTTGTGACCGCTCGGGGGGACAGACCTATGCTCGCACTCCTTCACGAGGGATCTCGCAACCCTTCGGCCGTCTGAAAATTTCCAGGATATTCCAGACATGCGTCTAATGCGCCATGCGAACACGCACGTGCGCGTGCTAATGCTCGTGCTCGTGCTACGCACCATCCTCGTCGCGGACCGAGTTGGCTATCCAGGTGGTCAACTTATTTCCTAGTCAATATGGAAAAACTTCTTATAAACAAGAAAATCTTCCTTGTTGTTTCCAATGTCGTAATGCACTTTCCATTTTTACTTTGGGCTTTCCACTTGAGCCTTCCACTTTTGGACTTTCTACTTGGGCCTTCCACTTTTAAGCTTTGCATTGAAGTTTCATTCAATTTTTTCCTAACATACGTCACTAGGAAGAGTAAGCACGAAAGCGACATGCACGCTGAATATCTATAAAAGGGTGTGAAGCTGCAACACAATTTCTCACATCTCCCTCATCATCACCAGCAATATACATTATCCACGATTGGGTCAAATATGGCTTCCTCTAAGAATTTGTTTCTTGTGTTTTGTGCTGTCCTTACTCTTGCTCTCCTAGTTTCTGCTGGTAAGTGTATGCATAAATTAAATAATATTATATTATTATATCTTCTATATTAAACGGACTATTTGAACACACAAATATCATGGTGTGTGCTTTTCGTGTAACTGGATTAATAAAAAGGCAATAAATGGGACAGATGAAATATTATCCTGTACAATTTGCCATAAATTTCTGTTGCGGCATATAATTAGCAAGCCAGATTTATGTTGAAACCATATAATAAGAGTTATATATATAGACATGTATATATAAACGAGTATCATAAAGTTATTTTATTTTAAAAAAAATTTCAAATGTACCAGTATCAAATATTTTTTGAGAAAATTTAAAATATTTTTAATGGATCCGAACAGAAAGATTTTCTTCGGGATTAAAAATTTCATTTTATATCTGAACAAGTACCTAGTTTTGATATTTATTAGGATCTCATTTTGGATGATAAATTGAGAATAATTTATAACGAGATTAACATCAAAGTTGAATCTCCGCAAATTAGTAAAAGAAATATATGCGTTCATCTTATTATCCCTTTAGAAAATTATACACCAGGCTGACTCCTATCTAGCTCTATGGTTTTGCCTTTGCGTATAACAAAAAAAATTAACCAATAATGCAGATGAGAGCAAACCTGAGGGCGTCGCCGTCGACGGACACGGTGGTGGGCACGGAGGATACGGTGGTGGAGGATACGGGGGTGGGCACGGTGGAGAATACGGGAGTGGACACGGAGGATACGGGGGTGGAGGAGGATACGGGAGTGGCGGATCCCACCACCATCATTGCCCACATGGATGCTGAAGTGGACCCACACGCTTGCTACATGTTAAATAAGGACTGCCACCACTAGCATGGGAGTATGATCTTATTAGATGTTGTGTGCTTACGTGTTCTGTCGTGTTTACTCCCATTGTTAGGGTTACTGGTCCAGTTACTATGCATCTGTTGTAAATTAATTGCTGGTGTCTTGTCTATCGAATAATAAATACGTGTTTCTATTATTCTTTGGCATACACTTTCATATACATTAATCACCACTGATTAGAATTTGAGGATGGTCATACCCTGCAAATGAAGACGACTCTTCTTTCCCGAAATCGAACAATTTTAATCAAGTTCCTTCGTTCGAGCATATATACCTATTATATTTCCAGTTTACCTTGTCGCAACGATCATGGGAATTCTCCGTAAAAACAAACCAGGAAATATTTAATCAAGTCACAAATGGTAAGTTTCATCAAGAAATTCTTTAATATTACGAACAGCTACCATCCTGCGATAAATTATCAGATATTTTAGTTTTCTTATATTTATGCTCGAATATCAAATGGTAGTAGAATTGTCTTTTACAAATTTTAACCTTTTTATTTTAAAAAATAATAAACTTTTATTTGTGTAAACAAAACTTTAACTAGTTTTTTTGTCAAGTTTAAATAACCTCATATGTGTTGAGTGTTGGATACGATTTGTTTTCTTTTTGGTATCGTTTTGGGATAGTAAAGAAGGCCCTTAGGGTTTGAACTTCATCGGGCTTCGGTTCTTCCTCATTTTATTCGGTTGTACCGTATTGATAAAAAATAGTTCTATCTTACAATTGCGTAAATATGAAATTTTTTTGGGGAACAAGATTGTAGAAAAAATGATGGAATTGTGAATAAATGCCCATTATATAAGACTATCCACAACAACAATCCACCAAATTTAGTTCGCAGAATAAATAAATAATTTTTCTCTCATCCATACCCAATCCAAGCCAATTACATATTTTCCTACCCATAGCAGCAACCCATTTCACAGAATAAACAATTAATTTCTCTCTCATTCACATATTATCTACTATCATTTTTTGGAATACTAAATTAGATAGAAATACTCGAGGTACAAATAAAAGATGAAAATGATAAATTACGAATACGAAAATTTCAAATTACAAATACAGAAATTTCAAATTACATAATTAATTATCATTTCCGAAATTTTGCCAAATATACTCAATTAAATCACTTTTCAGAGCGTTATGAGCTTCTCTATTGCGAAGTTAGTT
Organism: Hypericum androsaemum; assembly: GCA_963995505.1. Classification (NCBI taxonomy): domain Eukaryota; kingdom Viridiplantae; phylum Streptophyta; class Magnoliopsida; order Malpighiales; family Hypericaceae; genus Hypericum; species Hypericum androsaemum. The sequence continues at coordinate 5,193,367 of OZ023180.1, forward strand.
GTTCCATAGCAGTCATGTAGGTGGATAGATTTCTGATGCGTTCAGTAGAGAACTGAAAATGTTCTTCATTGTCCTCTTCATTTCGGAATTCGGCCGGATCATGATAATGGAGATATGTGTCTCGTTCGTCCTCGACTATGACATTGTACAATATGATGCAAGCCTTCATAATTCTTCCCATTAACTCCTTGTCCCAAAGAAGACATGAACGTCGAATGAATACAAAACGAGCCTGTAGAACTCCAAATGCTCGCTCCACATCTTTTCTAGCAGCCTCTTGATGTTGAGCGAATAACTTGTATTTTAGGGTTGACGGAGACGTAATTGACTTGACAAATGCAGTCCGTTGACGACCGTTGACATATGCCATATTATTTTGTCGACCGTCGACGACGTAACTCACTTTTGGTGCTCGGTCTTCCAAGAAATCACTAAAAATAGGAGATCGGTGTAGTACATTAATATCATTGAGAGTACCTGGTGTTCCAAAGAAAGTATGTTATATCCATAAGTTATATGATGCAACTGCTTCTAGAATAATTGTAGGCTTTCTGCTCCTTCCTGCATATAGCCCAGCCCATGCATTAGGATAATTTTTTCATTCCCAGTGCATACAGTCAATACTACCTATCATGCCCGGAAATCTACATTGTTCTCCAACGTAGAGAAGTCTTGCCAAATCCTGTGCATTAGGCTTTCTCAGGTACCCGTTCCCGAAGTAGAAAATTACACCTTCTACGAACTTCATGAAAGCTTCCCGTGTTGTAGATGCACCCAATCTCAGGTATTCATTAACGACATCGGTTGATGTCCCATAAGCTAACACCCTCATAGCTCCAGTACATTTCTGTATGGCTGTTAGACCAAGGGTACCTGCAGTATTTTTTCTTTGTTGAAAATATTGGTCATTGGCACTAACCGCCTCCACAATGCGAAGGAATAATAGTCGTTGCATGCGAAACCTCATCCGGAAGACCACAAGTGAATACGTTGGCATGTTGACAAAATAGTCATTCATCAAGCGCTCCTCGCCAACTCTTCGTTCCCTATTGACATATCGCCTTCACCTTGGAGGTGGTGGAACTCCCTGGATCAAACTAGGATTGACTACGAACGCATCCTCGAGTAAGTGATCAATTTGTCAATTTTGTTCACTTCTTCGTGCTTCCCATTCATCAAATTCGCTGGTGAATGAAGAACTAGAACTTGAATCTGAATCTGATGTATTTTCACTGAGAGACATTTGTGATGAGATTTAATTTTAGTGAAGAATATTGGAAGGCTTTTGGGTATATTTAAGTTTGTTATGGTCACCAATATATATAGAAGTATGGGCATGGGTTGGATGACAAAAGTGAAGTGACAATACAAAAGGTACGAGATAAATTACCATAATTACGGGTATGGGTTGGATGAAAAAAGTGAAGTGACAATAGAAAAGGTACGAGACAAATTACCATAATTATGGGTATGGGTTGGATGACAAAGGTGAAGTGACAATACAATAGACACAAGACAAATTACATGAAATGAAGAACAAATTACATGAAATGAATGACAAATTACATGAAATGAAGAACAAATTACATGAAATGAATGACAAATTACATGAAACGAAGAACAAAATACATGAAATGATAAATTACTAATTAGTTTTCAAACACTCGAGAAATTAGATTGCGCTTCATCTCTTCATCTTCTGGGGATAAGTGCTGTTTCGAAATCAAAGCAGTCAACATGATTTTTTCCAACTCCATATTCTTCATGGCCTCCCTTTTTTCATCTCGCTGGATTCTTTGTTGCTCCAGCTCCATTCACTTCTTTAAAATTTTATTTTTATTATCTCTGGTTATTCTCAACGCACGAATTTCTGCTGCAACATCATCAGATGCCTTACCTTTTTCTTTCCTTTTTTTGGCAGCATCTCTACCCATAGGACGGAAAATTATTGAAGATATGGTGATTAGATCTTCTGAGTTAGATGGGATTGAATAATCTCCTTCTTTGGTCGTCTTTGACCTCTTTGAGCTCCCACTACTTTCTATATCCTCCTTCTCGTTCTGCGAAGGAAAATATGTTGAACCGTGATCTCCTTCTTCAATTTGCCACTTGGGATGTTTACACATAACTTCATTAAAAATAACTAGGTCAGCTCTTTCATAAAGTACTTGAGCTTCAGTCTCAACATCTACCTCGCTCATGCCGCTCTGCTTCCGTTTAAGTACTTCTCGGTATGCACCAACCCACTTTGCTGCATTGACAGTAAGTCATTTATAATGACCATTTATTGAAGGCACGTTTCTTTCATGGATAGCTTCCGGGTTTTCTACTTGAGAAACATGGTATTGTGCACTCACTCGGGACCATAGCGAGGCACACTTCTGATTTTTTCTGATAACGCTATCCTTGCTACAGTAGATGAAAGCTGACATTAGGGCAATGTCTTCTTTCACACTCCAACTACTTGGTGCAGGCTTTTTAGTTTTTTTCTCGCTAGACCCATCAAAGGACAAATGCTGTGGAATATTTTGTGGGAGTTGGTGTTGGAAAAACAGAATTTGGGAGAGATTTGGTAACAATTGAGAGCTATAAAAAGGTTGAGAGTCCGGATACTCTCCATAATTTTGATAAGTTGAAGGATTATAAGATCCAAAAGGATTATAATTTGGAGAATTAGGATCATTTGGATCAATAGTAGAAAAATATTACAGAGAAAATTTAAAAGAAGAGATTATGTAGTAAAAGAATAGAGAATTTTAGATGGTGTATGAAAATATGTTAACATTGGACTCTATTTATAGAGATTTGAAAAATAATAATTTTCATTATTTTTTTTCGTTTTGCTAAAGATAAGGTCAGTTTAGATAACTACGAAAATCTTATCCAAAAATATCTATTTTTAACGAATAATATTATGCCAAGTGAAACTAAATAGATAAATAAGTAAAAAAAATAGATCGCGAGCGGCGATCGGGCGACGAGCATCGCTCGATCGCTCCTCCCCTTTTCCCTTTTAATTTTTATTGATTTATTTTTTAATAATAAAATAACCACCCACGCAAGCTTTTGCTCGCTGATCCGGGTGGTCTAAGAAACCCAAAAAAACAGCTCGTGCAACTACAACCCAAAAACTACTTCCCCAAAATAGCTGCAACTTAAAATCAGAAAATCAAAACCTACTTCTCCCAAGTTACACACGCTCATTATATATCTACTATTTTACATTCTAATTATAAAAGATACAAATCAATTTCTAAACTCCAATTTTGGATAAAACATGAGAAATGTAATAAATTATTTTCCCTACTACAAGAATAAAAAAGGGAAAATTATCCTCACGTCCCTGAGGTTTGGTCACCCTCCCCCTAGGGTCCCTGACTTTTGAAAAATTATTGTCCCGTCCCTAAGTTTTGACGATAATAGTCTCTCGGGTCCCTGGCTGACGTCATCGGCTCTTTTTTTCATTTTTGGTCATGGAAATGACCAAAATACCCTTAAACAAAAAATAAAAAAATTCACCTTCTTTAACCTTTGACCAAGAACACCAACAACCAAAAACTAACTCAAAAATAAGATCAAACTAACCAAAATCAAGAACACAACCAAGAACATCAAGAATAATAAAAAAATTAATTAACTAATCATCCAACAATTCAGCTTGAGACCTAATCTAAATTTTATGAAAAAATTAAGGAAATTTAGAAATAAAGATCATGAATTCGAACCTCGTTATCGAGAGTCCGGTCCATCCAGATCGAAGACCTAATCTCCCACCCCTCCTCATCGTCGCCTCCCTCCTAAGCTGTCTGAGGCCCAAAGAAAGAGATGTCGACTTCCAAGCTTCAAGCTCTCTGGAACCATCCGGCCGGTCCTAAAACCAGTTACGTCCTTTTCTCTTATGCATATAGCCAACTCTAACACACCCAGAAGAGGAGAGGAAAGATTCGTTCTTTCTGGGCTCCATGGACGTTACGATTGATTCTGAGGCGAACCCATCTCTTGATTTCTTCGCTTGGTCTTTTGCCTTTGGAATGGTTGTTGGATTTTTTTTGCTAAACTTATGGAATTGAGGGTTTTTTTTTCTCTGGGGGTTTGATCTCATCTTACAATTATAAGTTTTATTAGTGGAGGAGACTCTGAGTAGAGGAATAAAACGAGCATCTTTTGTTAGTTTAGCTCCGATTAGTTAATTAAAATTTTTTTTCTTGATGTTCTTGGTTGTGTTCTTGATTTTGGTTAGTTTGATTTTATTTTTGAGTTAGTTTTTGGTTGTTGGTGTTCTTGGTCAAAGGTTAAAGAAGGTGAATTTTTTATATTTTGTTTAAGGGTATTTTGGTCATTTCCATGATAAAAATGAAAAAAGAGCCGATGACGTCAGCCAGGGACCCGAGAGTCTATTATCGTCAAAATTTAGGGACGGGACAATCATTTTCCAAAAGTCAGGGACCCTAGGGGGAGGCTGACCAAACTTCAGGGATGTGAGAGTAATTTTCCCTAAAAAAATGTAATTTTTTCTTATACAATTACTCAACTCGATCACAAGAAGTAATGCTAATATCAACCATATTACTACGAGGGTGGCAGTTACGAAGGCGGCCGTGGTGGCGGCTACGAGGGTGGACGTGGTGGCGGTTAGGTGGGCGGCCGTGGAGGACAAGGAAGATACGAGGGCGGCCGCGGAGGACAAGGAGGATACGAGGGCCGACGTGGAGGACAAGGCGGATACGAGGGCGGACGTGGTGGCGGTTACGAGGGCGGCCGAGGTGGCAGATACGAGGGTGGACGCGGTGGAGGCCACGGTGGCCACGAGGGTGGGCGCGGAGGTGGCCTCGGCGGGCAGAAGAAGAATTAATTAGCCCACATGGTTGCTAAAGTGGGCCCACATGCTTGCGATTCAATAATGAGGCGGCTCCACCAGTCCAGTTGCTGCCTCCAGATTTTAGATGACAGGTTCACAGGTTCGGATGTGTTCACAGGTTCCACACTGTCACCGCTTACATGACAAACTAAACCTTTTCCAACATATTATCGTTGAACAATCTCATCTAGGAGGATAAAGATTGGGCAAAAGACTTGCATAAGGTTTCTTAATGTAACTCTAGTTCATCGGTGAATATGATCTAATCTACTTATTAAAACTCTTTTGATAAAATATAACATCTACTTATCTACTTATAAGAAATAATAATAATAGTACATTAATTCCCAATTGACAGTTTTTTGGTATAATCCGACTTGACAGTTATTTTTTTTTCAGGATACATGAATGTAGACACTAAAAATTATTGGGAAATAAACGACGAATATTTGAAGCTACTTGAGACTCAGTACAGTACTAGAATCCATTTTCACTCCCCGTGAAGAGATTTTTCTTGGTCCTATTTTATTTTTTAATGAGAAGAAAATTAATGAATTTATTGCACTAAACATCTAATGCCAGATATATATTATTTCCTTGCAAGTTAGTTGATGGTTGGGTATTAGAGAGTTAAAATTAGACGCCAACATTTTTGTCAAGCGGATTTCGCGCTAGAAGGCCAAATCCAACGAGGACTGTCCTGGACGATTAAATAGTTTATCTAGTTATGATTTAATGGTCTACCTAGTTATGATTCAATGGTCCATTTTATCCTGTCTCGGATAAATCGAGACCGTCCCAGTTACGATTCAATGGTTTACTCAGTTAGAATTCAATAGTTTACTCAGTTACAATTCAATGATTTACTAAGTTACGATTCAATGATTGTGAGTTTTTTTTATTTTGCCCCCCGTATTTTTGCGTTATTGCAAAAAAATTTCCATATATTTTTTAATAAAAATCTTCCAGTACCGTGCTAGATTAAGTCTCGAAGACCAAATCCAGTCCCTGCAATATGTACGCGTTCAAAGCGTGGACTAGCCCATTTAGGTTATATTTTACGAACGCAATTGGTTTTGTTTTTTTTTTTGGAACGCAATTGGTTTCGTTAATTCGTGTTGGAAATTGTGTTTCTTAAGTTTATTTCTTTTCCTTATCAGCATGGATCGTGTCCTAGTTTGGCTTGATCACATCTTGGTAGATTACCTTTTGTATTTGATTTGTTTCAAATAGGAGCTTTCTTAGGACGTTAGCTATACTATAAGGCTATATATGCCAACCCGTTAATTGAATAAAATCAGCGACTTCAATTCTTCATGGTATCAGAGCAGAGATCTCATTAAATCCCACCAAAATAAGTTTACCTGCCGCAAAATCTTTTACCCCACTAAAAGAGAATGTCGAAGAACGACAATGGATCGGCGAATGATATGTCGTCGCCGTACTTCCTGCATATCTTGGACAACTCGGGGTAGGTTAACATGATCGAACTGCTCAACGAAAGGAACTATGCTGATTGAGTTGGTGAGATGACTAATTTTCTTTTGGCAAAAAATAAACTAGAGTTCGCGACGGGACGGTTGTCAAACCATAGACAATCGCTACATATCACAACATCTGGTTGCGTTATGATGCTATGGTCAAGGATTGGTTAGCCATATCGATCGACAAGGAAGTTCGAGGTAGTGTTTGCTATGCAAAGACGACATAGGAAGTTTGGGCATATCTCAAGGAGAGATTCGGTAAAAGCAGTGCGCCGAGAGCCTATGAATTAGAGCGATCGATATCGCTGTTGCATCAAGACAAGATGACCGTCTCCACGTACTTCTCCTAGTTGAAATTCCTCTGGGATGAGATGGAGTCCATCTTGCCTATGGCTACGTGCATATGCGATGTGAAACGTCAGTACGCAGTAGCACAAGATCAGGAACAACTCTATGTGTTTCTCATGGGGCTGGATGAAATATATGGTATTGTGAAATCTTAAATCTTGAGCACCAAGCCACCTTCAACCCTGGAAGAGGCGTACCACCTGATCCTACAAGATGAACAAAGTCGAATCACTACGGTAACTCGACAATCGACTGTTGAAGTAGCAGCATTCCAGATCAGAAATTACAGGCGAGCTGATGGTGATGCCGCACAATGGAAGGCTGGAAAGAAAGAAAAGATGAGATCCAACCACTGTCAAAAGATGGGTCACGTAAAGGAACAATGTTTCAAACTTATTGGCTATCCGAAATGGTCGAAAAGGGAAGAAAGTGTAAGAAGGAATGGGCTGCGCCTTGCACAACCGTGTGTCACACAGGTTAAGGCAAGTTCGATATCAGGATTGACCACTGATTAATACGCAAGGCTGCTCAAAGTATTGAGGCAAAGGAGGAGATGATGGCACACACGGAGCACGTGATTCAAGAGTGTAACTGAAGTGCATATGGTTGGTACAAGCTGAGGGAAACGATGCTGGATCAACAATTTTGGGGCAATAGAGCACATAGCTTATGATTCTAGTCTTTTGACAGGTTCGGTTAGGCGAACTAAGAATACACTGGTGAAAATACCAACTGGTGATGATATTCCAGTAGATGGAATCAGTTATATTAATCTCCCAAATGGGATCACATTAAAAGATGTTTTATACATCCATACTTTTCGATGCAATCTCATATTAGTTTATAGACTGACTAAAGATCGGAGCTGCTCACTAACGTTTGTTGCAGACGTATGTGTATTGCAGGATCTACCTTCGAGGATCCTGATTGGTGTGGGTAGGAACCATGGTGGTTTTGTACCTGTTGTAGCCCATTTTGAATGCTGGGTGGTTATGCATTTCGACAAAGGAGCTTCAGCAAGCATCTGGCATGAGAGACTTAGGCATCCATCATTTAGAAAATGGGACATGTACATAATTTATGTACGCATATTCATTTGGATCATAAAATTTTGTGTGATGCTTGTTTATGGGAAAAATTTATCATATCTTCTTTCCCGAATAGTGCAATAAAGACTGATTCCTACTTTGCCAAACTTCGGGGACGTTAGGAACGATTTCGAAAATGCAGGGACCCGAGAGGGAGGGATGCCAAACTACAGGAATCTGAGCATAATTTTCCCAATATTTTTTTGTAAGAGACCAAGCTACACTCATCTACGGTCTTTTGGGTGTCTCATCTATGCACATATACTAGGTTTCTATATAGACAAGTTATAAGCAAGGAGTCAGAAATACATATTTGTCGGATATCGTGAAGGACAGAAGAGGTACCGAGTTTTTGACCTTGAGGATAGACGTATTGGTCACATAAGGGAGGTCACCTTTATCGAGCATGTGCATCCATTTAAGAAGGACCTCTTGGCAGAAACACATCATCCATCTCTTTAGACTAATGACAGTTTAGGTGACGAGTTTAGACCTAACTTGGTCCCAGAGGAGCCTATGGACCATCTTGAAAGAGAAATTATTTTGGAGGAACCAGTGCCAGTTTAGAATAATGCCCCGTATAAAATGTTGAAGAACTGTTTGAACATTTAGTAGGGCGAGCTCTGATCAAGAGTCTCATGGGGAATCAAAATGTGCCAATCGCTCGACACAGTTCAAGTGCAAAATAAGTTCCTCGTCGATTGGAAGACTATAAGACATGCATACCACACTCCATCGACCACCCACGGCCAAAGTCTTCTTCCGAGAACTTGGTTGTATATCCTCTCACTCATTTTGTTTCGTACTCAAAATTTTCTGACACCCACAAGGTCTTTCTCGCAGCCGTCATACAACGTGATGAGGCAAAAACTTATTATCAGGCAGTTAAAAGCGAAGAGTGGAGGAAGTCAATGATGCATGAAATACAAGCTTTTGAGGCGAATGACACATGGTCTCTTGAATCCTTTCCCTCTAGCAAGAAGGCAATTGACTCCAAATGGCTGTAAAAATTTAAGTATAAGCCCAATGGAGATGTTGAGCAATAAGGCACACCTAGTCACCGTCCGTTGTCTCCTCGTAGTGGTTGTCCAAAGGCGATGGTTTATAATGCAACTGGATGTTAACAATGCCTTTTTGCATGGGAATTTTGATGAAGCAATCTACATAAAATTGTCTCTCAGATATTCATCATCTTATGACACACGGGTATGTCGGTTGCAAAAATTGCTTTATGGACTTCGCTAGGCATCACGTAACTGGTATTATAAGTTCACTCAGGAACTTACTTATTCGATTTCGTTCAATGTCATTCACATCATTGTTCAAATTTCTCGGGGATCGTGTTGTTATTTTTTCATTGATCAATGTTGAAGATGTGATACTTGCTAGCAATGCTGAGGCAAAGAACAAAGAGGTCACTGCATATTAGGATGTCAAGTTTGGGATTAATGATTTGGGAGTGCTAATATATTTTTTGGGATTGAGGCAGCCCGCTCTGCTGATGGCTCGTCTTAAGTTAAAAGAAGTATACTATTGACATCGTGAAAGACAGCAAGAAGCTAGGAGGATGACCCGCTATGAGCAAAATCACAATTTGACAATGGTTACGACCACTGAACCGGTTGATGGTAGCCATTACGTCGTCTTATTGGGTGTCTTCTTTACCTCATGGACATTACAAATGTGGTCAGTATTCTGAGCTAGTTTGTTACCAACCCTCAACAGGCTCATGTCGATGCAGCTGATCGAGTGCTCCACTACCTTATGCAATCGCTCGGATAAGATATTTTCTTGCCATTTGTGGGTCGACCTGTTCTCAAGGCATACTATGACGCAGATTGGGCTGGCTGCCTAATGACTCGTCATTCTAGGATGGGATATTTTGTGTTATTTGGCAGTTCTCCTATCTCTTGCCGTACCAAGAAATAATCTGTTGTTGACTGGGGTAGTTACCCAATGACTCGTCGTTCTAGGAGGTCAAAAATAGAGCCATGGCGGCTACTGTTAGTTTGGCTTCGATGGTTGTTTCGCGAGCTGCAGACACCACAGACCGGCCGACAATACTCTTTTGTGACAACCAAGCTGCCCTATATATTGCCGCCAACTCGGTCTATAATGAGCGGACCAAGCACTTTGAAATGAACTGTTATTTTGTCCGGGGTGAGTTTAGTCCAAAGAAATTGCGCCACAAAAGATTGATGGTACTGGTCAATTGGATGATATCTTTACCAAAGCCTTTGGTCGCCAAAGTTTTCATCACCTACTTGACAAGTTGGACATTATGTATCTCTATGAACCAACTTGAAAGGAAGTGTAAGAGATTATGTTTGTTACGTTTATTTAGTTTCCTTACCTTTTGTATTTGATTTGTTTCCTATTTACTAGGAGCTTCCTTGGGACGTTAGCTCTACTGTAAGGCTATATATGCCCAACCCTTTCATCGAATAAAATCAGGGCTTGAATTCTTCAATTTGTGTAAGTAATTTTTTATACCATTTAATATTCGGATATTTACTTAAACGTCAATCTAGGTGTTAGGGGTGTTGGCTGGTGGGGCTCTGCTTTGGTTTGGTTTGGGTTATAACAAGGCGTTTTTGTGGTTCTTAGGGAAACCAGTGTAAATATTTTGCCATAATCATCGATAAAATTACTTATAAAAAAGTCAATCTAGGTTTAAATCAAATAAATATTTAATTGTGTTAAAGTTTTAGTAACAAATATTAATTAATAGCGTGTTCCAAATTATTCAACTTAATCCACGAACAAATCTTCGACGAATCGAGTCGGATTCATGGCCACTCCTACTCTAATACCTCGCCTCTTATTTCTATTCACAAAGCCGCATTTTTTACGGGGCCCAGAATTGCTTCCCATGCATCACATGCATGCAACGAAGCCATTCCTTGTGCATCAGAAAGTGTCACTAGCTCTTCTTATCTGGACCCATCACCTGTCTGTAATTAAAACGATATGGATAGTATTTTCATGCAGATGATTAACCAAATTAAATTAGTTAAATATCGTTCCGATTTACGTCACTTTTGACACCACTTCTTCCTCTCACTGGGCAACTTTCCACTATAAAAAGGCATATAGGCTATATTTTTCTCACCACCATTTCTTCTTCTCAATTTCTCTTGAACTGACACTCTAGATATACAAATACGTATATATGCGAGGTGTGACACCTGGACGCGGTGGTGGTGGCTATCCCGGAGGAGGGCGTGGTGGAGGTTACTGTCGATACAGATGCTGCCGTGGATACCGCAATGACGGGTGTTACAGGTCCTGTAGCCATGCCAATGAGGTTCCCGATGTTGAACTCCAGGAAGAACCCTAAATTCAGTTTTCAACGTTTGCGGTGTGCAAGTTCTTGCAATCATATTTCGTAACGCCAATGTAAATTCGGACAGAATGTCTTGCTTTTGCACAAGGGTGTGTATGGAGTGTGATGAATAAGGTGTAAGTTTCAGTGAGCAATGACTTTGGTGTTGCTCACTTGACATGTGGTTTCATAAATTAATAAATATTGTGATGTTTATTTTGTGATTTTATGTTGTTTATTTCTTCTCATACCCAAAAATAATATACAGGAAATGGATGAGCTAAAGTCATAATAGCTCAACATCTAGCTTCCTATATATAAAAAGAGTATACTTTAGTCAATTGGTCAATAGATTTGGTAAGTTGATTTTATTTCATATTATAAACTGACACTCTATATATACAAATACGTGGTCGTGACCGTTAATTTTTTCAAAATTCGACTACTATTTTTTTATAAGTTCGAGATTTATTTATTCATAATAAGTAATAGTATTTACATCCCTTGTGTCCCCCTATAAATGGAGAAATGTCCCCCAATAAATGGAGAAATGTTATTGCCTCTTTCAAAGTTGTGGCCGTTGGATTTACCAAAATTTTAACAAAGTAAAATTTATTTTTTAAAAAAAAAACATTGTCAGTAGCACCACATATTTAAGATTCTACCTTCTAAAAAAAATACCCTTAAAAATATTCAAAAAATAATAATTTGAAAAACTACTCCAAGTTGAAATAATTTAGATTTAATTGACCTTAGCGATTCGAAGTATAGGATAAGGTTCTGATTACATAGATTCCTAATTGAGCAGACAAATAAAATATTGCTGCAGTAAAACAATGAGAAATCCGACTGATTTCGAGTTCCACGACTGTGCATGAGCAAGCGTGATTTCAAGTTCCAACCTCGACATGTGCATGAGCAAGCGTTATTTCTTACAAACCTATCTATATGTGTATTTATTTATGTATAACATCCTAAAACAATAGAGAAAACCAAAATGGAGCCGTTGCCTTATAACAAGTCAAATAATTTTGTCATGACTCAAAAGGTCATACATTATAATAAAAGGTTACACAAAAGCCAAATTGGGGATTTTTCCTGAATGGTTCAGGATTTTTCCTGATCTCAATCAACGGACTCTGGCCAAGGGGAGGTCTGATCATCACCCTATTTTGTTAAATACAACAAAGCCAAATTGGGGAGCAAAACCTTTCAGGTTTTTAAACTGTTGGCTGGATGATAAACATTTCCCAGGACTAGTTGCAGGTTGGTGGAAGGAATTAGATGGTGTTACTTTTGGGCCTCATAGATTGCTATACAAGTTGAAACTGATCAAAGGAAAAATACAAGCGTGGAATCAGGAGCACTTTGGGAGGATTGAAATCAGAATCAAGAGTGCGGAGGAAGAAATAAGTGATCTGGACAGGCTAGAAGAATCTGGACCATTGACTGTTGGAGATTCAGAAAGAAGATCAATTTTGCAGGAGGAACTTATCAATTCTCAAAGGCAACTAGATCTGATGCGGAGACAAAAATCCAGATTGAATTGGGGACTAGGAGGGGACAGAAATACGAGTTTTTTTCACGCTTCAACTTCTATTCGGAGAAATAGAAATTTCATTGGAAGCGTGAAGTTAAATGGCAGTCTTAACTATGACCTTGGGGTGGTTAAAGATGAGATCTTCAAGCAATTTAAGTTACAATTTGATAAAGTCGGAACTCTCAGACCTAGACTGCCAGGTTCATTATTCTCAAGATTAAAAGAGAGTTCAGTTCTTGCATTGGATAAATTGCCCACTCGAGATGAAATTAAGGATGCAGCTTGGCATTGTGGAGGTGACAAGGCCCCGGGGCCTGATGGCTTTAATTTCAATTTTATCAAGGCAATGTGGGATACAATTGGTGAGGATATCTATGCTTTTGTTCTTGATTTTTTCCAGACAGGAAGACTACATTCATTGGCAAGCTCTTCTTTTATTTCTTTGATCCCCAAAGTTGCTGGCTCTGTGAACATCTCTAACTTCAGGCCTATAAGTTTGGTGGGTTGCTCGTACAAGATAATCAGTAAGTTGATGGCAACAAGGCTTAAAAGTGTAATGCATGAAATTATTAAGCCTGAACAAGCTGCTTTCATAGCAGGTAGACAAATCTCAGAGGTTTCCTTGATAGCAAATGAAGTCATAAGCTACTTGAGGAAATACAAGAGGAAGGATGTCCTTGTTAAATTAGATTTTTCCAAGGCTTTTGATTGTGTCAACTGGGAGTTTTTAATGGAAACAATGGAAGGCATGGGTTTTAGTAGCAAATGGAGGAATTGGATTTTTTCTTGTGTTTCAACAGCCAACGCTTCTATTTTGGTGAACGGTTCACCAACCAAGCTTTTCAACTTCGGAAGAGGTTTAAGACAAGGAGATCCGATTTCTCCTTTCTTGTTTTTAATAGCTACCGAGGGCCTCCGAGTAATGATAAAAAAGGCTGAACAGTTGGAGCTAATTCGCGGTGTTGACATTCCTGGAACCAATGATCAAATCAGTATACTTCAGTATGCTGATGACACTTTATTGTTCTCAAATGACAGTGAAGAAAGTTTGCTCAACCTGAAGGGGATTGTGACTCACTTTGGGATTGCATCAGGGCTCCATATTAACATCTTAAAGACCACAATGACATGTATTAACATTGAGGAGGAGAGAATCACTTTGATTTCAGACACTTGGGAATGTAAAATGGAGTCTTTGCCAATCAAGTATCTGGGATTGTCATTGGGCAGTGATATGAAGAGGTTAGTTTAAACCAGTGATTGATTCAATTGATAACATGCTGAGTACTTGGAAGGGAAGTTTGCTCTCATTAGGAGGAAGATTGACTGTGGTTAAGGCGGTACTTTCAAGTTTGCCAATCTACTATCTTTCTATCTTTAATCTTCCAGCTGGGGTCTGCAAATTAATTGAACAAAAAATGAGACGTTTTCTGTGGTCAGGTAATAAGGAGGGCATTAAAACCGCACCAATTAGATGGGAATTGGTAACAAGATCAACCGAAATGGGTGGTTTGGGCATTGAAAGAATGATGATAAAAAATAGGGCTCTTCTATTCAAATGGATTTGGAGATTTTTGGAAGATAGGAACTCATTGTGGGCAAGAACTGTTGCTGGGTTTCATGAAATTAGACCATCTGCAACTATGTCTTTTTTAAAAGCTAAGCACGAAGGTATTTGGTCTGCAATTTGTGATGCTGCAAACGAGGAATCAGTTATCAGGGTCACTTTTTTCTCAGGTTTCAAGTTTAGAGTGGAAGATGGCAGCGTGTTCTTCTTCTGGAGTGACGCCTGGGCAGCAAACACAGCTCTTAAAGAGAAGTTTCCTAGGCTCTACTCCATATCAGTGCAACAAGAGGCTAGAGTGGAGGAATGTGGAAGATGGGAAGATGGAATTTGGTTTTGGGAACTGAAATGGAGAAGAAGCATGTTCCAATATGAAGAAGATCAGAGCAGGGAGCTCTTTGAGCTCTTATCTAGCACTAACCTGAATAGAACACGAAGAGACAAGATCGTGTGGGCACTGGATAAGGATAATAGATACTCCACCAAAACTTTGTGCAGCTGCATTTCAAGTCTTGGTCAGGTTCTTTCAGCTGCTCAATTGGAGGCAAGACAGGTATGGCAGGGCATTTTTCCTTACAAAGTTGAATGCTTCCTCTGGCAAGCATTACAGAATAGGTTACCAACGAGAGACAGGCTCATCCGAAATGGAAGACTGAACGAATGGGATTGCTTGTGCCCCCTTTGTGATGATAAAGATGAATCTGCTAATCACTTGCTAATGCATTATCATTTTACTTGGACAATTTGGTGCTATTTTCTAGAATTGGTGGGAATTAAATGGTGCACGAACTCTTCCTTAAGTGGTGCTCTGTCGAATTGGATGGGATTGAGAAGAAGAGGAATGCAGGCGAAGGTTTGGTACGCTTTGTTCGCTTCGATCACTTGGAGTACTTGGCTGCATAGGAATCATGTAATATTCAGGGAGGAAAGACGCAACTCTGAGCTTCTCAAGCACTCTATCTTCTTGAGGTTCCAAGAGTGGCTTAGATGGGCCAAATTAATGAAGGACTGGGGTGGTCAAGACGTGAGATTATATCTGCAGTCTTTTAAAGATTGATAGGTTTGAATTGTACAAAAAATATTACTTTAATTTTTTGGCTGAACCTGTTGGAACTCTCTACTGATTCATTGGGTTACACCCTGTAACTTTTGAATCCGTTTGAGCTTTCTTTTAGTTCTCAGGGTTTATGTATTTGGAAGGGGCTGATCCCAAGTTATGGTGAATAAAATTCAACTTATCAAAAAAATATATATAAAAATTGAAGCAAATACATAGTTGAAACAATATAACATCTAGAGATGTAAGCTACAATAAAAATTCCACCCTGCTGAAAAGTAACAGTAACATTAACGGTGATCACTTCGGTCGAACAAACAATTAGAAGAGATGAGAAAGATCGGACCTGCAAATTGCTAACAAAGATGTCAGTTGAAAAATATTGAACGACACACGAGGTGCGATTCAACAAGGACCTCCTCAACAGAATTTACCATGGTCGGACAAATTCTACCCAGACAGAGCCAGCAATATGAAACCAAGAAATAGCACAATCATAAAATAGATCAAAATACAGGCTGACCAACAAATTAGGCCAAAACACAAGCTGCAGACCGCAAGAAAAATAGGACAACCCGGTTATATCAAAACTTGGCTGAACTACGAACATGCCAACCGCAAGCCGAACAATAAAAGACAGATCTAAAACTAGACATAGACAGGAAATGAACCAACAACAGACATAGATTCTTACAACAACAATAGAAACAACAATAATAGTATAGTGACCAACCCCTCCGGAAACCAACCGGTTGCGACACTGCTTCGCTGGAGCCTGAGCTAGGAGAAGCGGTCAGAATCGAGAAGGCGAGGAAAAGGAAGGGACCGCCTGAAGCTGAAACGGACTTCTTGGACGGCGCCGCCGGCGAGGACTGGCTACTGAAGGACGAGGAGGAACTCGAGACGAAGTTGGACGAGGTCGAGGACCGGCTACTAACGGACGAGGTCAAACCCTGCGGGTTGCTTTTATGTGGAGTCAAATACAAGGGCACTGATTGATGTGTAGTCTTAATTTTATTGGAGTCAAAGGCGATTACAGTGACTACAATATAACTAACGATAACGAGTGAATCAATGAAATTTTATAAAGACGAAGTGAATTATATAAAATATTAATATTTTTTTATAAGTAAAGTATTATATTTTTTCAAAAACCTCCATAAAAAAGATTACACAAGATACATCTTCTATGATACTAGATAGAAACACATCACATCACTAGGGATGGCAGAAATACCCATACCCTGAGGGTCGGACCCTACCTTACCCTACGGGTCTAGGGTATGTTGACTTTGACTAGGCCTAGGGTAGGGTATGGGTATGGGGTCCATGTTTAGAGGTAGGGTCTAGAGTAGGGTATGAATCCATAGCTAGACCCTGTGGGTCGGACCCTACCCTTACATTTTTACCCTATTTTAGACTCTACCTAATTAGACTCTAGTTAGACCGTATTGATAATATATATAATATACTTTACGGTTAACTTTAACATATTTATTATGTTATTCCGCAACTAGCTTAGAAGATGTCGTGAATGATGGATCACTAGAAGATGTCGTGCTATATTTTTTTTGTTGAATTATTTATGTACTTCAAACTCTAAAAAAAACCTTTGACTATTGAAATTAAATTGCAAAATTTGATGTTTCATCAATTTTCTATTGAATGTTGATGTGTAACGTAGTAGATGTCTTGAATTTATTTAAATTTTATATAAAAATCAAATTTTGATTAAAAATTATCAAAATGCAGAACGTTAAAGGGTCGGACCCTGCAGATCCTGTAGACCCTGGGTCTCCAGGAAGGTAGGGTATGAATCTAACAAAAAAAAATTTGTAGGGTCGAGGGTAGGGTATGAGTCCATCCAAAAAAACTAGAGTATAGATAGGGTCCTATCAATACCCTACCCTACCCTACCCATTACCATCCCTACACATCACAGAAAATGAAATGTGAGATCTACGTATATTCCCAATAGTCTAGAGAACCCAAAAATAGACAAAGTGTCCAAAAGCGAGGTAAATATATAGGAATTACACCTAACCAGTCAAATATAAGATATAATATAGAAAATATTCAAATCACAACTATTTAGATATATCAAATTAATATATACGCAGTAAAGAAATTGTTTAGAATTTGATTTGGTTACTAGCAGTTTAGAATTTGGTTGTTGGGTACTTTAATATTTATGAAACATTAGTTTAATATGGATCTGTAGCATAAAATTCAAATTATGAGAATATAGTTCGTTAACAATTAGTTAGAATTTTATCTTTGTCGTTTAAATTTGGCTCGAAGTTATACTAGAGGGAATAATCGGAAGGTTCTTCAACATTTCGTTCTCTATCACGCTTAAGAGTATTTCATTTGGTCTAATTCCATTGTTGATCTATGTAACCAACGCCTTATTTTCACTTAGATTCTCTAAGGTGATTAAGCATCCTAAAGACACCCTAGGTTGCTGTAAATATGTACATTTTGTACGGTTTGGTGATTTTCAGATTACATTTACCTATCAAAAAAATATACATGTAGATTAGTTTGTTTAATATACCGGGTAATTTAGGAAAACAAATTATTGTACCAATACTTAACAAAAGGAAAAAAAATCACTTGCCTTTTCTCTTTTCTACTTCCGTTGAGGTGGGATTTTTATTAGCACTCGGGCTAAGAGGGGTTATTTAATCAAATAGGAAAAAAAAAGAAGAAAAAAATTCATTAATAGTTAGAAACATATAAATATCCTGCTGCCCCTCGCCTGGCTCAAAAAAAAAAACCAATTAACGTATAAATACGAGGTTCTAGGCCTTCTGAAATAAGAGGTTATCAGCCCTAAAAAATATGAGCTTATTAGTTTAAATACATTTCCTTCTATTATTTTATGAATAAAAAAACATACACGAGGGTTGGATATGTGACGAAAAGAAAATGTACGAATTAGAAACTTCAGCGTATATTTTTTTATATTAAATCTCTGATATATTTGAGAAACGATTTTATTACATCGGTGAGAGTTGAACCAATGTTGTTTACTTTTTTTTGGTTTGTATACTACCAATTAATATATATTTAATCTGGATAAGATCTTTGAAAGGTGTTAAAACTTTTCTAATAAATATTTAATAATATTGTGTTCTCATGGCTCGAATCCAACGCCAAATTAAAACAAAACTACATTCTGGACCATTCATCTAAATAATTGTTGTTGTTGATCCCATGTCATTTACTTAGTTTGCCTCTTAGGGCGGTTGTTTGTGCACTAGCCAGCTGCCCAATTAATTGATGTTTCTTTTAATTGAAGTTTTTTTATTGAATCGAATTAGTTCAAATTTAAATTCATTAAAATTTTGAACCGTATTTGATCGATCCAAATACAAATTCGAATACGAATTATGAACTCCCAACTTCGAATCGAATTCAAATCGGCTTCAAATTAATTTCACTTAAGATTAGTCTTAGAGTTAGTGTTAGGGTTACGCCTTTGGGATAGAAAGATGAGTTTCTATGTCCTTTATAATTATAAGAACATGAGTTTGTATATTTTTTTTGAAAGGTGTATATTTTATTAATCACCAAAGAAACATCAAAGATACTATAGAAAGATTCCCCAAGGATAAAGGAGAAAAGAGACACACCCAAGGAAAATCAAATGACAGCAAAAACAACACAATGCAGGTTACAGGAAGTAACCCACCCAATCCAAAAGCTATCACTAAACTAAAGCAAAAAGTCCGAGGTATGCAAAGTACCCGTAGCAGCTTCGACACGTTGACGAGGTATGCTAGACCAGCCCAATCGGAAAACCCGCAAGTCATCCCTTGAACCGTACCGACTCAAGCACCAACAAAGCATCTTGAAAGTGAGCATTAGAAGTCAAACCAAACCAAAACGATCACTCTAAGAAGCATCGTAAAATAGAAAGCCGATGTTGGAGAGGAAAATTAATTCGTTGATTTGTCGTTTTTGTTTCGATAAAAAAACTACAATTTTTTGCTCGAGTATCAGATTAACGTGATTTTAAAAGATATAGAAAGATAAGACATAGATCTACAATTTTGTAGTTAATGGCTTCTCCAAATTCGGTACGGAAAGGGGTAAAACTTGGGTTGAAATTTTTGGCAGTAGGTTTTTCCTTATTATGTCGAAGCTATGTTAATTTCCTATATTAAACACGGCCTAGGATTTTCTTGTAAGGGGCTGGGTTAGTTTTTTCTATATAATTAGAGTTTGAGCATAGAAGAAGGACACCCACAAAAAATAATACATCAAATATTTTCAATAAAGTTGTTGCTCCTCCACCAATTTTTTTCTTTCCTACCAAATCTACTCTACATCTTCTCTTCTCTTCCCCCATATTTCATCTTTTCTCCCTTTCTTTCGAATCGCTCTTCGGACGACCACTCCGAATCCGTTCTCGAGTTCATTTCGACGTTCTCAAAAATTTTATCCACAACATATTTTTGGCACGCTCAGTGGAATTAAGGAGAACGTCTAAGAAGAGTGATTACTGTGCAAAAAAAATGAGCCACCATATACGATTTGGAGTCCTTTCTCAAGAGGGTCGAAACTGATCAAAAGTTGTGCCAAAAGAGGACGTCCAGCCAGGTCATTCAAATTTAAACATTTTGATCCTTTTATAAGCTGAATCTGAAGAAATTTATTTTACAAAAGTTGAAGAATGGTCTCTTCTATTTCTATGGATACCAAGAACGTTGCAATCGAAGTTCGGACCAGGGTGTCACGATCGAAATACTAAAGACTGATCAGTCTGTAAGATTAAACAGTCCAGTCGGCTATAGAGGGCTTTTTGGTATTTTTTATGCCGATTTAAGAGATAGTTATTTCTGACAGAATTGAAGATCTATCTCTCAGCTTTCTAAGGACGCCAAGAACGCTTTAATCGGAGTTTGGACGAGAAAATTACAACCAAAATACCAAAGACAGGTCATTCTGTAAGTTGGTTCTGAAATTTTCAATTTATCTTGTCCAACCATGAGCTTTGAAAAATCTATCTTGTCCAGCCATAACCGTTTTATCATTGAGTGCGAGAGAAAACTCAAGGCTGGACTACGAGCTCACTTTGAGAAAATACAAGTAATGATAGACGAGATCTACAAGAATAAGAATTCAAGGATAACATTAGCAACTGAGGAAACCCCAAGTGTCATACCAAATATGAAAGGCATCCTAGGGCCTATTGCAGCTAAGGAAATCCTCGGGCCTTCACCAACAAAAGAAATTTTTGGACCTCCATTGAGCAAACGTTTGCAGACGATCGAGTCAAAACTTATGCCACACGCACTGAGCTTCACTCGCTTGCCCAATTCTTTCCTAACTCAACAACAAGGCACTGGGGTGCAAGTTTGTTCTCGGAATATCAGTGAGAATTTAATCTCATCCAGAGGCATGAAGAGCGTTGCGAGATTGCAGTCGAAGCTCCTACATCGGTCAAAATTATCCCGGCTGGGGGGGGGAGGGTGGGCAAGACTTGCACATGACAAAAAAGGTGAAAACTGATAAAGCAAGTCTTCAACTCATCCTCTTCACCGCCCCTGGTACAAACACATACGAGTTCCTAATCTTCCACAACGTCACAACCTTCCTACTCCGCTCCACCAAGTCGGAAGAACTCAGAAGCATCTCCAGCACATCTGCCAATCGTACATGATTCCCTCTTTGTACCTGCATAGCTGCCTCCTGCAAAACACCCATCGAAAATGGGCAAAGGAAAAAAAGATGTAGGACAGTTTCCGATGCTCCCAAACATAGGAGGCAGACGTCATCAACCTACATGCCTCTCTATGTCAAATTTGCTCTACCCAGAAGATTATTGTCCATTAACCTCCAAAGAAGAGTCTTCATGCGTGGTGGACATTTTAGGGCCAACACCTTCTCCATAATTCACTACCGACATTCGAAAGGGAAGCAAGAGAGGATTCCGCCCACCATGCATTAAGATCACATAGTATCCACTTCTAACCGAATACTCCCCATCCTTCGAGTGTCTCCACCTCAAAACATCCACTGGTCGCCTCATACTCAGCCTTATGCTCATAATTTGGGTCATGTTTGCCTCTTCGAAGCATCATCTCAGCAACTCAATATTCCACTCACAGGCATCCTCCTGAATAAGCTAAGAGACATGGTAATAGAATCTGACCCCGCGTAGCGATATCTTGGCCGTCCCTCCTGTGAACCAGGAACCCAATGGTCCTCCCAAACCCGAATTGATGACCCTTGACCCAACCTCTACTCTAATCCACGCCTCAACAATCGTACACAATCATAATACTCCTCCATGTAAAATTGATCTGATCCGCACACTCCACCTCCAAGATAGACCGCCTAGGGTAATACTTCGATCGTAAAACAGTCGCCGCAAAAGAGTCCGAGTGGTTAGCAACCTCCACCCTTGCTTGGCTAGCATTGATCTATTAAAATTTTGAATCCTCTAAAACCCAAGGCCACCATCCCCCTTCGATCGACTTAGTCTGTCCCAACTCCGCCAATGAATCTACGACCCACTTCCATCGCCACCCCAATAGAAATCACATAAAAGTGCTTCAATACGCTCACAGGTACCCACTGGAAGCTTAAAGTAGCTCATGATGTATGTCGGTATAGATTGTAGTACTGATTTAATCATTACCTCCTGCCCTACGCGTGACAGCGACCTCACCTTCCACATACCAATTTTGTCCCTTATACGAGTCTCCAAAGACAAGAAAACCTGCTTCTTTGATCTACCTATTATGGTTGGAAAACCTAAATACGTCTTTTCTCCCCCTCCCAACCGAACTTTGAGGAACCCCTGCAACCGCTCAACCGCTCAACCTCTAAACTGTCCCTATAAAAACAGAAGATAATCGCACTCTTCCCCAGGTTAACCTTCTGCCCCGAAGTTTACGCATAAATCTCCAAAAGTTGTAAAATATGTCTGAACTCCGTCTAATTTGCCCTAGATGACAGTAATGCATCGTTTGCAAAGAAGATATGCGTCAAGGACGGGGGCGCCCTTGCCAACCGAATGCCATGTATTATACCTCGCCTATGTGCATCCACCATAGTATGTATATATTGATATTAGGTTTAGTAATTAATATGTACATATTATTTTAATATTATCTTAAAATTTAGTTGTATGATGTAAGATTCTGTAGATCCAGGTCCACATCTTTATGTTTCTTTAAAAAAAATTCAAGAATAGACTCGGTCAAAGTCAACGAGTTTAGACTCTTTGAATTTGTATCCGAGTAAACACTCAGGATAAAAGTCAAATTGTCATCCGTGCTACCAATCAAGAAATATTCTCTAAAAAACTTGAATCAACAAATCACCACTAGCTTCGGATTCGCTGAACAATCGAGGAAACTTGAGTAAATATTTGTTATTATATTATTTTTTATATTTTAAACAACTCAATTCCAAAATTTTAGTTTTGGTTCCAAACGAGTACCACGTCCTTCATTTTTCACTACTTTCCCTCATCCTTATCTTGTCGATTTCAATTATTTGAGGCCCTTGAAAACTAGCAGCAATAGTCAAAGATACCAAAAATGGTGGATAGCTACTACTAGGTCGATGGAAGACAAGATCTCGAAGAAACACTTAAACAAACATTTGTCGACTTGTCCACGGATCAACTCCGTCCGGTCAGAAACGGAGACGTATACGAAATCCCACATTGCAATTTGCATATTCCAAACGTTGATAAATAAATTTAAATCTTGAGCTCCAACATGGTGGTTATCATTTTCTAGTGTGGTCTTACATATTAATTAATTACGACTTATATGAGAGCTAAAAGACAGGATGTACTTCCTTTCGTTTTCAGATTGTCCCAAAAACTCAGATTATGAGCTGTATCATGCGGGACCGGATTTGGTCCTTGAGGCTAAATCCAGCACGGTGCTGGTAGATTTTTATTGAAGTACACGCGGGAACTATTTTGCAAAAATACAAAAATACAGGGGTGCAAAATAAAAATAGCTCACAACCATTAAATCGTAACTGGGTAAACCATTGAATCGTAACTGAGTAAACCATTGAATCGTAACTGAGTAAACCATTGAATTGTAACTGGGTAACTGGGAAGGACCCCGATTTATCCGAGACGGGAAAAAACGGACCATTAAATCATAACTAGGTAGACCATTGAATCATAAGTAAGTAAACTATTAAATCATAACTAAATCAATCATTGAATCGTACAGGACGGTCCTGATTGGATTTGGCCTTCCAGGACCAAATCCGCTTCCCATTTATATTATTCACAACACCAAGAGAAGAAGTTATCTAAAATATTGAGTGGCCACACCACGTACAATTGTGCGGGAGTAGATGTATTGCCATAATTATTTGTCTAAAATTTTTAGAAAAAATGTATTTTTAAATAATTAGAAAAAGATATGGAACATTAGTTATGCTCAACAACCGCATCATTGCGGTATCCGAGTATTTCTGCATGATCTGGATTTTCCGTTGCCATTTCTGTCTCGGTAGAGCTGATGAAATTTTATTACCAACGATATGATAGTTTTAACACAGACTCCCGAGAAGCTTACCATTACTGTCTTACAATTATGGTAATTGCTAAAGGACACGTGGCTCGTCGTTGATTGCACAAGTCTTACAATTACTGTCTTAATTATTATGATAATTAACAAAAAATATTTAGTATAGCGACAAAAGATATAGCATGATTTAACGAAAGTTTAAGTTTTAAACTTTGACAAGGTATAATTTTTGCCGTAAATAATTTACCTTTTCAAAAAAAATTACTACGGTGATTGGAAATTTGTTCACTGCCTATTCGTCATTGGAAGAGTAAGCAGGAAAAACCACATGCACGCTGGACGTCTACGATTGGGTTAAATATGGCTTCCTCTAAGAATTTGTTTCTCGTGTTTTGTGCTGTTGTTGCTCTTGCTCTCCTAGTTTCTGCTGATAAGTGCATGCATCAATTACGTAATATAATATTATTATATCTTATATATTAATTGCATTATTTCTAGCACATATTCATAAGTGATTTGTGGTAGTTCCAATACATCATAGGTAACCTAACAATAATTTAAATCTAATTGATAAATAAATTATTTTTTGAGTTTGAATTATTAAAAATGTAAGTTAATTTTGATATTTATTACGATATCTTTTTGGATGATAAAAATTTATAAGGGGCTTGACATCAAAGTTAAATCTCTGCAAATTGGTAAAATAGATATATCCAATCATCTTATTATTTCTTTGAAAAAAATATATAGTAGGCAACGCTGACTTCTGTCTCGCGCTATGGTTTTACCTTTCCTCGTAATTACATTTTTTTAATAAACAATGCAGATGAAAGCAAAGCTGAGAGTGTCGCCGTCGAGGGCGGCCACGGTTACGACACTGGTATGTCCGGTTATTGATAATGGCCTGTGTGTTACAATAATGATATGTTCAGTTATCGATAATGGCATGTCGTTATCCCTTGCCACACACAAGGTTTCATTTTTGTCCCTGTATTTTAATTTTTTTGCAAAAAAATTCTGCGTGTCTTTCTGCCCAAACGGTTGAGAATTGGCCCATTCCAGACCGAGTCCAAACCCACAACACCACAAAAAAGAAGTTATCCACAATATTAAGTTGCCGCACCACATAAAATTGAGTGTGAGCAGCTGTATTGCCTTAATTATTATTTTTTTGCCCAATTTTTTTTAAAATAATTATATAATTTTTGTCTGCAAATTGGCATGAACAACTTGACTCACAAGACAATTAAATAATTTAAAACTAATTTTGAATAATTAGATTAACTAATCTGACACTTGGATAACCAAATATTGCTCTTCTTTTTCAAGAAAATATAAGACTGACCTTTTCTTCTAATATTATATTTTTCAGATCTTGACTTAAATACATAGATTCTAGTCGTTCACTTCATTTGGGTGGATTCGCTAGAATAATTTAGTCAAACCATGATGAAACGTATCTGCAGATTTTATCAAATGTACGGTTTGCCAAACAGAAGTGTATTTGGTTCTGAATGTGTAAAACACCCAATAATCATTCTGGGAGATAAAATGGTTCGCCATGTTATGATAGAATGGTTCGCCTAGTTATGATAAAATAGTTCGTTCAATTATGATAAAATGGTTTCACGGAATCGTCGAGAAAAATACGGACCGCGCCCGGGATAAAAAGAGTTGGATAAAATAGTTCGCACAGTTATGTAAAATAGTTTGTTCAGTTATGATAAAATGGTTCGCTCAGTTATGATAAAATTGTTCGCCTTCCAAGACTGTACTCGAAAGGTCACTCTAATACCAAATCTCATCCCTAAAACTTGGACTGAAAGACGTAGTTGTCTGAAGTTTTGTGATCTCTTCTAGATCTATGTTGGCGGTCGGCTGCCTCTCGGAAGAACTTCAACATGGCTTCCTCTTCTTCGTTCTAGAACGTAGTATAGAGCACCGAAGAATTATTAGAGATTTGAATTTTAATGCATATCCACCGACAGTTGGATTAATGTAGTAAGACTGTTCTATCTTAACAAAATTATCTTAATTCAAGCAATTGAGAATACACTGGTGCTAATATTTATTACAAGATTTTTATTGTATTTTAAATATTATATTTTATTCGAATCTAAATTAGTCGACTCAGTAAATGTCTATATATTAAGATATTAATTAAAAACATAATTGGTTACTCATAAACTTCTTTTTCAAAATCGAATTGTTATCTAATATATTATGTTGTATCTATTCACGCATTTTTTATTTTACCTACAAATCATGAGAATTGACTTACCTACCGTGAAAAACTAGATTCATTCAGCGTTGTTTATCCACGCATTTAAATGAAGAGAATATTTGGTATTGGGATTCTATTTCAGCATTTAAATGAAGAGGATATTGGGTATTGGGATTCTATAGGTAAATGTGTGTATTATTTTAGAAAAAAATAGCTACTAGAGCTAGTCTAATATTGTTGTTGTTAATTTCGGTCTACCTCTCTTTTTAAATTTAGAATTGGCGGTCTAAATTATTATGTTAATTGGAACTTTGTTCACAGCCTATACGTCACTAGGAAGAGTAAGCACGAAAGCGACATGCACGCTGAATATCTATAAAAGGGTGTGAAGATGCAACACAATATTGAGTGTGAGCAGCTGTATTGCCTTAATTATTTGTTTGATTTTTTTTGCCCAATTTTTTAAAAATAATTATATAATTTTTGTTTGCAAATTTGCATGAACAACTTGACCCACAAGAAAATTAAATAATTTAAAACTATTTTTTAATAATTAGATTAACTAATCTCACATTTAGATAACCAAATATTGGTCTTTTTTTCAAAAAGATATTGAGAACACACCGGTGTTAATATTTATTACAACAGCTTTGTCGCATTTCAAATGTTATATTTCACTCGAATCTAAATTAGTCGACTCAGTAAATATTTATATACTAAGATATTAACTAAAAACATAATTGGTTACTCATAAACTTCTTTTTCAAAATCGAATTGTTATCTAATATATTCTGTTGTATCTATCCACGCATTTTCTTGTAAATTTTATATAAGATTTATTTTTCCTACAAAAAAATTGATTTACCTACCCGTGAAAAACTAGATTCATTCAGTATTGTTTATCCACGCATTTAAATAAAGAGAATATTGGGTATTGAGATTCTATTTCAGTATTGTCGTTGTTTTTTATAGGTAAATGTGTGTATTATTTTAGAAAAAAATAGCTACTAGAGCTAGTCTAATATTGTTGTTGTTAATTACGGTCTACCTCTCTTTTTAAATTTAGAATTGGCGGTCTAAATTATTTTGTTAATTGAAACTTTGTTCACAGCCTATACGTCACTGGGAAGAGTAAGCACGAAAGCGACATGCACGCTGAATATCTATAAAAGGGTGTGAAGCTGCAACACAATTTCTCACATCTCCCTCATCATCACCAGCAATATACATTATCCACGATTGGGTCAAATATGGCTTCCTCTAAGAATTTGTTTCTTGTGTTTTGTGCTGTCCTTGCTCTTTCTCTCCTAGTTTCTGCTGGAAAGTGTATGCATAAATTAAATAATATTATATTATTATATCTTCTATATTAAACGGACTATTTGAACACACAGGCATAAATGATTTGTGCCAGTCCCAAAATATCATGGTGTATGCTTTTCGTGTAACTGGATTAATAAAAAGGCAATAAATGGGACAGATGAAATATTATCCTGTACAATTTGCCATAAATTTCTGTTGCGGCATATAATTAGCAAGCCAGATTTATGTTGAAACCATATAATAAGAGTTATATATATAGACATGTATATATAAACGAGTATCATAAAGTTATTTTATTTTAAAAAAAATTTCAAATGTACCAGTATCAAATATTTTTTGAGAAAATTTAAAATATTTTTAATGGATCCGAACAGAAAGATTTTCTTCGGGATTAAAAATTTCATTTTATATCTGAACAAGTACCTAGTTTTGATATTTATTAGGATCTCATTTTGGATGATAAATTGAGAATAATTTATAACGAGATTAACATCAAAGTTGAATCTCCGCAAATTAGTAAAAGAAATATATGCGTTCATCTTATTATCCCTTTAGAAAATTATACACCAGGCTGACTCCTATCTAGCTCTATGGTTTTGCCTTTGCGTATAACAAAAAAAATTAACCAATAATGCAGATGAGAGCAAACCTGAGGGCGTCGCCGTCGACGGACACGGTGGTGGGCACGGAGGATACGGTGGTGGAGGATACGGGGGTGGGCACGGTGGAGAATACGGGAGTGGACACGGAGGATACGGGGGTGGAGGAGGATACGGGAGTGGCGGATCCCACCACCATCATTGCCCACATGGATGCTGAAGTGGACCCACACGCTTGCTACATGTTAAATAAGGACTGCCACCACTAGCATGGGAGTATGATCTTATTAGATGTTGTGTGCTTACGTGTTCTGTCGTGTTTACTCCCATTGTTAGGGTTACTGGTCCAGTTACTATGCATCTGTTGTAAATTAATTGCTGGTGTCTTGTCTATCGAATAATAAATACGTGTTTCTATTATTCTTTGGCATACACTTTCATATACATTAATCACCACTGATTAGAATTTGAGGATGGTCATACCCTGCAAATGAAGACGACTCTTCTTTCCCGAAATCGAACAATTTTAATCAAGTTCCTTCGTTCGAGCATATATACCTATTATATTTCCAGTTTACCTTGTCGCAACGATCATGGGAATTCTCCGTAAAAACAAACCAGGAAATATTTAATCAAGTCACAAATGGTAAGTTTCATCAAGAAATTCTTTAATATTACGAACAGCTACCATCCTGCGATAAATTATCAGATATTTTAGTTTTCTTATATTTATGCTCGAATATCAAATGGTAGTAGAATTGTCTTTTACAAATTTTAACCTTTTTATTTTAAAAAATAATAAACTTTTATTTGTGTAAACAAAACTTTAACTAGTTTTTTTGTCAAGTTTAAATAACCTCATATGTGTTGAGTGTTGGATACGATTTGTTTTCTTTTTGGTATCGTTTTGGGATAGTAAAGAAGGCCCTTAGGGTTTGAACTTCATCGGGCTTCGGTTCTTCCTCATTTTATTCGGTTGTACCGTATTGATAAAAAATAGTTCTATCTTACAATTGCGTAAATATGAAATTTTTTTGGGGAACAAGATTGTAGAAAAATTGATGGAATTGTGAATAAATGCCCATTATATAAGACTATCCACAACAACAATCTACCCAATTTAGTTCGCAGAATAAATAAATAATTTTTCTCTCATCCATACCCAATCCAAGCCAATTACATATTTTTCTACCCATAGTAGCAACCCATTTCACAGAATAAACAATTAATTTCTCTCTCATTCACATATTATCTACTATCATTTTTTGGAATACTAAATTAGATAGAAATACTCGAGGTACAAATAAAAGATGAAAATGATAAATTACGAATACGAAAATTTCAAATTACAAATACAGAAATTTCAAATTACATAATTAATTATCATTTCTGAAATTTTGCCAAATTTACTCAATTAAATCACTTTTCAGAGCGTTATGAGCTTCTCTATTGCGAAGTTAGTTGTTCCCTAGCAGTCATGTAGGTGGATAGATTTCTGATGCGTTCAGTAGAGAACTGAAAATGTTCTTCATTGTCCTCTTCATTTCGGAATTCGGCCGGATCATGATAATGGAGATATGTGTCTCGTTCGTCCTCGACTATCACATTGTACAATATGATGCAAGCCTTCATAATTCTTCCCATTAACTCCTTGTCCCAAAGAAGACATGAACGTCGAATGAATGCAAAACGAGCCTGTAGAACTCCAAATGCTCGCTCCACATCTTTTCTAACAGCCTCTTGATGTTGAGTGAATAACTTGTATTTTAGGGTTGACAGAGACGTAATTGACTTGACAAATGCAGTCCGTTGACGACCGTTGACATATGCCATATCATTTT
Organism: Hypericum androsaemum; assembly: GCA_963995505.1. Taxonomy (NCBI): domain Eukaryota; kingdom Viridiplantae; phylum Streptophyta; class Magnoliopsida; order Malpighiales; family Hypericaceae; genus Hypericum; species Hypericum androsaemum. Next base: position 5,223,137 of record OZ023180.1, read on the forward strand.
GTCGACCGTTGACGACGTAACTCACTTTTGGTGCTCGGTCTTCCAAGAAATCACTAAAATAGGAGATCGGTGTAGTACATTAATATCATTGAGAGTACCTGGTGTTCCAAAGAAAGTATGTCATATCCATAAGTTATATGATGCAACTGCTTCTAGAATAATTGTAGGCTTTCTGCTCCTTCCTGCATATAGCCCAGCCCATGCATTAGGATAATTTTTTCATTCCCCGTGCATACAGTCAATACTACCTATCATGCCCGGAAATCTACGTTGTTCTCCAACGTAGAGAAGTCTTGCCAAATCCTGTGCATTAGGCTTTCTCAGGTACTCATTCCCGAAGTAGGAAATTACATTTTCTACGAACTTCATGAAAGCTTCCCGTGTTGTAGATGCACCCAATCTCAGGTATTCATTAACGACATCGATTGATGTCCCATAAGCTAACACCCTCATTGCTCCAGTACATTTCTGTATGGCTGTTAGACCAAGGGTACCTGCAGTATTTTTTCTTTGTTGAAAATATTGGTCATTGGCACTAACCGCCTCCACAATGCGAAGGAATAATAGTCGTTGCATGCGAAACCTCATCCGGAAGACCACAAGTGAATACGTTGGCATGTTGACAAAATAGTCATTCATCAAGCGCTCCTCGCCAACTCTTCGTTCCCTATTGACATATCGCCTTCACCTTGGAGGTGGTGGAACTCCCTGGATCAAACTAGGATTGACTACGAACGCATCCTCGAGTAAGTGATCAATTTGACAATTTTGTTCACTTCTTCGTGCTTCCCATTCATCAAATTCTCTGGTGAATGAAGAACTAGAACTTGAATCTGAATCTGATGTATTTTCACTGAGAGACATTTGTGATGAGATTTAATTTTAGTGAAGAATATTGGAAGGCTTTAGGGTATATTTAAGTTTGTTATGGTCACCAATATATATAGAAGTATGGGCATGGGTTGGATGACAAAAGTGAAGTGACAATACAAAAGGTACGAGATAAATTACCATAATTACGGGTATGGGTTGGATGACAAAAGTGAAGTGACAACAGAAAAGGTACGAGACAAATTACCATAATTATGGGTATGGGTTGGATGACAAAGGTGAAGTGACAATACAATAGACACAAGACAAATTACATGAAATGAAGAACAAATTACATGAAATGAATGACAAATTACATGAAATGAAGAACAAATTACATGAAATGAATGACAAATTACATGAAACGAAGAACAAAATACATGAAATGATAAATTACTAATTAGTTTTCAAACACTCGAGAAATTAGATTGCGCTTCATCTCTTCATCTTCTGGGGATAAGTGTTGTTTCGAAATCAAAGCAGTCAACATGATTTTTTCCAACTCCATATTCTTCATGGCCTCCCTTTTTTCATCTCGCTGGATTCTTTGTTGCTCCAGCTCCATTCACTTCTTTAAAATTTATTTTTATTATCTCTGGTTATTCTCAACGCACGAATTTCTGCTGCAACATCATCAGATGCCTTACCTTTTTCTTTCCTTTTTTTGGCAGCATCTCTACCCATAGGACGGAAAATTATTGAAGATATGGTGATTAGATCTTCTGAGTTAGATGGGATTGAATAATCTCCTTCTTTGGTCGTCTTTGACCTCTTTGAGCTCCCACTACTTTCTATATCCTCCTTCTCGTTCTGCGAAGGAAAATATGTTGAACCGTGATCTCCTTCTTCAATTTGCCACTTGGGATGTTTACACATAACTTCATTAAAAATAACAAGGTCAGCTCTTTCATAAAGTGCTTGAGCTTCAGTCTCAACATCTACCTCGCTCATGCCGCTCTGCTTCCGTTTAAGTACTTCTCGGTATGCACCAACCCACTTTGCTGCATTGACAGTAAGTCGTTTATAATGACCATTTATTGAAGGCACGTTTCTTTCATGGATAGCTTCCGGGTTTTCTACTTGAGAAACATGGTATTGTGCACTCACTCGGGACCATAGCGAGGCACACTTCTGATTTTTTCTGATAACGCTATCTTCGCTACAGTAGATGAAAGCTGACATTAGGGCAATGTCTTCTTTCACACTCCAACTACTTGGTGCAGGCTTTTTAGTTTTTTTCTCGCTAGACCCATCAAAGGACAAATGCTGTGGAATATTTTGTGGGAGTTGGTGTTAGAAAAACAGAATTTGGGAGAGATTTGGTGACAATTGAGAGCTATAAAAAGGTTGAGAGTCCGGATACTCTCCATAATTTTGATAAGTTGAAGGATTATAAGATCCGAAAGGATTATAATTTGGAGAATTAGGATCATTTGGATCAATAGTAGAAAAATATTACAGAGGAAATTTAAAAGAAGAGATTATGTAGTAAAAGAATAGAGAATTTTAGATGGTGTATGAAAATATGTTAACATTGGACTCTATTTATAGAGATTTGAAAAATAATAATTTTCATTATTTTTTTTCGTTTTGCTAAAGATAAGGTCAGTTTAGATAACTACGAAAATCTTATCCAAAAATATCTATTTTTAATGAATAATATTATGCCAAGTGAAACTAAATAGATAAATAAGTAAAAAAAATAGATCGCCAGCGGCGATCGGGCGACGAGCATCGCTCGATCGCTCCTCCCCTTTTCCCTTTTAATTTTTATTTATTTATTTTTTAATAATAAAATAACCACCCACGCAAGCTTTTGCTCGCTGATCCGGGTGGTCTAAGAAACCTAAAAAACAGCTCGTGCAAATACAACCCAAAAACTACTTCCCCAAAATAGCTGCAACTTAAAATCAGAAAATCAAAACCTACTTCTCCCAAGTTACACACGCTCATTATATATCTACTATTTTACATTCTAATTATAAAAGATACAAATCAATTTCTAAACTCCAATTTTGGATAAAACATGAGAAATGTAATAAATTATTTTCTTTACTACAAGAATAAAAAAGGGCAAATTATCCTCACGTCCCTGAGGTTTGGTCACCCTCCCCCTAGGGTCCCTGACTTTTGGAAAATTATTGTCCCGTCCCTAAGTTTTGACGATAATAGTCTCTCGGGTCCCTGGCTGACGTCATCGGCTCTTTTTTTCATTTTTGGTCATGGAAATGACCAAAATACCCTTAAACAAAAAATAAAAAAATTTACCTTCTTTAACCTTTGACCAAGAACACCAACAACCAAAAACTAACTCAAAAATAAGATCAAACTAACCAAAATCAAGAACACAACCAAGAACATCAAGAATAATAAAAAAAATTAATTAACTAATCATCCAACAATTCAGCTTGAGACCTAATCTAAATTTTATGAAAAAATTAAGGAAATTTAGAAATAAAGATCATGAATTCGAACCTCGTTATCGAGAGTCCGGTCCATCCAGATCGAAGACCTAATCTCCCACCCCTCCTCATCGTCGCCTCCCTCCTAAGCTGTCCGAGGCCCAAAGAAAGAGATGTCGACTTCCAAGCTTCAAGCTCTCTGGAACCATCCGGCCGGTCCTAAAACCAGTTACGTCCTTTTCTCTTATGCATATAGCCAACTCTAACACACCCAAAAGAGGAGAGGAAAGATTCGTTCTTTCGGGGCTCCATGGACGTTACGATTGATTCTGAGGCGAACCCATCTCTTGATTTCTTCGCTTGGTCTTTTGCCTTTGGAATGGTTGTTAGATTTTTTTTGCTAAACTTATGGAATTGAGGGTTTTTTTTTCTCTGGGGGTTTGATCTCATCTTACAATTATAAGTTTTATTAGTGGAGGAGACTCTGAGTAGAGGAATAAAACGAGCATCTTTTGTTAGTTTAGCTCCGATTAGTTAATCAAAATTTTTTTTCTTGATGTTCTTGATTGTGTTCTTGATTTTGGTTAGTTTGATTTTATTTTTGAGTTAGTTTTTGGTTGTTGGTGTTCTTGGTCAAAGGTTAAAGAAGGTGAATTTTTTATTTTTTGTTTAAGGGTATTTTGGTCATTTCCATGACCAAAAATGAAAAAAAGATCCGATAACGTCAGCCAGGGACCCGAGAGTCTATTATCGTCAAAACTTAGGGACGGGACAATCATTTTCCAAAAGTCAGGGACCCTAGGGGGAGGGTGACCAAACCTCAGGGATGTGAGAGTAATTTTCCCTAAAAAAATGTATTTTTTTCTTATACAATTACTCAACTCGATATAATCCGACTTGACAGTTATTTTTTTTTCAGGATACATGAATGTAGACACTAAAAATTATTGGGAAATAAACGACGAATATTTGAAGCTACTTGAGACTCAGTACAGTACTAGAATCCATTTTCACTCCCCGTGAAGAGATTTTTCTTGGCCCTATTTTATTTTTTAATGAGAAGAAAATTAATGAATTTATTGCAATAAACATCTAATGCCAGATATATATTATTTCCTTGCAAGTTAGTTGATGGTTGGGTATTAGAGAGTTAAAATTAGACGCCAACATTTTTGTCAAGCGGTTTCGCGCTAGAAGGCCAAATCCAACGAGGACTGTCCTGGACGATTAAATAGTTTATCTAGTTATGATTTAATGGTCTACCTAGTTATGATTCAATGGTCCATTTTATCCCGTCTCGAATAAATTGAGACCGTCCCAGTTACGATTCAATGGTTTACTCAGTTAGAATTCAATAGTTTACTCAGTTACGATTCAATGATTTACTAAGTTACGATTCAATGATTGTGAGTTTTTTTTTATTTTGCCCCCCGTATTTTTGCGTTATTGCAAAAAAATTTCCATGTATTTTTCAATAAAAATCTTCCAGTATCGTGCTAGAGTAAGTCTCCAAGACCAAATCCAGTCCCTGCAATATGTACGCGTTCAAAGCGTGGACTAGCCCATTTAGGTTATATTTTACGAACGCAATTGGTTTTGTTTTTTTTTTTTGGAACGCAATTGGTTTCGTTAATTCGTGTTGGAAATTGTGTTTCTTAAGTTTATTTCTTTTCCTTATCAGCATGGATCGTGTCCTAGTTTGGCTTGATCACATCTTGGTAGATTACCTTTTGTATTTGATTTGTTTCAAATAGGAGCTTTCTTAGGACGTTAGCTATACTATAAGGCTATATATACCAACCCGTTAATTGAATAAAATCAGCGACTTCAATTCTTCATGGTATCACAGCAGAGATCTCATTAAATCCCACCAAAATAAGTTTACCTGCCGCAAAATCTTTTACCCCACTAAAAGAGAATGTCGAAGAATGACAATGGATCGGCGAATGATATGTCGTCGCCGTACTTCCTGCATATCTTGGACAACTCGGGGTAGGTTAACATGATCGAACTGCTCAATGAAAGGAACTATGCTGATTGAGTTGGTGAGATGACCAATTTTCTTTTGGCAAAAAATAAACTAGGGTTCGCGACGGGACGGTTGTCAAACCATAGACAATCGCTACATATCACAACATCTGGTTGTGTTATGATGCTATGGTCAAGGATTGGTTGGCCATATCGATCGACAAGGAAGTTCGAGGTAGTGTTTGCTATGCAAAGACGGCATAGGAAGTTTGGGCATATCTCAAGGAGAGATTCGGTAAAAGCAGTGCGCCGAGAGCCTATGAATTAGAGCGATCGGTATCGCTGTTGCATCAAGACAAGATGACCGTCTCCACGTACTTCTCCTAGTTGAAATTCCACTGGGATGAGATGGAGTCCATCTTGCCTATGGCTACGTGCATATGCGATGTGAAACGTCAGTACGCAGCAGCACAAGATCAGGAACAACTCTATGTGTTTCTCATGGGGCTGGATGAAATATATGGTATTGTGAAATCTTAAATCTTGAGCACCAAGCCACCTTCAACCCTGGAAGAGGCGTACCACCTGATCCTACAAGATGAACAAAGTTGAATCACTGCGGTAACTCGACAATCGACTGTTGAAGTAGCAGCATTCCAGATCGGAAATTACAGGCGAGCTGATGGTGATGCCGCACAATGGAAGGCTGGAAAGAAAGAAAAGATGAGATCCAACCACTGTCAAAAGATGGGCCACGTAAAGGAACAATGTTTCAAACTTATTGGCTATCCGAAATGGTCGAAAAGGGAAGAAAGAGTAAGAAGGAATGGGCTGCGCCTTGCACAACCGTGTGTCACACAGGTTAAGGCAACTTCAATATCAAGATTGACCACTGATTAATACGCAAGGGTGCTCAAAGTATTGAGGCAAAGGAGGAGATGATGGCACACACGGAGCACATGATTCAAGAGTGTAACTGAAGTGCATATGGTTGGTACAAGCTAAGGGAAACGGTGCTGGATCAACAATTTTGGGGCAATAGAGCACATAGCTTATGATTCTAGTCTTTTGACAGGTTCGGTTAGGCGAACTAAGAATACACTGGTGAAAATACCAACTGGTGATGATATTCCAGTAGATGGAATCAGTTATATTAATCTCCCAAATGGGATCACATTAAAAGATGTTTTATACATCCATACTTTTCGATGCAATCTCATATTAGTTTATAGACTGACTAAAGATTGGAGCTGCTCACTAACGTTTGTTGCAGACGTATGTGTATTGCAGGATCTACCTTCGAGGATCCTGATTGGTGTGGGTAGGCACCATGGTGGTTTTGTACCTGTTGTAGCCCATTTTGAATGCTGGGTGGTTATGCATTTCGACAAAGGAGCTTCAGCAAGCATCTGGCACGAGAGACTTAGGCATCCATCATTTAGAAAATAGGACATGTACATAATTTATGTACGCATATTCAGTTGGATCATAAAATTTTGTGTGATACTTGTTTATGGGCAAAATTTATCATATCTTCTTTCCCGAATAGTGCAATAAAGACTGATTCCTACTTTGCCAAACTTCGGGGACGTCAGAAACGATTTCGGAAATGCAGGGATCCCAGAGGGAGAATGCCAAACTACAGGGATCTGAGCATAATTTTCTCAATATTTTTTTTAAGAGACCAAGCTACACTCATCTACGGTCTTTTGGGTCTCTCATCTATGCACATATACTAGGTTTCTATATAGACAAGTTATAAGCAAGGAGTCAGAAATACATATTTGTCGGATATCGTGAAGGACAGAAGAGGTACCGAGTTTTTGACCTTGAGGATAGACGTATTGGTCACATAAGGGAGGTCACCTTTATCGAGCATGTGCATCCATTTAAGAAGGACCTCTCGGCAGAAACACATCAGCCATCTCTTCGGACTAATGACAGTTTAGGTGACGAGTTTAGACCTAACTTGGTCCCAGAGGAGCCTATGGACCATCTTGAAAGGGAAATTATTTTGGAGGAACCAGTGCCAGTTTAGAATAATGCCCCGTAGAAAATGTTGAAGAACTGTTTGAACATTTAGTAGGGCGAGCTCTGATCAAGAGTCTCATGGGGAATCAAAATGTGCCAATCGCTCGACACAGCTCAAGTGCAAAATAAGTTCCTCGTCGATTGGAAGACTATAAGACATGCATACCACACTCCATCGACCACCCACGTCCAAAGTCTTCTTCCGGGAACTTGGTTGTATATCCTCCCACTCATTTTGTTTCGTACTCAAAATTTTCTGACACCCACAAGGTCTTTCTCGCAGCCGTCATACAACGTGATGAGGCAAAAACTTATTATCAGGCAGTTAAAAGCGAAGAGTGGAGGAAGTCAATGATGCATGAAATACAAGCTTTTGAGGCGAATGACACATGGTCTCTCGAATCCTTTCCCTCTAGCAAGAAGGCAATTGACTCCAAATGGCTGTAAAAATTTAAGTATAAGCCCAATGGAGATGTTGAGCAATAAGGCACACCTAGTCACCGTCCGTTGTCTCCTCGTAGTGGTTGTCCAAAGGCGATGGTTTATAATGCAACTGGATGTTAACAATGCCTTTTTGCATGGGAATTTTGATGAAGCAATCTACATAAAATTGTCTCTCAGATATTCATCATCTTATGACACACGGGTATGTCGGTTGCAAAAATTGCTTTATGGACTTCGCTAGGCATCACGTAACTGGTATTATAAGTTCACTCAGGAACTTACTTATTCGATTTCGTTCAATGTCATTCACATCATTGTTCAAATTTCTCGGGGATCGTGTTGTTATTTTTTCATTGATCAATGTTGAAGATGTGATACTTGCTAGCAATGCTGAGGCAAAGAACAAAGAGGTCACTGCATATTAGGATGTCAAGTTTGGGATTAATGATTTGGGAGTGCTAATATATTTTTTGGGATTGAGGCAGCCCGCTCTGCTGATGGCTCGTCTTAAGTCAAAAGAAGTATACTATTGACATCGTGAAAGACAGCAAGAAGCTAGGAGGATGACCCGCTATGAGCAAAATCACAATTTGACAATTGTTACGACCACTGAACCGGTTGATGGTAGCCATTACGTCGTCTTATTGGGTGTCTTCTTTACCTCATGGACATTACAAATATGGTCAGTATTCTGAGCCAGTTTGTTACCAACCCTCAACAGGCTCATGTCGATGCAGCTGATCGAGTGCTCCACTACCTTATGCAATCGCTCGGATAAGATATTTTCTTGCCATTTGTGGGTCGACCTATTCTCAAGGCATACTGTGACGCAGACTGGGCTGGCTGCCTAATGACTCGTCATTCTAGGATGGGATATTTTGTGTTATTTGGCAGTTCTCCTATCTCTTGGGGTACCAAAAAATAATCTGTTGTTGACTGGGGTAGTAACCCAATGACTCGTCGTTCTAGGAGGTCAAAAATAGAGCCATGGCGGCTACTGTTAGTTTGGCTTCGATGGTTGTTTCGCGAGCTGCAGACACCACAGACCGGCCGACAATACTCTTTTGTGACAACCAAGCTGCCCTATATATTGCCGCCAACTCGGTCTATAATGAGCGGACCAAGGACTTTGAAATGAACTGTTATTTTTTCCGGAGTGAGTTTAGTCCAAAGAAATTGCGCCACAAAAGATTGATGGTGCTGGTCAATTGGATGATATCTTTACCAAAGCTTTTGGTCGCCAAAGTTTTCATCACCTACTTGACAAGTTGGACATTATGTATCTCTATGAACCAACTTGAAAGGAAGTGTAAGAGATTATGTTTGTTATGTTTATTTAGTTTCCTTACCTTTTGTATTTGATTTGTTTCCTATTTACTAGGAGCTTCCTTAGGACGTTAGCTCTACTGTAAGGCTATATATGCCCAACCCTTTCATCGAATAAAATCAGGGCTTGAATTCTTCAATTCGTGTAAGTAATTTTTTATACCATTTGATATCTGAATATTTGCTTAAATGTCAATCTAGGTGTTAGGGGTGTTGACTGGCGGGGCTCTGCTTTGGTTTGGTTTGGGTTATAACAAGGCGTTTTTGTGGTTCTTAGGGAAACCAGTGTAAATATTTTGCCATAATCATCGATAAAATTACTTATAAAAAAGTCAATCTAGGTTTAAATTAAATAAATATTTAATTGTGTTAAAGTTTTAGTAACAAATATTAATTAATAGCGTGTTCCAAATTATTCAACTTAATCCACGAACAAATCTTCGACGAATCGAGTCGGATTCATGGCCACTCCAACTCTAATACCTTGCCTCTTATTTCTATTCACAAAGCCGCATTTTTTACGGGGCCCAGAATTGCTTCCCATGCATCACATGCATGCAACGAAGCCATTCCTTGTGCATCAGAAAGTGCCACTAGCTCTTCTTATCTGGACCCATCACCTGTCTGTAATTAAAACGATATGGATAGTATTTTCATGCAGATGATTAACCAAATTAAATTAGTTAAATATCGTTCCTATTTACGTCACTTTTGACACCACTTCTTCCTCTCACTGGGCAACTTTCCACTATAAAAAGGCATATAGGCTATATTTTTCTCACCAACATTTCTTCTTCTCAATTTCTCTTGAACTGACACTCTATATATACAAATACGTATATATGCGAGGTGTGACACCTGGACGCGGTGGTGGTGGCTATCCCGGAGGAGGGCGTGGTGGAGGTTACTGTCGATACAGATGCTGCCGTGGATACCGCAATGACGGGTGTTACAGGTCCTGTAGCCATGCCAATGAGGTTCCCGATGTTGAACTCCAGGAAGAACCCTAAATTCAGTTTTCAACGTTTGCGGTGTGCAAGTTCTTGCAATCATATTTCGTAACGCCAATGTAAATTCGGACAGAATGTCTTGCTTTTGCACAAGGGTGTGTATGGAGTGTGATGAATAAGGTGTAAGTTTCAGTGAGCAATGACTTTGGTGTTGCTCACTTGACATGTGGTTTCATAAATTAATAAATATTGTGATGTTTATTTTGTGATTTTATGTTGTTTATTTCTTCTCATACCCAAAAATAATATACAGGAAATGGATGAGCTAAAGTCATAATAGCTCAACATCTAGCTTCCTCTATATAAAAAGAGTATACTTTAGTCAATTGGTCAATAGATTTGGTAAGTTGATTTTATTTCATATTATAAACTGACACTCTATATATACAAATACGTGGTCGTGACCGTTATTTTTTTCAAAATTCGACTACTATTTTTTATAAGTTCGAGATTTATTTATTCATAATAAGTAATAGTATTTACATCCCTTGTGTCCCCCTATAAATGGAGAAATGTCCCCCAATAAATGGAGAAATGTTATTGCCTCTTTCAAAGTTGTGGCCGTTGGATTCACCAAAATTTTAACAAAGTAAAATTTGTTTTTAAAAAAAAAACATTGTCAGTAGCACCACATATTTAAGATTCTACCTTCTAAAAAAAATACCTTTAAAAATATTCAAAAAATAATAATTTGAAAAACTACTCCAAGTTGAAATAATTTAGATTTAATTGACCTTAGCGATTCGAAGTATAGGATAAGGTTCTGATTACATAGATTCCTAATTGAGCAGACAAATAAAATATTGCTGCAGTAAAACAATGAGAAATCCGACTGATTTCGAGTTCCACGACTGTGCATGAGCAAGCGTGATTTCAAGTTCCAACCTCGACATGTGCATGAGCAAGCGTTATTTCTTACAAACCTATCTATATGTGTATTTATTTATGTATAACATCCTAAAACAATAGAGAAAACCAAAATGGAGCCGTTGCCTTATAACAAGTCAAATAATTTTGTCATGACTCAAAAGGTCATACATTATAATAAAAGGTTACACAAAAGCCAAATTGGGGATTTTTCCTGAATGGTTCAGGATTTTTCCTGATCTCAATCAACGGACTCTGGCCAAGGGGAGGTCTGATCATCACCCTATTTTGTTAAATACAACAAAGCCAAATTGGGGAGCAAAACCTTTCAGGTTTTTAAACTGTTGGCTGGATGATAAACATTTCCCAGGACTAGTTGCAGGTTGGTGGAAGGAATTAGATGGTGTTACTTTTGGGCCTCATAGATTGCTATACAAGTTGAAACTGATCAAAGGAAAAATACAAGCGTGGAATCAGGAGCACTTTGGGAGGATTGAAATCAGAATCAAGAGTGCGGAGGAAGAAATAAGTGATCTGGACAGGCTAGAAGAATCTGGACCATTGACTGTCGGAGATTCAGAAAGAAGATCAATTTTGCAGGAGGAACTTATCAATTCTCAAAGGCAACTTGATCTGATGCGGAGACTGTTGAGAAATAAGATCGAAACGAGTAAAATACGAGACACAAGAATTACGTGGAAACCCCAAGACGGGAAGAAAACCACGGGCAAAAGAGAGTCGTCCACTATGTGAGTCCAATCGGTTACAAGGCCTCCGTGAGGGTTCTCTCTACCTCACAACTCTCAACTAGTACAAATAAGACCTAGGCATAGGCCGTATATATATAGGAGACTAGTACTCTATTCTGATCAGGAAATAGAGTCCTACTCTAATTCCTGATCAGGAACAATCCCTAACAAATTTCCACTTTGGACCAAATTCTATGACTCCAACTTCAACGTTTCTCCACCTTCACCACCAGCCCCTAAGGGCAATCAGCATCAAGCATGAACACCGACCAAGTCCAAGCAATGCTCGAACTTAGTACCAGAAAGCGGCTTCGTCAACATGTCTGCAGGGTTGTCCTTGGTACCCACCTTGCTCACAACAATGTCACCTTGAGCAACATGCTCCCGAATGAAGTGGTACCTCACATTAATGTGCTTTGTCCTCTCATGATACATAGCATCCCTCGTGAGATGGATAGCACTTTGACTATCACAGTACACTGTACTGACCTGCAGCTTCTCACAGATTTCACTGAAGAAACCTTTCAACCTGATAGCCTCCTTCACACCTTCAGTTATAGCCATGTACTCCGCCTCAGTGGTAGACAACGCCACTGTGGCCTGTAGACAAGCTCTCCAACTGATAGCACATCCTCCAAGAGTGAAGACATATCCAGATAAGGATCTGAACTTATCAAGATCTCCAGCATAATCTGAATCTACGAAACCAATAACTCCATCACTGGTGCGTCCAAACTGTAGACACACGCCCTTGGTACCCTTCAAGTACCTCATAATCCACTCCACTGCTCTCCAATGACCTTCTCCAGGATTTGCCATAAACCTGCTAACGACACTCACAGCATAGGCCAAATCCGGGCGTGTGCAAACCATAGCATACATCAGAGAACCAACAGCATTGGAGTATGGAACACCAGACATGTAATCGACCTCAGCAGCTGATTGTGGAGATAAAGCAGACGAAAGCTGAAAATGTGTACCAAGAGGAGTACTCACAGGATTACCAGTCACATCAAACCTGTCAAGAACCTTTTCAATGTAACTTTCCTGACTCAGAAATAATTTCCTTGCTCCTCTATCTCTGGCAATCTCCATACCAAGAATCTTCTTAGCAGGACCCAAATCTTTCATCTCAAACTCGCTACTCAACAGAGCTTTGAGCTTCTTCACCTCTCCTTTGTCACTTGCAGCAATTAACATGTCATCCACATATAGGAGCAAATAAACTTGGGAACCGTCGCGTAGTCTTTTCAGGTAAACACAACTATCATACTTGCTCCTCTCAAAACCATGAGAAATCATAAAGGAATCAAACCTTTTATACCACTGCCTCGGAGACTGCTTAAGGCCATACAGGGACTTCTTCAGCAAGCACACATGGTCTTCTTTGCCTTCAACATGAAAACCCTCAGGCTATGCCATATAAATCCGCTCCTGAAGCTCTCCATTCAAGAAAGCTGTCTTCACATCAAGCTGTTCAAGCTCCAAATCCTGCATAGCAACAATACCAAGAAGAGAACGAATCGAGGTATGCTTCACAACTGGTGAAAACACCTCATTAAAGTCCACACCAGGAATCTGACTATATCCTCTAGCCACTAGCCTAGCCTTGTATCTAGGCTCTTCAACTCCAGGTATACCATCCTTCTTCTTGAATACCCACTTGCAACTGACAACCTTCTTATCCTTAGGCAGCTTAGTAATCTCCCAAGTCTTGTTCTTGTGAAGAGATTCCATCTCTTCCTCCATAGCAACCAACCATCTAGCAGAGTCTTTCGACTTCACAGCATCTGAGTAACTAGACGGTTCTTCATAGCTATCAACTTCTTCTGCCACATTCAGGGCAAAAGCAACAATATCAGCCTCACCCAACTTCTGTAGAGGCCTGATAATTCTTCTGGGCCTGTCTCTAGCAATAGAATACGCTAGCTCCCTCTCAACTGTGCCAACATTCTCAGCTTCATTAGACAACCCACCATGAGTAGGACCATGGCAATCAACATCACGGAAGGAACTAGCTTCTGGATCATCATCAAACTCCACCTGCACTTTTGACTTTTGCAAGTCCACACTTGGAGCACTGGAAACACCAGGTGAAGAAACATCCTCCCTCTTACTCAGCATGTCTGTCTCTTTGAAAATAACATTTCTACTCAACAAGACCTTAGACAGCTCGGGACACCACAACTTGTATCCCTTCACTCCAGAAGCATAGCCAAGGAAGATACATTTCACAGATCTTGGCTCTAACTTGCCATTATTCACATGAGCATAGGCAGAGCACCCAAATATCTTCAAATTAGCATAATTAGGAGGATTTCCAGACCACAATTCTTCAGGTACCTTGCCATCAAGTGATGCATGAGGTGAACGATTGACAAGGTGACAGGCAGTGGAAGCAGCTTCAGCCCAAAACGACTTAGGCAAACCAGCATTTGACAGCATACAACGAACTTTCTCCAACAAAGTTCTGTTCATTCTTTCAGCGACTCCATTCTGTTGAGGTGTACCAGGGATTGTCTTATGCCTGACAATACCCTCATTCTTGCAGAACTCATCAAACCAACTAGAGCAAAACTCCAATCCATTGTCTGTGCAGAGATGCTTGACATCTCTCCCAGTCTGCTTCTCAATCATAGTCTTCCACTGCTTAAAGTGGCAAAGACATGATCCTTGCTCTTCAAGAAGAACGCCCACACCTTCCTCGAATAATCATCAATGATAGTCAGCATATACTTGGAACCATTTTTTGTTGCAACTTGAGACGGTCCCCAAAGATCGGAATGAACATAGTCAAGTTTTCCCTTTGTAGTGTGCACACCTTTCTGAAAACTGACTTTCTTCTGCTTGCCAAACACACAGTGCTCACAAAATTCCAGCTTCCCAATACCCTGTCCACATAATAATCCTCTCCTATTCAGCTCGGTCATGCCTTTCTCACTCATGTGACCAAGTCGCATATGCCACAATGAGGTATTCTCAGAATCTGTCAACGAGCCAGATGCAGCAACAGCAGTCCCTGTAACTGTAGAACCCTACAAAACGTACAGATTTCCAACCTCCTTTTTGGCCTTCATATGCACTAATGAGTTCTTACTCACACGAAGAACTCCACCTTCGCCGGTATACTTGTACCCTAATGTATCAAGAGTACTCAACGAAATCAAGTTCCGCTTCAAATCAGGGATATGCCTCACATTCGTCAAGGTTCGAATGACACCATCATGCATCTTGATCTTCACTGTGCCAATACCAACAACCTTGCAGACAAAATTATTTCCCATGAGAACATTACCCTCCGCACGTTCATATGTTGAAAACCAGTCCCGGATAGGACACATATGAAACGTACAAGCAGAATCAAGGACCCAGGCAGCATCAACTTTAGACTTCCCATCAATCACAGATAAAAGGTCTCCATCAGATTCTTCTTTCTGAGTGGTGGTGGCAACACTAGCACTGCCGCTATCAGAACTTTCTCCTTTCGGAGCACTGGACTTTTCGCCCTTCTTCTTGTTCTTCAACTCCGGACAGAACCATTTAATATGCCCAACCTTATGACAATTGAAACAAGTCTTATCCTTGTGCCTTGACCTTGATTTGCTTCTGCTCTTCTTTCTCGAACCAGACTTAGCATTCCTCTCCTCAGACCTCCCTCTCACGACCAAGCCAGTCCCTTGGCTATTTTCAGAGGAACTCACAGTGTGCTTATCAATTCTCTCTTTCTCCAAGAGCGAATCATGAACATTATCCCAACTCAGAGTATCATGGCTGAACAACAGAGTATCTCTGAATTGCTGATAAGAAGCAGGCAACGAGCACAATAACAATAAAGCAAGATCTTCATCATCATATTTCACATCCAGAGTTCTAAGATCAGCCACTATATCCTTAAATTCATTAAGGTGGTCATGAACACACTTATCTTCTTGCATCCGGATAGAAAACAGTCGTTGCTTCAAGCACAGCTTGTTTGTCAAACTCTTGGGCATGCACAACTTTTCAAGCTTTGCCCATAATGAGGAAGCTGTTGTCTCCTTCAACACGTCCCGCAAAATATCATCTGACAGATGCAACTGGATCTGACTCACAGCCTTACGGTTCTTTGACGCTTTCATCGCAGCATCCCAACTCGTAGGCATTAACTTCTCATCAAGTAGAGTCTCATCCAGCTCTAAATGTGTCAGAATAGCGCGCATCTTGACCTGCCACAAGGAAAAATTAGTTTTCCTCGTCAACTGAGGAATCTCGTACTTCATCGAAGTCATCCTGAAACCACTCGAACCAAGAAATCAGCCCAAAACCGGTTAGAAAACAAAAATCAGCCAAAATAGTTGACTTTCGGTCAACCAGTCAAACCGTTGACCAAGTCAACTCAAAAATTAGGGTTTTCAACCCAAAAAACTCCAAGGGGCGGCGGTGACCACCACGGAGGGTGGACGGCAAGCTCGCGCCGGCTAGTGGGCACGGCGCGGCAGTGGCGGTGCTAGGCGGCGGTGGAGAGACACGGAGTTCACCTCTCTCTCTCTCTCCCCGCAACGCTCCTCTCTTTGACAAACGACGGATGGCGGAGCAGCTTCGTTCGCGTCTCGTCGACAGCTGATGGACGGCGACCTCCAGGCGACAGCAAGCGATGGGCGATGACGGGACGGCAGCGATGGGCGATGACGGGACGGCCTTCTCCAGACGACGACGGGGTCGTCTCCTTTCTAGACCCAGTTCGGCAATGTTAGTAGCAATCACAGAGGACCGACGACCTCAGTGCGCGGCGACGGAGCGCGAGGTCTGTTGGAGCAGTGCGGACGAGCGGGTAGCACCCTGGTCGGCGGTCTGCTGGTCGGGGCGGCTGGATGATGGATCTCCTTTGGGATTGAGCGGCGGCGGCTCGAATCCCTCTTCTCTGATTTTTCCCCCAAATCGAACTGCAACAGTTTAATTTTTTTTTTTTTTTTCGTGTCAATACTCGAATCTCAGATCCAGCTCTGATACCAATTGTTGAGAAATAAGATCGAAACGAGTAAAATACGAGACACAAGAATTACGTGGAAACCCCAAGACGGGAAGAAAACCACGGGCAAAGGAGAGTCGTCCACTATGTGAGTCCAATCGGTTACAAGGCCTCCGTGAGGGTTCTCTCTACCTCACAACTCTCAACTAGTACAACTAAGACCTAGGCATAGGCCGTATATATATAGGAGACTAGTACTCTATTCTGATCAGGAAATAGAGTCCTACTCTAATTAGGAATTTGGAACAATCCCTAACAGAGACAAAAATCCAGATTGAATTGGGGACTAGGAGGGGACAGAAATACGAGTTTTTTTCACGCTTCAACTTCTATTCGGAGAAATAGAAATTTCATTGGAAGCGTGAAGTTAAATGGCAGTCTTAACTATGACCTTGGGGTGGTTAAAGATGAGATCTTCAAGCAATTTAAGTTACAATTTGATAAAGTCGGAACTCTCAGACCTAGACTGCCAGGTTCATTATTCTCAAGATTAAAAGAGAGTTCAGTTCTTGCATTGGATAAATTGCCCACTCGAGATGAAATTAAGGATACAGCTTGGCATTGTGGAGGTGACAAGGCCCCGGGGCCTGATGGCTTTAATTTCAAATTTATCAAGGCAATGTGGGATACAATTGGTGAGGATATCTATGCTTTTGTTCTTGATTTTTTCCAGACAGGAAGACTACATTCATTGGCAAGCTCTTCTTTTATTTCTTTGATCCCCAAAGTTGCTGGCTCTGTCAAAATCTCTAACTTCAGGCCTATAAGTTTGGTGGGTTGCTCGTACAAGATAATCAGTAAGTTGATGGCAACAAGGCTTAAAAGTGTAATGCATGAAATTATTAAGCCTGAACAAGCTGCTTTCCTAGCGGGTAGACAAATCTCAGAGGTTTCCTTGATAGCAAATGAAGTCATAAGCTACTTGAGGAAATACAAGAGGAAGGCTGTCCTTGTTAAATTAGATTTTTCCAAGGCTTTTGGTTGTGTCAACTGGGAGTTTTTAATGGAAACAATGGAAGGCATGGATTTTAGTAGCAAATGGAGGAATTGGATTTTTTCTTGTGTTTCAACAGCCAAGGCTTCGATTTTGGTGAATGGTTCACCAACCAAACTTTTCAACTTCGGAAGAGGTTTAAGACAAGGAGATCCGATTTCTCCTTTCTTGTTTTTAATAGCTGCCGAGGGCCTCCGAGTAATGATAAAAAAGGCTGAACAGTTGGAGCTAATTCGCGGTGTTGACATTCCTAGAACCAATGATCAAATCAGTATACTTCAGTATGCTGATGACACGTTATTGTTCTCAAATGACAGTGAAGAAAGTTTGCTCAACCTGAAGGGGATTGTGACTCTCTTTGGGATTGCATCAGGGCTCCATATTAACATCTCAAAGACCACAATGACATGTATTAACATTGAGGAGGAGAGAATCACTTTGATTTCAGACACTTGGGAATGTAAAATGGAGTCTTTGCCAATCAAGTATCTGGGATTGCCATTGGGCAGCGATATGAAGAGGTTAGTTTCGTGGAAACCAGTGATTGATTCAATTGATAACAGGCTGAGCACTTGGAAGGGAAGTTTGCTCTCATTAGGAGGAAGATTGACTCTGGTTAAGGCGGTACTTTCAAGTTTGCCAATCTACTATCTTTCTATCTTTAATCTTCCAGCTGGGGTCTGCAAATTAATTGAACAAAAAATGAGACATTTCCTGTGGTCAGGTAATAAGGAGGGCATTAAAACCGCACCAATTAGATGGGAATTGGTAACAAGATCAACCGAAATGAGTGGTTTGGGCATTGAAAGAATGATGATAAAAAATAGGGCTCTTCTATTCAAATGGATTTGGAGATTTTTGGAAGATAGGAACTCATTGTGGGCAGGAACTGTTGCTGGGTTTCATGAAATTAGACCATCTGCAACTATGTCTTTTTTAAAAGCTAAGCACGAAGGTATTTGGTCTGCAATTTGTGATGTTGCAAACGAGGAATCAGTTATCAGGGTCACTTTTTTCTCAGGTTTCAAGTTTAGAGTGGAAAATGGCAGCGTGTTCTTCTTCTGGAGTGATGCCTGGGCAGCAAACACAGCTCTTAAAGAGAAGTTTCCTAGGCTCTACTCCATATCAGTGCAATAAGAGGCTAGAGTGGAGGAATGCGGAAGATGGGAAGATGGAATTTGGTTTTGGGAACTGAAATGGAGAAGAAGCATGTTCCAATATGAAGAAGATCAGAGCAGGGAGCTCTTTGAGCTCTTATCTAGCACTAACCTGAATAGAACACGAAGAGACAAGATCGTGTGGGCACTGGATAAGGATAATAGATACTCCACCAAAACTTTGTGCAGCTGCATTTCAAGTCTTGGTCAGGTTCTTTCAGCTGCTCAATTGGAGGCAAGACAGGTATGGCAGGGCATTTTTCCTTACAAAGTTGAATGCTTCCTCTGGCAAGCATTACAGAATAGGTTACCAACGAGAGACAGGCTCATCCGAAATGGAAGACTGAACGAATGGGATTGCTTGTGCCCCCTTTGTGATGATAAAGATGAATCTGCTAATCACTTGCTAATGCATTGTCATTTTACTTGGACAATTTGGTGCTATTTTCTAGAATTGGTGGGAATTAAATGGTGCACGAACTCTTCCTTAAGTGGTGCTCTGTCGAATTGGATGGGATTGAGAAGAAGAGGAATGCAGGCGAAGGTTTAGTATGCTTTGTTCGCTTTGATCACTTGGAGTACTTGGCTGCATAGGAATCATGTAATATTCAGGGAGGAAAGACGCAACTCTGAGCTTCTCAAGCACTCTATCTTCTTGAGGTTCCAAGAGTGGCTTAGATGGGCCAAATTAATGAAGGACTGGGGTGGTCAAGACGTGAGATTATATCTGCAGTCTTTTAAAGATTGATAGGTTTGAATTGTACAAAAAATATTACTTTAATTTTTTGGCTGAACCTGTTGGAACTCTCTACTGATTCACTGGGTTACACCCTGTAACTTTTGAATCCGTTTGAGCTTTCTTTTAGTTCTCAGGGTTTATGTATTTGGAGGGGGCTGATCCCAAGTTATGGTGAATAAAATTCAACTTATCAAAAAAATATATATAAAAATTGTAGCAAATACATAGTTGAAACAATATAACATCTAGAGATGTAAGCTACAATAAAAATTCCACCCTGCTGAAAAGTAACAGTAACATTAACGGTGATCACTTCGGTCAAACAAACAATTAGAAGAGATGAGAAAGATCGGACCTGCAAATTGCTAACAAAGATGTCAGTTGAAAAATATTGAACGACACACGAGGTGCGATTCAACAAGGACCTCCTCAACAGAATTTACCATGGTCGGACAAATTCTACCCAGACAGAGCCAGCAATATGAAACCAAGAAATAGCACAATCATAAAATAGATCAAAATACAGGCTGACCAACAAATTAGGCAAAAACACAAGCTGCAGACCGCAAGAAAAATAGGACAACTCGGTTATATCAAAACTTGGCTGAACTACGAACATGCCAACCGCAAGCCGAACAACAAAAGACAGATCTAAAACTAGACATAGACAGGAAATGAACCAACAACAGACATAGATTCTTACAACAACAATAGAAACAACAATAATAGTATAGTGACCAACCCCTCCGGAAACCAACCGGTTGCGACACTGCTTCGCTGGAGCCTGAGCTAGGAGAAGCGGTCAGAATCGAGAAGGCGAGGAAAAGGAAGGGACCGCCTGAAGCTGAAACGGACTTCTTGGACGGCGCCGCCGGCGAGGACTGGCTACTGAAGGACGAGGAGGAACTCGAGACGAAGACGGACGAGGTCGAGGACCGGCTACTGACGGATGAGGTCAAACCCTGCGGGTTGCTTTTATGTGTAGTCAAATACAAGGGCACTGATTGATGTGTAGTCTTAATTTTATTGGAGTCAAAGGCGATTACAGTGACTACAATATAACTAACGATAACGAGTGAATCAATGAAATTTTATAAAGACGAAGTGAATTATATAAGATATTAATATTTTTTTATAAGTAAAGTTTTATATTTTTTCAAAAACCTACATAAAAAAGATTACACAAGATACATCTTCTATGATACTAGATAGAAACACATCACATCACTAGGGATGGCAGAAATACCCATACCCTGAGGGTCGGACCCTACCCTTACCTTACGGGTCTAGGGTATGTTGACTTTGACTGGGTCTAGGGTAGGGTATAGGTATGGGGTCCATGTTTAGAGGTAGGGTCTAGAGTAGGGTATGAATCCATAGCTAGACCCTGTGGGTCGGACCCTACCCTTACATTTTTACCATATTTTAGACTCTACCTAATTAAACTCTAGTTAGACCGTATTGATAATATATATATTATACTTTACGGTTAACTTTAACATATTTATTATGTTATTCCGCAACTAGCTTAGAAGATGTCGTGAATGATGGATCACTAGAAGATGTCGTGCTATATTTTTTTTTGTTGAATTATTTATGTACTTCAAACTCTAAAAAAAACCTTTGACTATTGAAATTAAATTGCAAAATTTGATGTTTCATCAATTTTCTATTGAATGTTGATGTGTAACGTAGTAGATGTCTTGAATTTATTTAAATTTTATATAAAAATTAAGTTTTGATTAAAAATTATCAAAATGCAGAACGTTAAAGGGTCGGACCCTACAGATCCTGTAGACCCTGGGTCTCCAGGAAGTTAGGGTATGAATCTAACAAAAAAAAATTTGTAGGGTCGAGGTTAGGGTATGAGTCCATCCAAAAAAACTAGAGTATAGGTAGGGTCCTATCAATACCCTACCCTACCCTACCCATTACCATCCCTACACATCACAGAAAATGAAATGTGAGATCTACGTATATTCCCAATAGTCTAGAGAACCCAAAAATAGACAAAGTGTCCAAAAGCGAGGTAAATATATAGGAATTACACCTAACCAGTCAAATATAAGATATAATATAGAAAATATTCAAATCACAACTATTTAGATATATCAAATTAATATATACGCAGTAAAGAAATTGTTTAGAATTTGATTTGGTTACTAGCAGTTTAGAATTTGGTTGTTGGGTACTTTAATATTTATGAAACATTAGTTTAATATGGATCTGTAGCATAAAATTCAAATTATGAGAATATAGTTCGTTAACAATTAGTTAGAATTTTATCTTTGTCGTTTAAATTTGGCTCGAAGTTATACTAGAGGGAATAATCGGAAGGTTCTTCAACATTTCGTTCTCTATCACGCTTAAGAGTATTTAATTTGGTCTAATTCCATTGTTGATCTATGTAACCAACGCCTTATTTTCACTTAGATTCTCTAAGGTGATTAAGCATCCTAAAGACACCCTAGGTTGCTGTAAATATGTACATTTTGTACGGTTTGGTGATTTTCAGATTACATTTACCTATCAAAAAAATATACATGTAGATTAGTTTGTTTAATATACCGGGTAATTTAGGAAAACAAATTATTGTACCAATACTTAACAAAAGGAAAAAAAATCACTTGCCTTTTCTCTTTTCTCCTTCCGTTGAGCTGGGATTTTTATTAGCACTCGGGCTAAGAGGGGTTATTTAATCAAATAGGAAAAAAAAAAGAAGAAAAAAATTCATTAATAGTTAGAAACATATAAATATCCTGCTGCCCCTCGCCTGGCTCAAAAAAAAAACCAATTAACGTATAAATACGAGGTTCTAGGCCTTCTGAAATAAGAGGTTATCAGCCCTAAAAAATATGAGCTTATTAGTTTAAATACATTTCCTTCTATTATTTTATGGATAAAAAAACATACACGAGGGTTGGATATGTGACGAAAAGAAAATGTACGAATTAGAAACTTCAGCGTATATTTTTTTATATTAAATCTCTGATATATTTGAGAAACGATTTTATTACATCGGTGAGAGTTGAACCAATGTTGTTTACCTTTTTTTGGTTTGTATACTACCAATTAATATATATTTAATCTGGATAAGATCTTTGAAAGGTGTTAAAACTTTTCCAATAAATATTTAATAATATTGTGTTCTCATGGCTCGAATCCAACGCCAAATTAAAACAAAACTACATTCTGGACCATTCATCTAAATAATTGTTGTTGTTGATCCCATGTCATTTACTTAGTTTGCCTCTTAGGGCGGTTGTTTGTGCACTAGCCAGCTGCCCAATTAATTGATGTTTCTTTTAATTGAAGTTTTTTTATTGAATCGAATTAGTTCAAATTTAAATTCATTAAAATTTTGAACCGTATTTGATCGATCCAAATACAAATTCGAATACGAATTATGAACTCCCAACTTCGAATCGAATTCAAATCGGCTTCAAATTAATTTCACTTAAGATTAGTCTTACAGTTAGTGTTAGGGTTACGCCTTTGGGATAGAAAGATGAGTTTCTATGTCCTTTATAATTAAATCATTTATAATTATAAGAACATGAGTTTGTATATTTTTTTTGAAAGGTGTATATTTTATTAATCACCAAAGAAACATCAAAGATACTATAGAAAGATTCCCCAAGGATAAAGGAGAAAAGAGACACACCCAAGGAAAATCAAATGACAGCAAAAACAACACAATGCAGGTTACAGGAAGTAACCCACCCAATCCAAAAGCTATCACTAAACTAAAGCAAAATGTCCGAGGTATGCAAAGTACCCGTAGCAGCTTCGACACGTTGACGAGGTATGCTAGACCAGCCCAATCGGAAAACCCGCAAGTCATCCCTTGAACCGTACCGACTCAAGCACCAACAAAGCATCTTGAAAGTGAGCATTAGAAGTCAAACCAAACCAAAACGATCACTCTAAGAAGCATCGTAAAATAGAAAGCCGATGTTGGAGAGGAAAATTAATTCGTAGATTTGTCGTCTTTGTTTCGATAAAAAAACTACAATTTTTTGCTCGAGTATCAGATTAACGTGATTTTAAAAGATATAGAAAGATAAGACATAGATCTACAATTTTGTAGTTAATGGCTTCTCCAAATTCGGTACGGAAAGGGGTCAAACTTGGGTTGAAATTTTTGGCAGTTGGTTTTTCCTTATTATGTCGAGGCTATGTTAATTTCCTATATTAAACACGGCCTAGGATTTTCTTGTATGGGGCTGGGTTAGTTTTTTCTATATAATTAGAGTTTGAGCATAGAAGAAGGACACCCACAAAAAATAATACATCAAATATTTTCAATAAAGTTGTTGCTCCTCCACCAATTTTTTTCTTTCCTACCAAATCTACTCTACATCTTCTCTTCTCTTCCCCCATATTTCATCTTTTCTCCCTTTCTTTCGAATCGCTTTTCGGACGACCACTCCGAATCCGTTCTCGAGTTCGTTTCGACGTTCTCAAAAATTTTACCCACAACATATTTTTGGCACGCTCGGTGGAATTAAGGAGAACGTCTAAGAAGAGTGATTATTGTGCCAAAAAAATGAGCCACCATATACGATTTGGAGTCCTTTTTCAAGAGGGTCGAAACTGATCAAAAGTTGTGCCAAAAGAGGACGTCCAGCCAGGTCATTCAAATTTAAACATTTTGATCCTTTTATAAGCTGAATCTGAAGAAATTTATTTTACAAAAGTTGAAGAATGGTCTCTTCTATTTCTATGGACACCAAGAACGTTGCAATCGAAGTTCGGTCCAGGGTGTCACGATCGAAATACTAAAGACTGATCAGTCTGTAAGATTAAACAGTCCAGTCGACTATAGAGGGCTTTTTGGTATTTTTTATGCCGATTTAAGAGATAGTTATTTCTGACAGAATTGAAGATATATCTCTCAGCTTTCTAAGGACGCCAAGAACGCTTTAATCAGAGTTTGGACGAGAAAGTTACAACCAAAATACCAAAGACAGGTCATTCTGTAAGTTGGTTCTGAAATTTTCAATTTATCTTGTCCAACCATGAGCTTTGAAAAATCTATCTTGTCCAGCCATAACCGTTTTATCATTGAGTGCGAGAGAAAACTCAAGGCTAGACTACGAGCTCACTTTGAGAAAATCCAAGTAATGATAGACGAGATCTACAAGAATAAGAATTCAAGGATAACATTAGCAACTGAGGAAACCCCAAGTGTCATACCAAATATGAAAGGCATCCTAGGGCCTACGGCAGCTAAGGAAATCCTCGGGCCTTCACCAACAAAAGAAATTTTTGGGCCTCCATTGAGCAAACTGTTGCAGACGATCGAGTCATAACTTATGCCATACGCACTGAGCTTCACTCGCTTGCCCAATTCTTTCCTAACTCAACAACAAGGCACTGGGGTGCAAGTTTGTTCTCAGATTATCAGTGAGAATTTAATCTCACCCAGAGGTATGTAGAGCGTTGCGAGATTGCAGTCGAAGCTCCTACATCGGTCAAAATTATCCCGACTGGGTGGGGGGGGGGGGGGGTGGGCAAGACTTGCACATGAAAAAAAAGGTGAAAACTGATAAAGCAAGTCTTCAACTCATCCTCTTCACCGCCCCTGGTACAAACACATACGAGTTCCTAATCTTCCACAACGTCACAACCTTCCTACTCCGCTCCACCAAGTCTAAAGGACTCAGAAGCATCTCCAGCACATCTGCCAATCGTACATGATTCCCTCTTTGTTCCTGCATAGCTGCCTCCTACAAAACACCCATCAAAAATGGGCAAAGGAAAAAAAGATGTAGGACAGTTTCCGATGCTCCCAAACATAGGGGGCAGACGTCATCAACCTACATGCCTCTCTGTGTCAAATTTGCTCTACCAAGAAGATTATTGTCCATTAACCTCCAAAGAAGAGTCTTCATGCGTGGTGGACATTTTAGGGCCAACACCTTCTCCATAATTCACTACCGACATTCGAAAGGGAAGCAAGAGAGGATTCCGCCCACCATGCATTAAGATCACATAGTATCCACTTCTAACCGAATACTCCCCATCCTTCGAGTGTCTCCACCTCAAAACATCCATTGGTCGCCTCATACTCAGCCTTATGCTCATAATTTGGGTCATGTTTGCCTCTTCGAAGCATCATCTCAGCAACTCAATATTCCACTCACAGGCATCCTCCTGAATAAGCTAAGAGACATGGATAATAGAATCTGACCCCGCGTAGCGATATCTTGGCCGTCCCTACTGTGAACCAGGAACCCAATGGTCCTCCCAAACCCGAATTGATGACCCTTGACCCAACCTCTACTCTAATCCACGCCTCAACAATCGTACACCACTCATAATACTCCTCCATGTAAAATTGATCTGATCCGCACACTCCACCTCCAAGATAGACCGCCTAGGGTAATACTTTGATCGTAAAACAGTGGCCGCAAAAGAGTCCGAGTGGTTAGCAACCTCCACCCTTGCTTGGCTAGCATTGATCTATTAAAATTTTGAATCCTCTAAAACCCAAGGCCACCATCCCCCTTCGATCGACTTAGTCTGTCCCAACTCCGCCAATGAATCTACGACCCACTTCCATCGCCACCCCAATAGAAATCACATAAAAGTGCTTCAATACGCTCACAGGTACCCACTGGAAGCTTAAAGTAGCTCATGATGTATGTCGGTATAGATTGTAGTACTGATTTAATCATTACGTCCTGCCCTATGTGTGACAGCGACCTCACCTTCCACATACCAATTTTGTCCCTTATACGAGTCTCCAAAGACAAGAAAACCTGCTTCTTTGATCTACCTATTATGGTTGGAAGACCTAAATACGTCTCTTCTCCCCCTCCCAACCGAACTTTGAGGAACCCCTGCAACCGCTCAACCTCTAAACTGTCCCTATAAAAACAGAAGATAATCGCACGCTTCCCCAGGTTAACCTTCTGCCCCGAAGTTTACGCATAAATCTCCAAAAGTTGTAAAATATGTCTGAACTCCGTCTAATTTGCCCTAGATGACAGTAATGCATCGTTTGCAAAGAAGATATGCGTCAAGGACGGGGGCGCCCTTGCCAACCGAATGCCATGTATTATACCTCGCCTATGTGCATCCACCATAGTATGTATATATTGATATTAGGTTTAGTAATTAATATGTACATATTATTTTAATATTATCTTAAAATTTAGTTGTATGATGTAAGATTCTGTAGATCCATGTCCACATCTTTACGTTTCTTTAAAAAAAATTCAAGAATAGACTCGGTCAAAGTCAACGAGTTTAGACTCTTTGAATTTGTATCCGAGTAAACACACAGGATAAAAGTCAAATTGTCATCCGTGCTACCAATCAAGAAATATTCTCTAAAAAACTTGAATCAACAAATCACCACTAGCTTCGGATTCGCTGAACAATCGAGGAAACTTGAGTAAATATTTGTTATTATATTATTTTTTATATTTTAAACAACTCAATTCCAAAATTTTAGTTTTGGTTCCAAACGAGTACCACGTCCTTCATTTTTCACTACGCTCCCTCATCCTTATCTTGTCGATTTCAATTATTTGAGGCCCTTGAAAACTAGCAGCAATAGTCAAAGATACCAAAAATGGTGGATAGCTACTACTAGGTTGATGGAAGACGATCTCGAAGAAACACTTAAACAAACATTTGTCGACTTGTCCACGGATCAACTCCGTCCGGTCAGAAACGGAGACGTATACGAAATCCCACATTTGCATATTCCAAACGTTGATAAATAAATTTAAATCTTGAGCTCCAACATGGTGGTTATCATTTTCTAGTGTGGTCTTACATATTAATTAATTACGACTTATATGAGAGCTAAAATACAGGATGTACTTCCTTTCGTTTTCAGATTGTCCCAAAAACTCAGATTATGAGCTGTATCATGCGGGACCGGATTTGGTCCTTGCGGCTAAATCCAGCACGGTGCTGGTAGATTTTTATTGAAGCACACGCGGGAACTATTTTGCAAAAATAAAAAAATACGGGGATGCAAAATAAAAATAGCTCACAACCATTAAATCGTAACTGGGTAAACTATTGAATCGTAACTGAGTAAACTATTGAATCGTAACTGAGTAAACCATTGAATTGTAACTGGGTAACTGGGACGGACCCCGATTTATCCGAGACGGGAAAAAACAGACCATTAAATCATAACTAGGTAGACCATTGAATCATAAGTAAGTAAACCATTAAATCATAACTAAATCAATCATTGAATCTTCGAGGACGGTCCTGATTGGATTTGGCCTTCCAGGACCAAATCCGCTCCCCATTTATATTATTCACAACACCAAGAGAAGAAGTTATCTAAAATATTGAGTGGCCACACCACGTACAATTGTGCGGGAGTAGATGTATTGCCATAATTATTTGTCTAAAATTTTTAGAAAAAATGTATTTTTAAATAATTAGAAAAAGATATGGAACATTAGTTATGCTCAACAACCGCATCATTGCGGTATCCGAGTATTTCTGCATGATCTAGATTTTCCGTTGCCATTTCTGTCTAGGTAGAGCTGATGAAATTTTATTACCAACGATATGATAGTTTTAACACACTCCCGAGAAGCTTACCATTACTGTCTTACAATTATGGTAATTGCTAAAGGACACGTGGCTCGTCGTTGATTGCACAAGTCTTACAATTACTGTCTTAATTATTATGATAATTAACAAAAAATATTTAGTATAGCGACAAAAGATATAGCATGATTTAACGAAAGTTTAAGTTTTAAACTTTGACAAGGTATAATTTTTGCCGTAAATAATTTACCTTTTCAAAAAAAATTACTACGGTGATTGGAAATTTGTTCACTGCCTATTCGTCATTGGAAGAGTAAGCAGGAAAAACCACATGCACGCTGGACGTCTACGATTGGGTTAAATATGGCTTCCTCTAAGAATTTGTTTCTCGTGTTTTGTGCTGTTGTTGCTCTTGCTCTCCTAGTTTCTGCTGATAAGTGCATGCATCAATTACGTAATATAATATTATTATATCTTATATATTAATTGCATTATTTCTAGCACATATTCATAAGTGATTTGTGGTAGTTCCAATACATCATAGGTAACCTAACAATAATTTAAATCTAATTGATAAATAAATTATTTTTTGAGTTTGAATTATTAAAAATGTAAGTTAATTTTGATATTTATTACGATATCTTTTTGGATGATAAAAATTTATAAGGGGCTTGACATCAAAGTTAAATCTCTGCAAATTGGTAAAATAGATATATCCAATCATCTTATTATTTCTTTGAAAAAAATATATAGTAGGCAACGCTGACTTCTGTCTCGCGCTATGGTTTTACCTTTCCTCGTAATTACATTTTTTTAATAAACAATGCAGATGAAAGCAAAGCTGAGAGTGTCGCCGTCGAGGGCGGCCACGGTTACGACACTGGTATGTCCGGTTATTGATAATGGCCTGTGTGTTACAATAATGATATGTTCAGTTATCGATAATGGCATGTCGTTGATCCCTTGCCACGCACAAGGTTTCATTTTTGTCCCTGTATTTTAATTGTTTTGCAAAAAAATTCTGCGTGTCTTTCTGCCCAAACGGTTCAGAATTGGTCCATTCCAGACCGAGTCCAAACCCACAACACCAAAAAAAGAAGTTATCCACAATATTAAGTTGCCGCACCACATAAAATTGAGTGTGAGCAGCTGTATTGCCTTAATTATTATTTTTTTGCCCAATTTTTTTTAAAATAATTATATAATTTTTGTCTGCAAATTGGCATGAACAACTTGACTCACAAGACAATTAAATAATTTAAAACTAATTTTGAATAATTAGATTAACTAATCTGACACTTGGATAACCAAATATTGCTCTTCTTTTTCAAGAAAATATAAGACTGACCTTTTCTTCTAATATTATATTTTTCAGATCTTGACTTAAATACATAGATTTTAGTCGTTCACTTCATTTGGGTGGATTCGCTAGAATAATTTAGTCAAACCATGATGAAACGTATCTGCAGATTTTATCAAATGTACGGTTTGCCAAACAGAAGTGTATTTGGTTCTGGATGTGTAAAACACCCAATAATCATTCTGGGAGATAAAATGGTTCGCCATATTATGATAGAATGGTTCGCCTAGTTATGATAAAATAGTTCGTTCAATTATGATAAAATGGTTTCACGGAATCGTCAAGAAAAATACGGACCGAGCCCGGGATAAAAAGAGTTGGATAAAATGGTCCGTCCAGTTATGATAGAATGGTTCGCCCAACTATGATAGAATGATTTGCCCTGTTATGAATAAATAATTTCACGAATAAAATGGGTTGGGTAAAATAGTTCGCACAGTTATGTAAAATAGTTTGTTCAGTTATGATAAAATGGTTCGCTCAGTTATGATAAAATTGTTCGTCTTCCAAGACTGTACTCGAAAGGTCACTCTAATACCAAATCTCATCCCTAAAACTTGGACTGAAAGACGTAGTTGTCTGAAGTTTTGTGATCTCTTCTAGATCTATGTTGGCGGTCGGCTGCCTCTCGGAAGAACTTCAACATGGCTTCCTCTTCTTCGTTCTAGAACGTAGTATAGAGCACCGAAGAATTATTAGAGATTTGAATTTTAATGTATATCCACCGACAGTTGGATTAATGTAGTAAGACTGTTCTATCTTAACAAAATTATCTTAATTCAAGCAATTGAGAATACACCGGTGCTAATATTTATTACAAGATTTTTATTATATTTTAAATATTATATTTTATTCGAATCTAGATTAGTCGACTCAGTAAATGTCTATATATTAAGATATTAATTAAAAACATAATTGGTTACTCATAAACTTCTTTTTCAAAATTGAATTGTTATCTAATATATTATGTTGTATCTATTCACGCATTTTTTATTTTACCTACAAATCATGAGAATTGACTTACCTACCGTGAAAAACTAGATTCATTCAGCGTTGTTTATCCACGCATTTAAATGAAGAGAATATTGGGTATTGGGATTCTATTTCAGCATTTAAATGAAGAGGATATTGGGTATTGGGATTCTATAGGTAAATGTGTGTATTATTTTAGAAAAAAATAGCTACTAGAGCTAGTCTAATATTGTTGTTGTTAATTTTGGTCTACCTCTCTTTTTAAATTTAGAATTGGCGGTCTAAATTATTATGTTAATTGGAACTTTGTTCACATCCTATACGTCACTAGGAAGAGTAAGCACGAAAGCGACATGCACGCTGAATATCTATAAAAGGGTGTGAAGATGCAACACAATATTGAGTGTGAGCAGCTGTATTGCCTTAATTATTTGTTTGATTTTTTTTGCCCAATTTTTTAAAAATAATTATATAATTTTTGTTTGCAAATTTGCATGAACAACTTGACCCACAAGAAAATTAAATAATTTAAAACTATTTTTTAATAATTAGATTAACTAATCTCACATTTAGATAACCAAATATTGGTCTTTTTTTCAAAAAATATAAGTGACCGACCTTTTCTTCTAATATTATATATTTCAGATCTTAACTTAAATACAGAGATTTTAGTCGTTCACTTGATTTGGGTGGATTCGCTAGAGTAATTAAGTCAAATCATGATGAAACGTGTCTGCAGATTTTATCAAATGTAAGGTTTGCGAAATAGAAGTGAATTTGGTCCTGGATGTATAAAATACTTAAGGACCGTTCTGGGAGATAAAATAGTTCGCTATGTTATGATAGAATGATTTGCTCAATTATGATAAAATGGTTTCACGGAACCGTCCCGAAAAAATTTGGACCACTCCTAGGATAAAAGGGGTTGGATAAAATGGTTCGCCCAATTATGATGGAATGATTCGTCCAATTATGATGAAATGGTTTACCCAATTATGAATAAATAATTTTACGGGTAAAAGGGGTTGGATAAAATGGTTCGCCGAGATTTGATAAAATAATTTATTCAATTATGATATAAAATAGTTCGTTCAGTTATGATAAATTATTTGCTCTCCAAGATCGTACTGAAAAAGTCACTCAAATACCAAATTTGGTCCCTGCCAAACTTGACTGAAAGACGTAGTTTTGTCTGAAGTTTTATGATCTCTTCTAGATCTATGTTGGCGGTCGGCTGCCTCCCGGAAGAACTTCAACATGGCTTCCTCTTCTTCGTTCTAGAACGTAGTATAGAGCACTGAAGAATTATTAGAGAGATAAATTTTAATGTATAATCAATCCACCGACAGTTGGATTAATCAGTAATAAGACTTTTAATTTAACAAAGTTATCTCAATTCAAGTAATTGAGAACACACCGGTGTTAATATTTATTACAACAGCTTTGTCGCATTTCAAATGTTATATTTCACTCGAATCTAAAT
Source organism: Hypericum androsaemum (assembly GCA_963995505.1). Taxonomy (NCBI): domain Eukaryota; kingdom Viridiplantae; phylum Streptophyta; class Magnoliopsida; order Malpighiales; family Hypericaceae; genus Hypericum; species Hypericum androsaemum. Next base: position 5,255,049 of record OZ023180.1, read on the forward strand.
TAGTCGACTCAGTAAATATTTATATACTAAGATATTAACTAAAAACATAATTGGTTACTCATAAACTTCTTTTTCAAAATCGAATTGTTATCTAATATATTCTGTTGTATCTATCCACGCATTTTCTTGTAAATTTTATATAAGATTTATTTTTCCTACAAAAAAATTGATTTACCTACCCGTGAAAAACTAGATTCATTCAGTATTGTTTATCCACGCATTTAAATAAAGAGAATATTGGGTATTGAGATTCTATTTCAGTATTGTCGTTGTTTTTTATAGGTAAATGTGTGTATTATTTTAGAAAAAAATAGCTACTAGAGCTAGTCTAATATTGTTGTTGTTAATTACGGTCTACCTCTCTTTTTAAATTTAGAATTGGCGGTCTAAATTATTTTGTTAATTGAAACTTTGTTCACAGCCTATACGTCACTGGGAAGAGTAAGCACGAAAGCGACATGCACGCTGAATATCTATAAAAGGTTGTGAAGCTGCAACACAATTTCTCACATCTCCCTCATCATCACCAGCAATATACATTATCCACGATTGGGTCAAATATGGCTTCCTCTAAGAATTTGTTTCTTGTGTTTTGTGCTGTCCTTGCTCTTGCTCTCCTAGTTTCTGCTGGTAAGTGTATGCATAAATTAAATAATATTATATTATTATATCTTCTATATTAAACGGACTATTTGAACACACAGGCATAAATGATTTGTGCCAGTCCCAAAATATCATGGTGTATGCTTTTCGTGTAACTGGATTAATAAAAAGGCAATAAATGGGACAGATGAAATATTATCCTGTACAATTTGCCATAAATTTCTGTTGCGGCATATAATTAGCAAGCCAGATTTATGTTGAAACCATATAATAAGAGTTATATATATAGACATGTATATATAAACGAGTACCAGTATCAAATATTTTTTGAGAAAATTTAAAATATTTTTAATGGATCCGAACAGAAAGATTTTCTTCGGGATTAAAAATTTCATTTTATATCTGAACAAGTACCTAGTTTTGATATTTATTAGGATCTCATTTTGGATGATAAATTGAGAATAATTTATAACGAGATTAACATCAAAGTTGAATCTCCGCAAATTAGTAAAAGAAATATATCCGTTCATCTTATTATCCCTTTAGAAAATTATACACCAGGCTGACTCCTATCTAGCTCTATGGTTTTGCCTTTACGTATAACAAAAAAAATTAACCAATAATGCAGATGAGAGCAAACCTGAGGGCGTCGCCGTCGACGGACACGGTGGTGGGCACGGAGGATATGGTGGTGGAGGATACGGGGGTGGGCACGGTGGAGAATACGGGAGTGGACACGGAGGATACGGGGGTGGAGGAGGATACGGGAGTGGCGGATCCCACCACCATCATTGCCCACATGGATGCTGAAGTGGACCCACACGCTTGCTACATGTTAAATAAGGACTGCCACCACTAGCATTGTTAGGGTTACTGGTCCAGTTACTATGCATCTGTTGTAAATTAATTGCTGGTGTCTTGTCTATCGAATAATAAATACGTGTTTCTATTATTCTTTGGCATACACTTTCATATACATTAATCACCACTGATTAGAATTTGAGGATGGTCATACCCTGCAAATGAAGACGACTCTTCTTTCCCGAAATCGAACAATTTTAATCAAGTTCCTTCGTTCGAGCATATATACCTATTATATTTCCAGTTTACCTTGTCGCAACGATCATGGGAATTCTCCGTAAAAACAAACCAGGAAATATTTAATCAAGTCACAAATGGTAAGTTTCATCAAGAAATTCTTTAATATTACGAACAGCTACCATCCTGCGATAAATTATCAGATATTTTAGTTTTCTTATATTTATGCTCGAATATCAAATGGTAGTAGAATTGTCTTTTACAAATTTTAACCTTTTTATTTTAAAAAATAATAAACTTTTATTTGTGTAAACAAAACTTTAACTAGTTTTTTTGTCAAGTTTAAATAACCTCATATGTGTTGAGTGTTGGATACGATTTGTTTTCTTTTTGGTATCGTTTTGGGATAGTAAAGAAGGCCGTTAGGGTTTGAACTTCATCGGGCTTCGGTTCTTCCTCATTTTATTCGGTTGTACCGTATTGATAAAAAATAGTTCTATCTTACAATTGCGGAAATATGATTTTTTTTGGGAACAAGATTGTAGAAAAATTGATGGAATTGTAAATAAATGCCCATTATATATATATATATATATTAAAAGATAAATGTCATTAATCGTCATAATATATACATCGTACTTCGTATAATATTCTTTTTGCGATGTCAAATGGGTTGCGACTCCGATCTCGTCCAAATCCTACCAAAATCAAATAGGAGAAGGGATAGTAAAATCTACTTTAAAATCACAAAATTATACCACACTTGGACACAACAAAACAAAAATTGACAGCCGGAGATCTCAATTCCATCGCAGTAAAACACGTGGACCAGGACCACATATAGCTGCTATAAAACTATTCACAACAATAATTCACCCAATTTAGTTCGCGGAATCTTTGTTGCTGGATTCTTTTTTCAAAATTATAAAACACGTGGACCAGGACCACTCGGCCTCCCTTTTTTCATCTCGCTGGATTCTTTGTTGCTCCCTTTGTTGCTCCAGCTCCATTCTCTTCTTCAAAATTTTATTTTCATTATTTCTGGTTATTCTCAACGCACGAATTTCTGCTGCAACATCTTCAGATGCCTTATCTTTTCCTTTTCTTTTTTTGGCAGCATCTCTAACCATAGGACAGAAAATTATTGAAGATATGGTGATTAGATCTTCTAAGTTAGATGAGATTGAATAATCCCCTTCTTTGGTCGTCTTTAACCTCTTTGAGCTCCCACCACTTTCTATATCCTCGTCCTCGTTCTACGAAGAAAAATATGTTGAACCGTGATCTCCTTCTTCAATTTGCCACTTGGGATGTTTACACATAACTTCATTAAAAATAACAAGGTCAGCCCCTTCATAAAGTGCTTGAGCTTCAGTCTCAACATATGCCTCGTTCATGCCACTCTACTTCTGTTTAAGTGCTTCTCGGTATGCACCAACCCACTTTGCTGCATTGACAGTAAGTCATTTATAACGACCTTTTATTGAAGGCACGTTTCTTTCATGGATAGCTTTCGGGTTTTCTGCTTGAGAGACATGGTATTGTGCACTCACTCGGGACCATAGCGAGACACTCTTCTGATTTTTTCCGATAATGCTATCTTCGCTACAGTAGATGAAAGCTGACATTAGGGCATTGTCTTCTTTCACACCCCAACTACTTGGTGCAGGCTTTTTAATTTTTTTCTCGCTAGACCCATCAAAGGACAAATGTTGTAGAATATTTTGTGGGTGTTGGTGTTGGAAAAACAGAATTTGTGAGAGATTTGGTGACAATTGAGAGCTATAAAAAGGTTGAGACTCCGGATACTCTACATAATTTTGATAAGTTGAAGGATTATAAGATCCGAAAGGACTATAATTTGGGAAATTAGGATCATTTGGATCCATATTAGAAAAATATTACAGTGAAAATTTAAAAGAAGAGATTATGTAGTGAAAGAAGAGAGAATTTTAGATGGTGTATGAAAATATGTTAACATTGGACTCTATTTATAGAGATTTCAAAAATAATAATTTTTATTTTTTTTAGTTTTGCTAACGATAAGGTCAGTTTAGATAACCACGAAAATCAAATCCAAAAATATCTATTTTTAACGAATAATATTATGCCAAGTAGAACTAAATAGATAAATAAGTAAATAAAAAAAATCGCGAGTGGCGATCGGGCGATGAGCATCGCTCGGCCGCTCCTCCCTTTTTCCCTTTTAATTATTTATTTATTTTTTTTTAATAATAAAATAACCACCCGCACGAGCTTTTGCTCGCTGATGCGGGTGGTCTAAGAAACCCAAAAAATAGCTGGTGCAACTACTTCCCCAAAACAGCTGCAACTTAAAATCAGAAAATCAAAACCTACTTCTCCCAAGTTACACACGTTCATTATATATCTACTATTTTACATTCTAATTATAAAAGATACAAATCAATTTCTAAACTCCAATTTTGGATAAAACATGAGAAATGTAATAAATTATTTTATTTGCTACAAGAATAAAAAAAATGTAATTTTTTCGGATACAATTACTCAACTCGATCACAAGAAGCAATGCTAATATCAACCATATTGCTACGAGGGCGGCGGTTACGAAGGCAGCCGTGGTGGCGGCTATAAGGGTGGACGTGGTGGCGGTTAGGAGGGCGGCCGTGGAGGACAAGGAGGATACGAGGGCGGCCACGGAGGACAAGGAGGATACGAGGGCCGACGTGGAGGACAAGGCGGATACGAGGGCGGCCATGGTGGCGGATACGAGGGCGGACGTGTAAATTAAATTACATAGATAATAAACGGTATGCGGAAGCGTACCCGGATTGGTCGATGTAGAGTAGTTTGCCATCTTTTCTATAGCTTAGGTTTCTCTCGCTTTCCTATCGATTAGTGATGCTCACCGATGGATGGCATTAGCATCTATTTATAGGCAGAGAGAGGACCAAGCTATATACCTAGATTCAATCGGGCGCGTCCATCAAGCTCCCAATGGACGGTTGAGATTAAATTAATAACCATACTCCTAATAGGACTCTAACTCATTAAAGCAATCAATAATAGAGTCCAACTATATGAGAGCCACCTTAATAGAATTATCAAGACTTAATAGATAATTCTTACATTCTCCCACTTGGCTCGAATATAGGTTAATAGTATAACATATGGTGCACAACATAAGTAATCTCAACTCAAAGTCCGCAATCATAATGTCATCATATGATAAGCTACTAAATGCGAGCTATAGCGGTTATATGTCAATTATGTGACATACTCCCTTCCATAACCACGACAATAGCAACTCAACATACTAGACCAATAAAGCGGTACATAGAACCAATAATAGTCCACAATAATGTCTCATAGAGACTTTCTTATTTTCCCATAAATCCATAATGTATACATCAATAACGAAACAAGAAAACTATAATGTATATCAGAAACGTATCAGTGAGCTCAGAGTGTCATCTATCAAAAGCAATCAGAAACACAACCAAGACCCATTCTTAGTGCATGCTCTCTAAATTATTTTGGTTGTAATGGCTTTGTCAACGGATCTGCAATCATGAAATCTGTACTGATGTGCTCAATAGACACCCTCCATTCCTGAATTTCCTCCTTAACGACAAGGTACTTCAAATCCATGTGCTTCGCACCTCTAGAGTATTTATCGTTCTTGGAGAAAAATACTGCTGAGGAATTATCACAATAAATTTTTAGCGGCTTGTTAATGGTGTCGACAATTGCAAGTCCCGAAATAAAGTTTCTCAACTACTTTGCTTGGATCGAAGCCTCAAAACATGCCACAAATTTGGCTTCCATAGTGGATATAGCTATTGTAGTCTGTTTGGCACTTTTCCATGAAACTGCTCCATCCGCCAAAAGAAATACATATCCATTAGTAGACTTCTTACTATCTTTGCATCCGCCATAATCTGAATCCGAATATCCAATCACCTCTAAGTCAGATCTTCTATACATGAGCATGTGGTCTTTGGTCCCATAAAGGTACCTTAATACTTTCTTTGCAGCTCTCCAATGTTCATTACCTGGATTTTTTTGATACCTGCCTAGCATACCGACCGCGAAGCTGATATCCGGTCTTGTGCAATTCTGCAAGTATTGTAGGCTACCAACAATTTGAACGGGATTAGCATTACATACAAGATGTTCAAATTTCTCCAGAACCCTTTCCACATACCCTTTATGTGACAATCCAAGCAAACCTTGTGCCCTATCACGGAATATCTCTATTCCAATCACATAGGATGCTTCACCCAAATCCTGCCAAGGTTGCGCTACCTTGGCAGGACCCTTCCTATTAAATTTTTTTTGGCTTTCACTTGGTATGCTTTCTCAGCTCCTTTACCCATTAGGCTAATAGAATGACTTCCTTGGTTCTTTAATCTCCTTTCCTCCTAAACAAGCTTACTGGCCAATTCGTTAACAGTCCATTTATCCTTTATGGTTTTGGGCCTAATCTAAAATGGTCCATATTCAGGAGGTAGTGACTTCAATATGATTTGCACCAAGAATGAGTCATCTGTTCTATGTCCCAGGGTCTTTAATTTTGCTGCCAAATTGGTCATCTCCAGTACGTGATCATGCATACTTTGCGACCCATTGAACTTCATGGTCATAAGATTTTCCATTAATGTGCCAGCAAGAGATTTATCTGCAGAACGAAATCTCTCTTTCATAGTAGAAAGATATTCTTTTGCACTTTCTATCTGTGAAATTGAGCTCTTAATGTTGCTAGCAGTTTTCATGCACATAAATGCTAAGCTTAATCTGTTTGACCATTCCCATGCATAATAGAACGTCTTCTCAACCTCAGAGCTTTCATCAGTAATAGCCTAAATAGAACTTGACTTGTTCACTCCATTCAGAGAAGTTTAAACCATCAAACAGATCAACACAAGAAGCATGAACTGTCATAGCTGCAATTTTAACATACATGCTCAAATTAATATTCTATAATGGATTCAAATAAAATAATAAAAGTACACTATAGCTCTCCTTTGGGTAGAAACTATAATATACTATCATAAATCAATACCATATAATACATTTATTTTAGAATTTAATAATTCAAATCAAATATATATGCTATCTTTGGATAAACACATGTATCTAACCAAAATAAAAATTCATACATAACTTTTATCGAAGAACTAAATATTTAAAATCAAATACACGTTATCTTTGGATATGCATATAAGGATTATCCAAAAATTTAGTTCATCGCCTTTATGCTTACTAATTATAGAATAGTGACCTACCTTTGGGTAGAATCGATTTTCTCATAATTAGCAAACGTCAAATTATTCATCAAGGTCATATAATTGGTATTGCAATAATTGATGAATAAATGACAAAATATAAATGTATATAATATTAAAGTTTGGCCACTTTGGTGACTAACAAACATATACTATAACATGTATAACATTAATATCAAGCAAGATCTATAGCAATATTCAATAAATCATCTTGAATAATTATTAATTATAATTTAGAATAACAATTCATAACTCATAACATCAAGAGTATTACCCACACAAAAATTGTAATTAATAACACGCGAACTATAATTGGGGTCTAATTTCTAAATTTTCTATTAGAAATTTAATAAGTTAAACCTTTATATTATCTTCCAGCCAATATCATAATGACCTTGATAATTAAAAATTCCGAAATAGTAAACTAATCTATTAACGAGAAAATCAATTAATCCAGATATTGATAATTAAACAGACACGTGAACGGCGGAAAAGGACACGGGAAATCTAGAGCAAAAGCGGTAAATTTGAAATTGGCTCCTAAACTTTCCGTCGGACAACACACAGCGACAGATTTCAATTAGGCCATTAACTTTCTGCGTATTTTTTAGTTTGGTCCTCCCGTCCCAGAAATCTTACAGTTCAGTCCTAAGGTTTTATAAACATCAATTTCAAACCCTAAACCATAATACGCAAACATGAATCACACAAACTTTATCAAATCTGTTCTATAATTGATCATGCATACGAAATAATTTAAAACGCCAATCCAAACAGAGAACATAGGCTCTGATACCACATGTAAATTAAATTACATAGATAATTAACGGTATGCGGAAGTGTACCCGGATTGGTCGATGAAGAGTAGTTCGCCATCTTTTCTATAGCTTAGGTTTCTCTCACTTTTCTATCGATTAGTGATGCTCACTGATGGATGGCATTAGCATCTATTTATAGGCAGAGAGAGGACCAAGCTATATACCTAAATTCAATCGGGCGCGTCCATCAAGCTCCCAATGGACGGTTGAGATTAAACTAATAACCATACTCATAATAGGACTCTAACTCATTAAAGCAATCAATAATAGATTCCAACTATATGAGAGCCACCTTAATAGAATTATCAAGACTTAATAGATAATTCTTACAGGACGTGGTGGCAGATACGAGGGTGGACGCGGTAGAGGCCACGGTGGCCACGAGGGTGGGCGCGGAGGTGGCCTCGGTGGGCAGAAGAAGAATTAATTAGCCCACATGGTTGCTAAAGTGGGCCCACATGCTTGCGATTCAATAATAAGGCGGCTCCACCAGTCCAGTTGTAGTCTCCAGATTTGGTCGTTGACGCGTGTCATTTCAGAACAGAAAATGATATGGACAAGAATTGGTTGGCCATATCGATCGACAAAGAAGTTCGAGGTAGTGTTCGCTATGGAAAGACAGCATAGGAAGTTTGGGCATATCTCAAGGAGAGATTCGGTAAAAGCAGTGCGCCGAAAGCCTATGAATTACGACGATCGGTATCGCTGTTGCATCAAGAAAAGATGACCGTCTCCTTGTACTTCTCCTAGTTGAAATTCCTCTGGGATGAGATGGAGTCCATCTTGCCTATGGCTACGTGCATATGCGATGTGAAACGTCAGTACACAGCAGCACGAGATCAGGAACAACTCTATGTGTTTCTCATGGGGCCGGATGAAATATATGGTATGGTGAAATCTTAAATCTTGAGCACCAAGCCACCTTTAACCCTGGAAGAGGCGTATCACCTGATTCTACAAAATGAACAAAGTTGAATCACTGCGGCATCTCGACAATCGACTGTTGAAGTAGCAGCGTTCCAGATCGGAAATTGCAGGCGAACCGTTGGTGATGCCGCACAATGGAAGGCTGGAAAGAAAGAAAAGATGAGATCCAACCAGTGTCAAAAGATGGGCCACCTAAAGGAACAATGTTTCAAACTTATTGGCTATCTGAAATGGTCAAAAAGGGAAGAAAGAGTAAGAAGGAATGGGCTGTGCACTGCACAACTGCGTGTCGCACAGGTTAAGGCAAGTTCGATATTAGGATTGACCACTGAATAATACGCAAGGCTGCTCAAAGTATTGAGGCAAATGAGGAGATGATGGCACAAATGGAGCACGTGATTCAGGAGCATAACTGAAGCGCATATGGTTAGTACGAGCTGAGGGAAACGATCCTGGATCAATGATTTTGGGGCAATAGAGCACATAGCTTATGATTCTAGTCTTTTGACAGGTTCGGTCAGGCGAACTAAGAATACACTGGTGAAAATACCAACTGGTGATGATATTCCATTAGATGGAATCAGTTACATTAATCTCCCGAATGGGATCACATTAAAAGATGTTTTATACATCCATACTTTTCGATGCAATCTCATATTAGTTTATAGACTGACTACAGAACGGAGCTGCTCACTAACATTTGTTGCTGACGTATGTGTATTGCAGGATCTACCTTCGAGGATCCTGATTGGTGTGGGTAAGCACCATGGTGGTTTTGTACCTGTTTTAGCCCATTTTGAATGCTGGATGGTGATGCATTTCAACAAAGGAGCTTCAGTAAGCATCTGGCATGAGAGACTTGGGCATCCATCATTTGGAAAATAGGACATGTACATAATTTATGTACGCATATTCAGTTGGATCACAAAATTTTGTGTGATGCTTGTTTATGTGCACAATTTATCATATCTTCTTTCCCGAATAGTGCAATAAAGACTAATTCCTACTTTGCCAAACTTCGGGGACATCAGGAATAATTTCGGAAATGCAGGGACCCCAGAGGGAGGGATGCCAAACTACAGGGATCTGAGCATAATTTTCCCAATATTTTTTGGTAAGAGACCAAGCTACACTCATCTACGGTCTTTTGGGTGTCTCGTCTATGCAGATATACTAGGTTTCTATATAGACAAGTTATAAGCAATGACTGTTTAGAATAATGCCCCGTAGAAAATGTTTGAACATTTAGTAGGGCCAGCTCTAATCAAGAGTGTCATGGGAAATCAAAATGTGCCAATCGCTCGACACAGCTCAAGTGCAAAATAAGTTCCTCGTCGTTTAAAAGACTATAAGACATGCATATCACACTCCATCGACCACCCACGGCCAAAGTCTTCTTCCGGGAATTTGGTTGTATATCCTCTCACTCATTTTGTTTCGTACTCAAAATTTCCTGACACCACAAGGTCTTTCTCGCAGCCGTCATACAATGTGATGAGGCAAAAACTTATTATCAGGCAGTTAAAAGCGAAGAGTGGAGGAAGTCAATGATGCATGAAATACAAGCTCTTGAGGTGAACGACACATGGTCTCTTGAATCCTTTCCCTCTAGCAAGAAGGCAATTGACTCCAAATGGCTGTAAAAAATTAAGTATAAGCCCAATGGAGATGTTGAGCAATAAGGCACGCCTAGTCACCATCTGTTGTCTCCTCGCAGTGGCCGTCCAAAGGCGATGGTTTATAATGCAACTGGATGTTAACAATGCCTTTTTGCATGGAAATTTTGATGAAGCAATCTACATGAAATTGCCTCTCGGATATTCATCATCTTATGACACACGGGTATGCCGGTTGCAAAAATTGCTTTATGGACTTCGCTAGGCATCACGTAACTGGTATCATAAGTTCACTCAGGAACTGACTTATTCAATTTCGTTCAATGTCATTCACATCATTGTTCAGATTTCTCGGGGATCGTGTTGTTATTTTTTCATTGATCGAAGAACAAAGAGGTCACTGCATATTAGGATGTCAAGTTTGGGATTAATGATTTGGGAGCGCTAATATATTTTTTGGGATTGAGGTAGCCCGCTCTACTGATGACTCGTTTTAAGTCAAAAGAAGTATACTATTGACATCGTGAAAGGCAGCAAGAAGCTAGGAGGATGACCCGCTATGAGCAAAATCACAATTTGAGGATGGTTATGATGACTGAATCGGTTGATGGTAGCCGTTACGTCGTCTTTTTGGGTGTCTTCTTTACCTCATGGACATTGCAAAGGTGGTCAGTATTCTGAGCCAGTTTGTTACCAACCCTCAACAGGCTCATGTCAATGCAGCTGATCGAGTGCTCCACTAACTTATGCAATCGCTTAGATAAGATATTTTCTTGCCATCTGTGGGTCGACCTGTTCTCAAGGCATACTATGACGCAGACTGGGCTGGCCGCCAAATGACTCGTCATTCTAGGATGGGATATTTTGTGTTATTTGGCAGTTCTCCTATCTCTTGGCGTACCAAGAAATAATCTGTTGTTGACTAGGGTGGTTGCCCAATGACTCGTCGTTCTAGGAGGTCGAATATAGAGCCATGGCGGCAACTGTTAGTTTGGCTTCGATGGTTGTTTCGCGAGCTGCCGACACCACAGACCGGCCGACAATACTCTTTTATGACAACCAAGCTGCCCTATATATTGCCGCCAACTCGGTCTATAATGAGTGGACCAAGCACGTTGAAATGAACTGTTATTTTTTCCGGAGTGAGTTTAGTCCAAAGAAATTGCGCCACAAAAGATTGATGGTGCTGGTCAATTGGATGATATCTTCATCAAAGCCCTTGGTTGCCAAAGTTTTCATCACCTACTTGACAAGTTGGACATTATGTATATCTATGAGCCAACTTGAAAGGAAGTGTAAGAGATTATGTTTGTTACGTTTATTTAGTTTCCTTACCTTTTGTATTTGATTTGTTTCCTATTTACTAGGAGCTTCCTTAGGACGTTAGCTCTACTGTAAGGCTATATATGCCCAACCCTTTCATCGAATAAAATCAGGGCTTGAATTCTTCAATTTGTGTAAGTAATTTTTTATACCATTTGATATCCGGATGTTTACTTAAACGTCAATCTAGGTGTTAGGGGTGTTGGCTGGCGGGGCTCTGCTTTGGTTTGCTTTGGTTTGGTTTGGGTTATAACAAGGCGTTTTTGTGGTTCTTAGGGAAACTAGTGTAAATATTTTGCCATAATCATCGATAAAATTACTTATAAAAAAGACTATCTAGGTTTAAATCAAATAAAATATTTAATTGTGTTAAAGTTTTAGTAACAAATATTAATTAATAGTGTGTTCCAAATTATTCAACTTAATCCACGAACAATTCTTCGACGAATCGAGTCGGATTTGTGGCCGCTCCTACTCTAACTCCTCGCCTCTTATTTCTATTCACAAAGCCGCATTTTTTACGGGGCCCAGAATTGCTTCCCATGCATCACATGCATGCAACGAAGCCATTCCTTGTGCATCAGAAAGTGCCATTAGCTCTTCTTATCCGGACCCATCACCTGTCTGTAATTAAAACGATATGGATAGTATTTTCATGCAGATGATTAACCAAATTAAATTAGTTAAATATCGTTCCGATTTACGTCACTTTTGACACCACTTCTTCCACTCACTGGGCAACTTTCCACTATAAAAAGGCATATAGGCTATATTTTTCTCACGACCATTTCTTCTTCTCAATTTCTCTTGAAAATGGCTTCTTTCAAAACGTGGCTCCTCCTGCTTTGCACCCTTTTTGCAATTTTCCTTGTAGCTTCATCTGAAGTTTCGACCCAAAAGAACGGTAAGGGGAATCATATTTCTATTCAATTTTGTAATAATTAATAGTTGGTACTCGAAGTTTAGACTCTTTCACCGCATTACATCTTATTTCGTAAAGAAAATTTCAGTTGATTTCCTTATTCTGAAATTAGCCTAACCTTAATTAAACGTGACGTGACATGATCATGCATTGGTTCATAGCTATATATTTTAGTGTCTCTATCTTCATATGTTTTAGTAATATAAACTGCAGTATATCATAGTTTTTTTTTTCAAATATACAATTTCCAAATGTACGTCGCTAAGGAAATAATTTTTTGCACATATGAGCGTCGGTATTATTCGACTTTCAAATATCCATAAAAGAACAATTAAGTCGGATGGACTAACAGAAAATCGCAGCACTGTAATAGATGCTAACACACATATTTATATAATGGTTTTAGAGATAGATAACGTGGGCAACGGAGTTGAAGAGAGCAAGTACGGTGGCTACCCTGGAGGCGGTGGTGGCTACCCGGGAGGTGGCTACCCTGGACGCGGTGGTGGTGTTGGTGGTGGCTATCCTGGAGGAGGGCGTGGTGGAGGTTACTGTCGATACAGATGCTGCCGTGGATACCGCAATGACGGTTGTTACAGGTGCTATAGCCATGCCAATGAGGTTCCCCATGTTGAACTCCAGGAAGAACACTAAATTCAGTTTTCAACGTTTGCGGTGTGCAAGTTCTTGCAATCATATTTCGTAACGCCAATGTAAATTCGGACAGAATGTCTTGCTTTTGCAGAAGGGTGTGCGTGGAGTGTGATGAATAAGGTGCAAGTTCAGTGAGCAATGACTTTGGTGTTGCTCACTTGACATGTGGTTTCATAAATTAATAAATATTGTGATGTTTATTTTGTGATTTTATGTTGTTAATTTCTTCTCATACCCAAACATAATATACAGGAAATGGATGAGCTAAAGTCATAATAGGTCAACATCTAGCCTCCTATATATAAAAGGAGTATACTTTAGTCAATTGGTCAATAGATTTGGTAAGTTGATTTCATTTCATATTATAAACTGACACTCCATATATACAAATACGTGGTGATTATTGATCTTTTCAAAATTCGACTACTATTTTTTTATAAGTTCGAGATTTATTTATTCATAATAAGTAATAGTATTTACATCACTTGTGTCCCCCTATAAATGGAGAAGTGTCCCCCAATAAATGGAAAAATCTTTCGAAGTTGTGGCCGTCGAATTCACCAAAATCCTAACAAAATAAAATTTATTGAAAAAAAAACCTTATCAGGAAAAAACATTATCGGTAGTACCACATATTTAAGATTCTACCTTCTAAAAACAAATACCCTTAAAAATATCCAAATAATAATAATTTGAATAACTACTCCAATGTGAAATAATTTATATTTATTTGACCTTAGCGATTCTAAGTATAGACTAAGGTTCTGATTACATGGATTCCTAATTGAGTAGACAAATAAAATATTGCTGCAGTAAAACAATGAGAAATCCGGCTGATTTCGAGTTCCACGACATGTGCATAAATAATTGCGTTATTTCCTACGAACCTATCTATATGTGTATTTATTTATGTATAACATCCTAAAACAATAGAGAAAACCAAAATGGAGCCGTTGCCTTATAACAAGTCAAATAATTTTGTCATGACTCAAAAGGTCATACATTATAATAAAAGGTTACACAATATAAAAATTGAAGCAAATACATAGTTGAAACAACATAACATCTAGAGATAAAAGCTACGATAAAAATTTCACCCTGCTGAAAAATAACAGTAACGTTAACAGTGGTCACTTCGGTCGAACAAATAATTACAAGAGATGAGAAAGACCAGACCTGACTAACAAAGATGTCAGTTAAAAAATATTGAACGACACACGAAGTGCGGTTCAACAAGGACCTCTTCAATGAAATTAACCATGGTCGGATGAATTCTCCCCGGACAGAGCCAGCAACATGGAACCAAGAAATAGCACAATCATAAAATAGATCAAAATACAGGCTAACCATTAAATTAGGCCAAAACACAAGCTGCAGACCGCAAGACAAATAGGACAATCCGGTTATATCAAACCTAGTCTGAACTACGAACATGCCAACCGCAAGCCGAACAACAAAAGACAGATCTAAAACCAGACATAGACAGGAAATGAACCAACAACAGACATAGATTCTTACAACAACAATAGAAACAACAATAATAGTATAGTGACCAACCCCTCCGGAAACCAACCGGTTGCGACACTGCTTCGCTAGAGCCTGAGCTAGGAGAAGCGGTCAGAATCGAGAAGGCGAGGAAAAGGAAGGGACCGCCTGAAGCTGAAATGGACTTATTGGACGGCGCCGCCGGCGAGGTCTGGCTACTGAAGGACGAGGAGGAACTCGAGACGAAGACGGACGAGGTCGAGGACCGGCTGTTGACGGACGAGGTCAAACCCTGCGGGTTGCTTTTATGTGTAGTCAAATACAAGGGCACTGATTGATGTGTAGTCTTAATTTTATTGGAGTCAAAGGCGATTACAGTGACTACAATATAACTAACGATAACGAGTGAATCAATGAAATTTTATAAAGACGAAGTGAATTATATAAGATATTAATATTTTTTTATAAGTAAAGTATTATATTTTTTTTAAAACCTCGATAAAAAAGATTACACAACATACATCTTCTATGATACTAGATAGAAACTGTTGCGATAAATTGCGGTAGAACGTCAGAAACGATCTTTAGAACGGGTCCGAAGTGGTCGTCCCAAGAGTGATTCGAACGAAAGAGAGAAATAGAAGAAATATGGAAAAAGAGAAGAGAAGATAAAGATTAGAATAGATAGAAGAGAAAAGAATTGATAGAAGAGCAAGAACTTTATTGAACATATGGGGGAGAAGGGGAAGGGAAAAAATAAAGATGAAAATTAGAGGCTACATAAGATAAAAGTTACGATAAAAGCTATGAAGCTAAAGATTTGATGTGTTATTTTGTGGGTGTCTTCATGCATGTACCTAGCTCTCCTTATATAGATCAGCTCGCCCCAGTCCCATAGAAAAACCCTAGGCCATTTTCAAACAAGAAAACTGAACATAGCCTCGGCCTAATAAGGAAAACTTAAACTGCCTGAAACTTCTAACTCATATTTGGTCCTTTTTATGCTGAATTTGGAAAAGTCATAAACAACAAAGTTATAGA
This sequence comes from Hypericum androsaemum, assembly GCA_963995505.1. Lineage (NCBI taxonomy): Eukaryota > Viridiplantae > Streptophyta > Magnoliopsida > Malpighiales > Hypericaceae > Hypericum > Hypericum androsaemum. The sequence continues at coordinate 5,270,743 of OZ023180.1, forward strand.
TCTCTGTCTTTTCCGTCTATGATTTTTAGAATCGTGTCAATCCAATACTTGAGGAGAAAGTTACAGTATTTTTACCAAAATAGGTTCAGCAGATCCGCGACCTAATAAGGAGAAAACCTACTCCAGAAACTTCCGACCCAAGTCTGACCTCCTTCTACTGAGACATGGTCAAACAAATCTGAGAATTAATTTTCCACTCCAACAATGCCCCCCACACATCAATGTTTTGATGCTAGGAAAAGCATTGACGTGTATCCGTCCTTGAACACGCAGAAAATTAACCCTAATCAAAAAATAACTGGCTAAGGCAAGACCGTAAATATGTGAAGAATGTACCATCAAACCGGTCGAGACCTAGCCGTTGTAAGGGTGCAGTTGATCACTCATCTTGAGATATCAGTGTGCTCACGGCTTTCTCGCTAAAACTTGATTTAGACCTATATAGTTGAGTGGGAGCTCTATGTCCTTCATTATAACGACCATACAATTGTTGTTGAAGGTCTCTGAGCTTTTTCCTTTGCTTTTGAATTTTTTGCTCTAACCTTCTTCGTTGAGTCTTCGTGAGAGTCGATCGATGAGACTCCAAACACTTGCCCCCCGAGTGTAGGTTTGGTTTTCTTGGCATCTCCTTTCGCATAGGCTTCGTATGATAACTTGGAGACCTTGTAGGCAGATCACTCCTTGTGGGTCGTGTCTCACATGGTTATTTCGCAGACCGCAAAAGTTCTCTCCTTAGGCACCCAAACCTTGAAGGATTTCTTTCTTTGGAGAACTCCTTGCTCGGTTGCCAATTGAGTGACCACGTCTCTCTTAACCCACGCGTACTCAGGCGCCCTTTTTCTGTTGCTGGGCGATTTTGACCATGTGACTTGAGGACATTCTCTGTAATTTAAAACCTTTGATGGCCGAGGTTGAGCCGGCCCATTAGGTTGTTGCTTCACCGTACTCTTGCTTGGTTGAGGAGGAGTTGAACACTTAACTTTATCATCCTTTACCTTCTTTGGCATGAGCACGTCTTGCCTTTTGGCTGGGATAATTTTGGTCGATGTAGGAGCTTCGACTGCAATGCTACAATATTTTTCATGCCTCCCGAGTGAGATTGAATTCTGACTGATACTCTAACTGTAGACTTGCCCCCCTGTGTCTTTCTATTGAGTTAGGACAGAATAGGGCAAGCGACAGTGGCTTACTACTTGTGGAATGAAAGGTGACTCAGATCTCCGCAACAGATGACTCGGCGGAGGCCCTAAAATTCTCTTTTCTGGTGAAGGCCCAAAGATTCCCTTAGTCGGCGGAGGCCCTAGGATGCCTTTCGTATTTGATACAGCACTTAGGGTTGTCTCAGTTGTCGATGGGACTTGTATCGGGCATGGCTCTTCCTTTTCCTTAAATGTGGGCCCTGTAGGCTCGATGGCCGTGGTGTCGGCCAACTGTGGACTAGTCGTCTGTTCAACCTCTTTGATAATGAAAAAAGAAGATTGTGTATATCCGGCCGATTCATGTACGACCGTCTTAATACTTGTCTCAGAATCGTGAGATTCAAAAACTATTTGATCTTCATCTTCACATACGTCACTTGATTGTATGACCATCTCCTTTTTCTCGAATTCGGACATTGCGAGCTCGATGGCCGTGGTGTCGGCCAACTGTGAACTAGTTGTTTGTTTGACCTCTTGGATAGCCGAAATAAAGTGTTGCATAAATTCAGCTGATTCATGTACGGCTGTGTCAATCTTAATCTCCGAATAGTGTGAGTCGAAACTTCTTCGGTCTTCGATTTCATATACGCCACTTGATGATACCTCCATTGGATGATTTGACACAGAGTTGGCTACATGTCTTGCCGTAAACCGGTATTCTCAAGCCTTCTTTCCAATTCTTGAATTGCCTCCTCACTAATAGGAACTGACATTAGGTACTTGAGGTACTTTATTATTTTGTGCCACGCAGTTATGCTTAGGATTTCATCATAGTCAAGCTAAAGGCCTCCAACATGGCCTCTCCTCCTGTAATCAACTCTCTCGATAACTCTTCCGATAAGATAAATATCATCAATCGATTCACAATCAAAATAATAGTTATAACGAAACCACCTTAAAACTTTTTCATAGGCCTCCTCAATAGCCTCTCGATTGTCAACTTCGAAACAAAAAATATGCCACAACCTTTCCTTCATGGTCATCAGAGATGTCATCTTTTCAGATTGACTAACCTTCGGTATTATGGCCGTAAATTTCTCATCCAAACACCGATTGAAGTGAACTTGGTATTCTTGGAAATATGACAGATAGATATACAATTTTTTATGAAATAGCCATCTCCTAATTCGGCCAAGAAAAAGACCAAAATGCCTTCCAAACTCGATTAGACTTCTCAATCATACAGATCGATCAATCTTTAGTATTTTGGTCATATCTTTCTGGTACGAACTCCGATTTTAGCATTCTTAGTATCCACAGAAAGAGAAAACAATTATCTTCACTTTTGATGAAGAAAATTTCTTTATATTCGGCTCCAAAAAGGGCCGGAACACTCTCCAAAGCCAACTGACCTCACTGGACGTCTTCTTTCAGCACAACCTTTGACTGATTTTGTCCCTTTTGAGGAAGGACTCGAAACCATATGTGGAAACTCGTATATTTTGATACAATAATCACTCTTCTCAGACGCCTGCCTTAGTCCTACCGAGCGTGCCAAAAATAATATTGCGATAAATTGTGGTAGAACATCAGAAATAATCTTTAGAACGGGTCCGGAGTGGTCGCCCCAAAAGTGGTTCGAACGAAAGAGAGAAATAGAAGAAATTTGGAAAAAGAGAAGAGAAGATAAAGATTAGAATAGATAGAAGAGAAAAGAATTTGTAGAAGAGCAAGAACTTTATTGAACATATGGGGGAGAAGGGGAAGGGAAAAACATAAACATAAAAGCTAGAGGCTACATAAGATAAAAGCTACGATAAAAGCTATGAAATTAAAGATTTAATGTGTTATTTTGTGGGTGTCTTCATGCCTGTACCTAGCTCTCCTTATATAGATAAGCTTGCCCCAGTCCCATAGAAAAACCTTAGGCCAAGAAAACTTAACATAGCCTCGACCTAATAAGGAAAACTTAAACTGCCTGAAAATTTCAACCCATATTTGGGCCTCTTTTATGCTGAATTTGGAAAAGTCATAAACAATAAAGTTATAGATCTCTGTCTTTTCCTTCTGTGACTTTTTGAATCGTGTCAATCCAATACTTGAGGTGAAAGTTACGGTATTTTTTACCAAAATAGGTTCAGCAGATCCGCGGCCTAATAAGGAGAAAACCTACTCCCGAAACTGCCGACCCAAGTCTGACCTCCTTCTACACCGAATTTGGAGAAGTCACAAACTAGAAAGTTCTAGATTATTTTATCTTTTTGTAGCTTTTGAAATCGCATCAATCAGATATACGAGTAAGAAGATACGACTATTTTACTGAGAAATAGTCAAACAAATCCGAGAATTAATTTTCCGCCCCAACAAAAACACATCACATCACAGTCAATGAAATGTGAGATCTACGTATATTCCCAATAGTCTAGAGAACCCAAAAATAGACAAAGTGGCCAAAAGCGAGGTAAATATTTAGGAATTACACCTAACCAGTCAAATATAAGATATAATATAGAAAATATTCAAATCACAACTATTTAGATATATCAAATTAATATATACGCAGTAAAGAAATTGTTTAGAATTTGATTTGGTTACTAGCAGTTTAGAATTTGGTTGTTGGGTACTTTAATATTTATGAAACATCAGTTTAATATGGATCTGTAGCATAAAATTCAAATTATGAGAATATAGTTCGTTAACAATTAGTTAGAATTTTATCTTTGTCGTTTAAATTTGGCTCTAACTTATACTGGAGGGAATAATCGGAAGATTCTTCAACATTTCGTTCTCTATCACGCTTAAGAGTATTTAATTTGGTCTAATTCCATTGTTGATTTATGTAACCAACGCCTTATTTTCACTTAGATTCTCTAAGGTGATTAAGCATCCTAAAGACACCCTAGGTTGCTGTAAATATGTACATTTTGTACGGTTTGGTGATTTTCAGATTACATTTACCTATCAAAAAATATACATGTAGATTAGTTTGTTTAATATACCGGGTAATTTAGGAAAAAAAATGATTGTACCAATACTTAACAAAAGGAAAAAAAAATGCCTTGCCTTTTCTCTTTTCTCCTTCCATTGAGATGGGATTTTTATTAGCACTTGGGCTAAGAGGGGTTATTTAATCTAATAGGCAAAAAAAAGAAGAAAAAAATTCATTAATAGTTAGAAACATATAAATATCCTGCTGCCTTTCGCCTGGCTCAAAAAAAAAATCAATTAACGTATAACTACAAGGTTCTTGGCCTTCTGAAATAAGAGGTAATCAGCCCTAAAAAATATGAGCTTATTAGTTTAAATACATTTCCTTCTATTATTTTATAAATAAAAAAACATATCCGAGGTTTGGATATGTGACAAAAAGAAAATGTACGAATTAGAAACTTCAGCGTACATTTTTTAATATTAAATCTCTGAAATATTTGAGAAACCATCTTATTACATCGGTGAGAGTTGAATCAATGTGGTTTACCTTTTTCTGGTCTGTATAATACCAATTAATATATATTTAACTCGGATAAGATTTTTTAAAAGTGTTAAAGCTTATCCAACAAGTATTTAATAATGTTGTGTTCTAAGAGCTCTCGAACTCAACGCCAAATTAAAACAGAACTACATTCTAGACCATTGATCTAAATAGTTGTTGTTGGTCCAATGTCATTTACTTAGTTTGCTTCTTAGAGCGATTGTTTGTGCACCAGCCAGCTGCCTAATTAATTGATGTTTCATTTAATTGAATTTTTTAATTGAATCGAATTAGTTCAAATTCAAATTTATTAAAACTTTGAACCGTATTCGATCGGTACAAGGACAAATTCGAATACGAATTATGAACTCCCAACTTTGAATCGAATTCAAATCGACTTCAAATAAATTCTTCCTAAGGTTAGTCTTAGAGTTAGTGTTAGGGTTACGCCTTTGGGATAGGAAGATGAGTTTCTATGTCCTTTATAATTAAATCATAGGAAAAGCCTACTTAAGTACATTGTGGTATCGCATAATATCAAGTCAGTACCATGTGATTTAAAATATATCAATTGAGTCAAATTTATTCCAATTAAAATTAATCAGAGGCCTGGTTAGCTGCCCAGAGACTAGCCATATCAGATTTCTCTGATGATGTGGCCGTCTCTCTCTGATGATGTGGCCGTCTCTCCTCTCTCACTTCTTCTTCTTCTTCTTCTTCTTCTTCTTCTTCTTCTTCTCCTCCTCCTCCTCCTCCTCCTTCTCCTTCTCCTTCTCCTTCTTCTCCTTCTTCTTCTCCTTCTTCTCCTTCTCCTTCTCCTTCTCCTTCTTCTTCTTCTTCTTCTTCTTCTTCTTCTTCTTCTTCTTCTTCTTCTTCTTCTTCTTCTTCTTCTATTCCATTTCCAAGAAAAAAGTAAAATTAAATAATCATGCAAATAAATACCCGATCCCAACTATTACTCTTCTCTATATCCCATCATTTGTTTTTTTATTATTTATAAAATTGCTTTTCCCTTTCCTCGAGAAGGGAAAAAAAGTGAAAGAGGGAAATTGTCGTATTTACAATGGGAAACCCTTCAAGCACCGAGTGCCTTCCGATGATGTAGCCTCTGACGAATCTAACTCATTGGGCTCGTCTGAGGAGGAGGAGATCAACCAGTTGGAGGAGGCAGTCGACTAGGAGGAACTCAAGGCCGTCGCTCGCTCTGCTGATTCCGATGACGACGAGGCTGCTGTAGCCGACAACGGGGATGATATCGTCGAGGGTTTTGGATAAACGATTGGGCTCCCGATGATCCAATTCCTCGGTTTGTCCTGTGTCCAGATCGAGATAGAGGTAACCGCCGAGAGTAGGGTTTTCACCAATTGGAGCGCAAACCCATCGTTGTTGAGCTCCACGCATTTGCAAATAAGACTCGATCAGCCTCGTGAGGAGGTATTCATGGGAGATGAGCTTCTGGACGCAGTCGACAGCCAGATCTACGATCTTGAAGAACCCCGCGGAGTAGGTGTTGATGAGCGGGTTGAGGATGATCTCAGACCCGAGGAGTGTGTACTCGTGGCCCCTGCCATCGTTGAGCGGGCCAGGGATCAAGGACGAGGAGATTGCGTTGGCGTCGGGACACATGACACACGACAAGTTGAGGAATCGGCCATCGTAGCTCTGTGGATGACCATTTTTGGTGTTTAATGTAAGGGACGAGAGTTGGTGTTCCATGGTTAGTTTGAACTCTGGGTGTTCTGTTGCTTCAGTTTTGAATGGATTTATGGCCATGTTGTAGAAGAGAGGGGGGAAGAAGGAGAGAGGGCGAAGAAGAAGAGCGGGGAGAGAGGAGAGATTGTGTGTACACGTGGTGCCACATCATCAGAGAAATTTGATGTGGCTAGTTCACGTGGCTGGTTAAGCTTCAGGCTGAGGAATCGGCCATCGTAGCTCTGTGGATGGCCATTTTTGGTTTTTGGTGTTTAATATAAGGGACGAGAGTTGGTGTTTCATGGTTAGTTTGAACTCTGGGTGTTCTGTTGCTTCAGTTTTGAATGGATTTATGGCCATGTTGTAGAAGAGAGGGGGGAAGAAGGAGAGAGGGCGAAGAAGAAGAGCGGGGAGAGAGGAGAGATTGTGTGTACACGTGGTGCCACATCATCGGAGAAATTTGATGTGGCTAGTTCACGTGGCTGGTTAAGCTTCAGGCAAAACGGGCAGGGTTCGGGCAGCTGCCGGACATCTAATTAATTTTCATTGGAATAAATTTAACTCAATTGATACGTTTTAAACTACATGATACTGACTTGATTTTTTGCGATACCACGGGATAATTAAGTAGACTTTTCTCTTAAATCATTTATAATTATAAGAACACGAGTTTCTATATATTTTTTTTGAAAGGTGTATATAAAGATAGAATAGAAAGAGTCCCCAAGGATACAGGAGAAAATAGGCACACCCAAGGAAAATCAAATGACAGCAAAAACAACAGAATGCAGGTTACAGGAAGTAACCCACCCAATCCAAAAGGTATCATTAAACTAAAGCAAAAAGTCCGAGGAGTAGGTCAGCGGCGGTGAGAAGGAAGCCCAGAAAATGCAGCAACACTCAGCTAGACCAGCCCAATCTGAAAACCCGCAAGTCATCCCTTGAACCGTACCGACTCAAGCACCAACATAGCATCTTGAAAGTGAGCATTAGAAGTCAAACCAGATCAAAACGATCACTCCAAGGAGAATCGTAAAATAGAAATCGATGTTAGAGCGGAAAATTAATTCATGGATTTGTCTATCTTCTCTCGATAAAATAGCTACAACTTTTCGCTCGAGTATTGGATTGATGCGATTTTAAAAGATACAAAAAGATAAGATATAGATCTACAACTTTATAGCTTATTACTTCTCCAAATTCAGTATAGAAATGAGTCAAACTTGGATTAGAATTTTCTCAATTAGGTTTTTTCTTATTAGGCGTAGGCTATGTTAATTTTCATATATTAAACACGGCCTAAGATTTTATTGTATGGGGCTGGGTTAGTTTTTTCTATATAATGAGAGTTTGAGCATAGAAGAAGGACACCCACAAAAAGTAATACATCAAACCTTCTACTTAACTTCTTAGCTTAGCTTAGCTTTTATCTTTTTCTTCCCCCTCTCACCTATATTTTCAATAAAGTTGTTGCTCCTCCACCAATTTTTTTCTTTCCTACCAAGTCTACTCTATTTCATCTCTTCTCTTCCCCCATATTTTATCTTTTCTCCCTTTCTTTTGAATCGCACTTAGGACAACTACTCCGGACCGGTTCTCGAGTTCATTTCGACGTTCTCAAAATTTTTTCCCACAACATATTTTTGGCACGCTCGGTGGGACTAAGAAGGGCATCTGAGAAGAATGCTGTGCCAAAAAACATGAGCCACCACATACAGTTTTGAGTCCTTTCTTAAGAGGGATGAAACCGGTCAAAAGTTGTGCCGAAAAAGGACGTCCAACCAGGTCATTCAACTTTGGACGGCATTTCAGTCCTTTTATAAGCTGAATCTAAAGAAATTTATATCACAAAAGTTGAAGAATTGTTGCAATCGAAGTTCGGACCAGGGTGTCACGATCAAAATACTAAAGACTAATCAGTCTATAAGATTGAAAAGTCCAGTCAACTTTAGAGGGCTTTTTGATCTTTTTTTGTGCCAATTTAGGAGGTAGCTATTTCTAACAGAATTGAAGATCTATCTCTCAGATTTCTAGAGATACCAAGATAGGTTATTCTATAAGTTGGTTCCAAGATTTTCAATTTATCTCGTCCAACCATGAGCTATGAGGAATCTATCTTGTCCAACCATAACCATTTTATCGTTGAGTACGAGAGAAAACTCAAGGCTGGACTACGAGCTCACTTTCAAAAAATGAGAATTCAAGAATAACATCAGCAACTGAGGAAACTCCAAGTGTCATACCAAATATGAAAAGTATCTTAAGGCCTACTGCGGCTAAGGGAAACCTTAGGCCTTCACCACAACAGAAATTGTAAGGCCTTCAGTGAGCAAACTGTTACGGACGATCGAGTCACAACTTATGCAAAGCGCAGTGAGCTTCACTCACTTGCCCAATTCTGTCCTAAATCAATAACGAGGCTTTGGGGTGCAAGTTTTTTTCTCAAAATATCAGTGAAAATTTAATATCACCCGGGGGCATGAAGAGCGCTGCTAGATTGTAGTCGAAACTCCTACATTGGTAAAAAATTATCCCGACTAGGGGGAAAGATGTGCACATGACAAAGAAGGTGAAAGATGATAAAGCAAGTCTTCAACTCCTCCTCTTCACCGCCCCTGGTACAAATACATATGAGTTCCTAATCTTCTAAAACGACCACAACATCATAACCCTCATACTCTGCTACACTAAGTCGGAAGGACTCAGAAGCATCTCTAGCACATCTACCAATCGTACGCGAGTCCCTCCTTGTACTTGCACAGCTGCCTCCTGCAAAACAGCCACCAAAAATGGGCAAAGGAAAAAAAGATGAAGGACAGTTTCCGATGTTCCCAAACATAGGGGCAGACGTCATCAACCTACATGCTTCTCCATGTCAAATTCACTCTAATAGGAAGATTATTGTCCATTAACCTCCAAAGAAGAGTCTTCATACGCGGTGCACATTTTAGAGCCTAACACCTTCTCCACAATTCACTACCGACATTCGGGACGGAAGCAAGAGAGGATTCTGCCCACCATGCATTGAGATCTGTATAGTATCCACTTCTAACCAAATACTCCCCATCCTTCGAGTGTCTCCACCTCAAAACATCCATTGGTCGATTCATACTCAGCTTTATGCTCAGAATTCGGGTCACGTCTGCCTCTTCGAAGCATCATCTCAGCAACTCAATATTCCACTCAAATGAATCCTCCTGAACAAGCTAAGAGATATGGCTAATAGAATCTGACCCGGGTAGCAATATCTTGGCCGCCCCTCCTCTGAACCAGGAACCCAATGGTCTTCCCAAACCTGAATTGATGACTCTTGACCTACCCTCCACTCTAATCCATGCCTCAATAATCCTACACCACTCACAATACTCCTCCACGTAAAACTGATATGATCCCCATACTCCACCTCTAAGATAGACCGCCTAGGGTAATACTTAGCTCGTAAAATAGTCACCACAAAAGAGACTGGGTGGTTAGCAACCTCCACCCTTGCTTGGCTAGCATTGATCTATTAAAATTTTGCATCCTCCAAACCCAAGGCCAGCATCCCTCTTCAATCGACATAGTCTATCCCAACTCCGCCAATGAATCTCTGACCCACTTCTATCGCCACCCCAATAGAAATCACATAAAAGTGCTTCAATACGCTCACAGGTACCCACTGGTAGCTTAAAGCAGCTCATGATGTATGTCGGTATAGATTATAATACTAATTTAATCATTACCTCCCGCCCTACATGTGACAGCGACCTCACCTTTTACGTACCAATTTTGTCCCTTATCTAAGTCTTCAAGGACCAAAAAACCTTCTTCTTTGATCTACCTAATATTGTTGGAAGACCTAAATAAGTCTCTTCTCCCCATTCCAACCAAACTCTGAGGAACCCCCACAATCGCTCAACTTCTAAACTGTCCCTATAAAAATGGAAGGTAATCACACTCTTCCTCAGGTTAACCTTCTGCCCCAAAGCTTGCGCATAAATCTCCAAAAGTTACAAAATATGTCTGAACTCCGTCTAATTTTTCCTAGAGGACAGTAATGCATCGTTTGCAAAGAAGAGATGCATCAAGGACGGGGCCGCCCTTGCCAACCGAATGCCATGTATCATACCTCGCCTATGCGCATCCACCATAGTATGTATATATTGATATTAGGTTTAGTAATTAATATGTATATATTATTTTAATATTATCTTAAAATCTAGTAGTATGTCCGTAGGATTCTGTAGATCCATGTCCACATCCTTAATAATAAAAATTCAAGATTAGACTCGGTCAAAGTCAACGGATTTAGATTCTTTGAATTTGTATCCGAGTAGACACTCACGATAAAAGTGAAATTGTCATCCGTGCTACCAATCAAAAATATTCTCAAAAAAGCTCGAATCAACAAATCACCACTAGCTTCAGATTCGCTGAACAATGGAGGAAACTTGAGTAAATAATTGTTATTTTATTATTTTTTATATTTTAAACAACTCAATTCCAAAATTTTAGTTTTGGTTCCAAACGAGTACCACGTCCTTCATTTTTCACTACGCTCCCACATCCTTATCTTGTCGATTTCAATTATTTGAGGCCCTTAAAAACTAGCAGCAATTAGTCAAAGATACCAAAAATGGTGGATAGCTACTACTAGGTCGATCGAAGACAAGATCTCGAAGAAACACTTAAACAAACATTTGTCGACTCCTGGTGGGTGTCGTGTATTTTCTGATTCCGCATTTGAGACGATGAGAATAGATAATCGAAAACTAGATTTGTTTGAAAGGTATTTTTTATTCTACCACAATATTTACATCCTACGTAAAACGGTATTTTCTTTGACCGTTGGTTTCGTCAAAATCTTAATGCGACAAAATTCAGTAAAAAATAATAGATTGCTAAAGTTGTTGTGACATTTAATATAATATATCATAGGCCCACAACTATATACGTTATACGAATATCTACCGAACCGATTAATAATAATCACAAAAGAGCAAGGAGTCGGAGCCGTGAATTATAATTCCAAACATTTTTCATTTTGTCAGAGGAAAGGGATGTATCACGGGGCAATAGGTAGCTGACTCGCTGTTCAAATAATGGAGTCGGTGTATCGGATATATCTCAGACGCTTGTCGACGGATCAACTCCGTACGGTCAGAAACGGAGACGTATACGAAATCCCACACTACTGCAATTTGTTGGGTTTGAATTGAATGCATAATAAATGCATTTGGACCAAGCTAAAAGGCCCAAGCTGAAAAGACCAAGCTGGAAAGTCCAAGCTGAGGATGGGATTACCACATCGGAAATCGCAAGGGAATTTTCCTTGTTTATAAGGAGAAGTTTCAAGCTGGTGTAACATTAAATGTTCTACCTGAAGAGCTGACCGAGGCTGCCTGCGAGGATGGTGCACCATCCGAGAACGCGCACGTGCGTGTACGTGTGCGTGTGGTGCACTCGGCACTTCGCACGTGCGCATCGTCTGGAGGAGCCTTAAGTATTTTGCCCGAGTCCGGAGAGAGCTGCGAAGCTACCGAAGTGACGAGGGGCTGCGAGTGTCTTCCAGGATGGTCACCGAAGGGCTGGAATATCCAGACGGCCGAGGGTTCCGAGATCTCTCGGGAAGGGATGCGAGCTGGCCAACGGATGAAGGGCCACCAGCGTGCGTCCAGAAACTAGAACGTCTTGGAGGCTGCCAGATTGCCACCGAAGAGGCACGAGGAGTGCCTGGAAGGCCTGTAGCCGAAGAGACACCAGCAGGCATCCAGTAGCCTTGGCTACGGACATCCAGAAAACTGGTATCCGAAAGGGTGCCTCGGCTCCAGAAATGTTAGAGCATGGTGCCCCCTCGGAAGTGCCTGGCAGCCATTCGGATTCCAGCCATCCTTGCCTATAAATAGGCCCTCCCCCCATCATTTGCAATCATCCCAACTACAAGTGCATAAGCTTTCATTAGCATTGTAGTTCTCTCTCTCTCTCTCTCTCTCTCTCACAGAAAGTTCTGAAATATCCAAGGTTCGCCCGAAGCTTCGAGATTCGTTGTGCTACGATCTTGGAAGCAGAAAAGTCGTTGTATCTTGGGGACGATTGCCGCATCCCGTAAGCACTGAATACGGGCAATCTCATCTTACGGAAAAAGAGTCTAACTCTTGCCTCGACTTACAAGATCCTAATCAAGTACACCACCTCCAAAAAACAACAATCGTAAGATGAGATTTGTGGACTTGAAGATGGCATCAACAAGCTCAGCACCAATGCCACCGGTACTGAGTTCAAGAGATGGCAACAAAAGATGCCGTTCTACCTGACGACGCTCAACCTGGTCCGATTCTTGAAGTAAGAGGTTCCGAAGGTGGCGGAAAATGAGGCAGATCAACAGAAGATCAACGCCCTCGATGCTTGGAGTCATAGCGACTTCCTATGTCGTAACTATGTTCTGAATGGACTAGATGACACCCTTTACAATGTCTATGCAGGTTTCAAGACCGCGAAAGAATTGTGGGACTCCCTGGAGAAGAAGTACAAAATGGAGGATGCCGGGATGAAGAAATTTATCGTCGGAAGGTTCCTCGACTTCCAAATGGTAGACTCCAAGAAGGTCATCGACCAAGTCCAAGAGCTGCAGCTGATTCTACATGAGATTCACGCCGAAGGCATGCAACTTAGTGAATCCTTCCAAGTGGCTGCTCTGATCGAGAAGCTACTCCCTCTGTGGAAGGACTTCAAGAACTACCTCAAGCATAAGAGGAAGGACATGGGGCTGGAAGACCTGATCGTGAGACTGAGGATCGAGGAAGACAACCGAAAGTCCGAAGTCAAGACTGGCAGAACCAACTCCGAGGCTAAGGTACACCTCACCGAAGGTGGTACTGGCAAGAAGAGGAAGAAACCCGGGAATATGCAGGAGAAGCAAGAGCCAAAGTAAAAGAAGGCTAAGAAGATCAAAGGCAATTGCTAAAACTGCGACAAACCCTTTCACATGGCAAAAGATTGTCGCCTGCCAATGAGGGGCGATTGTGAGAAGGCAAATCTGGCCGAAGACCTGTCTGAGCTAGACCTATCCGCTGTGGTGTTTGAAGCCAATCTTGTGGATAACCCAAGAGAGTGGTTTATTGACACAGGGGCAACCCGACACATCTATTCAGACAAGGAGATGTTTTCGACCTACATTCCGATCAATGGATGAAAGTTGTTTATGGGTAACTCCGCAACTTCTCCCGTAGTCGGACTAGGCCAGGTGGTGCTAAAGCTGACCTCTGGAAAAGAGCTGACCCTCAAGGATGTGCTGCATGTCCCAGACATTCGTAAGAATTTAGTATCCGGCTTACTATTGAGCAAAGCTGGGATGAAACTAGTATTCGAGGCCGATAGGTTTTTTCTGACCAAGGCCGGTGCTTTTGTAGGAAAGGGTTACCTTGAGAGGGGACTCTTCAAAATGAATGTAATAACTATCAAACGCGCCTCTAATGGCCCTAATAAAGTTGATAATTCTTCTTATTTGGCTGAGTGTTATAACTTATGGCATGATAGATTAGGACACGTAAATTTGAGCTCACTAAGAAAGTTAGTAAGTTTAAATTTATTGCCTAATGATATGAATCCCGTGAGGAACTCGCACCAACTCAGACCGTCTACTCTAGGATGATGGTTGATCTTGACCCGTCGCTTTGCGCCTTGCACCGAACCTCAGAGTTGGTTAACTTTGACCCGTAGCAATGGTGAGAACGCGAACCTTGATCTTGAATCGAATACGCCACAAACGGAGATGGGAATTCCGTTTGATAAGTACAAACGCCGTAGCTAAGCAATCCAGCCAGCAAGAACAACAAGAGTATCAAAGACTCACGAATTTTCTTATGCCAAAAGATGTGTCCTTTATTGAATTCGTGGCCTCCTTTAAATAGAGGTTACAACTGACTTGGTTAGACTCCAAAGTCAACAAGATAAGTTCTGAAGAGCTTCAAACTTATCCAACTACCTAAACTAGGCTTAAAACGAATATTTATCCTAATAATTGAAAAACACAATCATTATCCACTATTGGATAACTCTTATTCCTAAAAAGTAGGAAACTTGGCTGGAATTTAGGAAAACTAAACAAGAAACGAATTCTACTCCTTTAGGAAGTCTAATACGCATGCCTTATTCCTAAAGGATATAATTTCCTACTCAAAGTCTGAAAAGGATGCGTCCAAAATAACTCCAATCACGTGCATGGGCTTTGCATGGGCTCCTTGAACGTCCACGGGCTTGCACGAACTGGTTGTAGCCCAAATCCCTTGAATTAATCCATTGAGCTCAGCGTGCAACGTCTTTTCTCTTGCTCTTGTAATTGGTCCAAGTGGAACTCGAACTGGTTGCGGGCCTTGTAGCTCCATAGTGGACGTGTTCACATCATTCCCCCTCTCTTGAAAAGGATTTGCCCTCAAATCTTCACCTACATCAAACGGGCTTAAGTCAGCAACATTAAAAGAACCACTTACATTATACTCACCGGGCAGGTCAAGCTTATAAGCATTGTCATTGATGCGCTCTAAAACTTGGTAGGGACCATCCCCACGAGGTAGCAACTTTGAACGTCGTTGTGCGGGAAAACGCTCCTTCCTCATATGCAACCAAACCCAATCACCAGGCTCAAAGACAACTTTGTGTCGCCCTTTATTCGCTTGCCTTGCGTAGTGCTCCGTTCGTTTCTGAATGTTCATTCTCGCCTTCTCATGCATCTGCTTGACAAATTCAGCCTTCTTCTTGCCATCTAAGTTAACATACTCATTCGAAGGCAAAGGTGATAAATCTAGTGGGGTCAGCGGATTAAACCCATACACAAGTTCAAATGGTGAGAATTGAGTAGCAGAATGAACAGACCGATTATAAGCAAACTCAACATATGGCAAACAATCTTCCCAAGTTTTAATGTTATGCTTAATGAGTGCTCTTAACAACGTAGATAAAGTCCTGTTCACAACTTCTGTTTGCCCATCAGTTTGTGGATGACAAGTAGTAGAAAATAATAACTTGGTACCTAACTTACACCACAAAGTCTTCCAAAAGTAGCTTAAGAACTTAGTATCTCTATCTGAAATGATTGTCCTAGGCATGCCATGCAACCTTACTACTTCCCGAAAGAACAAATCAGCAATATGCGAGGCATCATCTGTTTTATGACATGGAATAAAATGCGCCATCTTAGAAAACCTATCCACCACGACAAAAATTGAATCTCTACCACGTTTAGTCCTAGGAAGTCCTAACACAAAGTCCATAGAAATATCAATCCAAGGCTCACTAGGTATAGGTAGGGGAGTGTACAAACCGTGGGGTTTTACCTTAGACTTAGCTTGCTTGCAAGTGATGCAACGTCCACAAATTCTCTCAATGTCGCGCTTCATGTGCGGCCAGTGGAAGTGCTCTTGTAGAATTGCTAAAGTCTTTGCTATCCCAAAATGTCCCATTAATCCGCCTCCGTGTGCCTCTTGTATCAACAATTCTCGCAAGGAACAATTAGGCACACAAAGCTTATTCTCACGAAATAAATACCCTTCATTCTGAAAGAACTTACCAGACGCACTCCTCTCGGTTTCACGAAATAAATCACCAAAATCAGTATCCTCAGCGTATAACTCTTTAATGCATTCAAAACCAAGTAATTTTGCATCAAGAGTTGAAATCAAAGCATACCTTCGTGACAGTGCATCATCTACTACATTTTCCTTACCTTGCTTATAGCGTATGACATAAGGAAACGTCTCAATAAATTCAATCCATCGTGCATGCCTTTTATTCAGCTTGTGTTGACCCTTTAAGTGCTTCAAAGATTCATGGTCAGTATGAATCACAAATTCCTTGGGCCATAAGTAGTGTTGCCATGTCTCCAATGTCCGAACCAATGCATACAATTCCTTGTCGTAAGTTGGGTAATTCAAGGCTGCTCCGCTTAGCTTTTCGCTAAAGTAAGCAATTGGTCGTCCTTCTTGCATGAGCACAGCGCCTATTCCAACACCTGAAGCATCACACTCAACTTCAAACGCTTTAGAAAAGTTAGGTAACGATAATAAAGGGGCATTCGTCAACTTCTCCTTGATGAGCTGAAACGCCTTCTCTTGAGCTTCACCCCAGCTAAATCCAACGTTCTTCTTGATTACTTCAGTAAGTGGTGCGGCTAAACTACTAAAATCTTTCACAAATCTCCTGTAGAAACTAGCTAATCCATGGAAACTTCGGACTTTAGCAACGCTCGTGGGACTTGGCCAATCTCGAATTGCACGTATCTTTTCTTCATCAACCTGTATTCCTTTAGCACTAACAACAAAACCCAAGAAGACAAGCTTATCTGTGCAAAAGGTGCACTTCTTCAAGTTAGCAAACAATTGTTCCTTTCTAAGTGCATTTAGGACAGATTTCAAATGTTCCATGTGATCCTCCATGCTCTTGCTATAAACAAGTATATCATCAAAATAAACGACTACAAATTTGCCAATAAATGGACGTAAAATATGATTCATGAGCCGCATAAATGTACTAGGAGCATTAGACAGACCGAATGGCATGACCATCCATTCATATAATCCATATTTCGTTTTAAAGGCTGTCTTCCACTCATCTCCTTCTTTCTTTCTAATTTGATGATAACCACTCTTTAAGTCAATTTTAGAAAACATGCTCGATCCATACAGCTCATCTAACATGTCATCTAAACGAGGAATAGGGTGACGATATTTTACCGTTATGTTGTTGACTACTCGACAATCAACACACATCCTCCACGATCCATCCTTCTTAGGCACAAGTAGGACTGGCACGGCACAAGGACTCATGCTCTCTCTCACGTACCCTTTCTCCAATAGCTCGTTGACTTGTCGCTCAAGTTCCTTTGTTTCCTCCGGATTGCTCCTATATGCGGGACGATTAGGTATGGCAGCTCCCGGAACCAAGTCAATTTGGTGCTCAATCCCTCGGATAGGTGGTAATCCTGATGGTAGCTCGTTGGGGAAAACATCCTCGTAGTCCTGTAAAAGGGAAACAACCATACTAGGCAAGTGTGGTTCAAGTTCGTTAGTGTTTAAAAATGCCTCCTTGTACATAAGTACGATCATTGGCTTTTTGTCAAAACATGCTTGCTTGATATCACTTGCTCCCACATAAAAACTCCTTTTCCACCCCTCGGTTTTTCTCTCATTGGCCGTTTTAATTTCTATTTTTCCGACTTCTTTTGCTCTCTCAAGCTCTTTCTCTTCATTGGCCGTTTTTCCTTTCTTTTTTTCGGCTTCTTCTCTCCGCTCAATTCTTTTCTTTTGGTCACTCTTATTTTTCTCATCACTCTCTTTTTGTAACTTCAATTGATCTTCACAAACTTGTGACGGTGTTAAGGGCACTAATGTGATTACTCATCGATTGAGTGTGAACGAGTACTTGTTCGTGTAGCCATCATGCTTAACCTTCCTATCAAATTGCCATGGCCTTCCAAGTAGTAGGTGACCAGCTTGCATCGGCACCACATCACATAGCACTTCATCTTCATATTTGCCAATTCGAAATGTCACTAGCACTTGCCCTTCCACGCGTACTTCTCCACTATCATTCAACCACTGTAGCTTGTAAGGTTTAGGGTGTTTCTTTGTGATCAACCCCAACTTTTCTACCATAGTGGTGCTTGCAACATTAGCACAGCTTCCTCCGTCAATAATGACACTACACACCTTGCCCTGCACATGACACCTTGTGTGGAAAATATTCTCTCGTTGTGCTACGTCATCCCCTTCTTTTACTTGCAAGTTCAAAGCCCTTCTTTTCACCAAAGTGAGTGCTTCAGTAGCTTGGAATTCCTCTTCGGACAGGTCTTCCAATGAGGGCATGCTTCCATGGTCCGAGTCTTCTCCTTCTGTCTCGACCTCCCCGCTCTCTCTAAGCACCATAACCTGCTTGTTAGGACATTGGCTTGCTATGTGCCCCCTTCCTTGACATTTAAAACACCTAATGTCTCGATTTCTTGTAGGAGGGGCTTCCACTTTCTTTTGAGAGTTGGTACTAGAACTCTCGGCCTTGTGTTCTACTTTGGCTGCTTGTGGCTTATCAAACTTTTTTGGATAATTCGGCTTCCAAGTAGCACTTGATGTAGCTCGTGTTCTTCCCCCTCTCTTCATTTGTTTCTCTATCTTGTTGGCCATATGAACCATATCTTCCAATTCGACGTAGTGTTGTAGCTCCACTTTGTTTTGAATTTCAGGATTTAGTCCATTCAAGAACCTAGCCATAGTGGCTTCACGATCCTCCTCCACGTTGGCTCGTATCATGGCCATCTCCATCTGCTTGTAGTAATCTTCCACGCTCATACTTCCTTGTCGCAGTCCTTGTAACTTTTTAAAAAGATCACGGTAGTAATGACTAGGAACAAAGCGTTTCCTCATCACAACTTTCATCTCCTCCCATGTCTCTATGGCAAATTCTCCGTTACGTCTCCTGCTTGTGACAAATTGATCCCACCAAGTTATAGCATAGTCGGTAAACTCAGTCACAGCCAGCTTTACCTTCTTTGCCTCTGAACAATTGTGACAATCAAACATAAATTCAATCTTCTTCTCCCATTCAAGATAAGCCTCCGGATCAGAACGACCTGCAAAGGAAGGTATTTTTAACTTGATGCTTCCCAAATTCTCATCCCTTCTCCGCCTGGCCTCCCTAGGTTGGCGTTCATTCCTCAACCTCCTAACATTCCTTATGGAGCCCACGTCCTCATCAAAGCCAGAATCATCTCCACTCATTCCTCCCATAGGTGCTATCCTTCTTTGGGCATGAGGTATGCCTTGTGGTTGTTGGCTAGCACGTGAACTCTCTATGACATCCAGGCGTTGGTGTATTTGCTCAACCTCCGCTCTCATCATTTGTTGGAGCTTCCCTGTTAAGGCCTCCACAAATACCTTAGGGTCAACGTTGCCCCAAGCTCCTTGTCTTTCTCCTTCATTTTCTTGAGACATGTTGCTGCAATAAAATTGGTTAGTTAAAATAATAATGGACCTCACCAATCACTCCCTTACGTGTTTATCCTCAAAGTATGTTGCACTCGGATTCACTCGTGTTTACACTCCACTATTTGGCTCTTTTCTCTCTATAGTGCTCACCACTCTTGCCTTTTTCCACTCGTGGCACTCTTGTTGGTTCTTGCTGAGCTAGTAGAGATTAGCTTGGCCTTCGCACACTTTAGTTGCCGAGTCCTCTTCTTTCTTCTTCTTGCTTTCGTTCTTGCCTTCGCTTCTATCTTCTTGAATCACGAAATTGCACTATCCAATACTACTAGTCCTACTTGAATTCCGATTCTACTAATCCTACTTGAATTCTGACTTCTTCTTTTTTTTTCTTTTTTTTTCTTTTTGATCAGAATACACGACTTAGGACACTAAAGTCACGAATCTGAAATACCAAACTACTACGAAAAAAAAAACAAATCAGAATACTAGAATTAAACAAAGCGTTAAACAAAAGGATAGAAGGCCTAAAGTAGAACCTAAGCTCTTGATACCAAATGATACGAATCCCGTGAGGAACTCGCACCAACTCGGACCGTCTACTCTAGGATGATGGTTGATCTTGACCCGTCGCTTTGCGCCTTGCACCGAACCTCAGTGTTGGTTAACTTTGACCCGTAGCAATGGTGAGAACGCGAACCTTGATCTTGAATCGAATACGCCACAAACGGAGATGGGAATTCCGTTTGATAAGTACAAACGCCGTAGCTAAGCAATCCAGCCAGCAAGAACAACAAGAGTATCAAAGACTCACGAATTTTCTTATGCCAAAAGATGTGTCCTTTATTGAATTCGTGGCCTCCTTTAAATAGAGGTTACAACTGACTTGGTTAGACTCCAAAGTCAACAAGATAAGTTCTGAAGAGCTTCAAACTTATCCAACTACCTAAACTAGGCTTAAAACGAATATTTATCCTAATAATTGAAAAACACAATCATTATCCACTATTGGATAACTCTTATTCCTAAAAAGTAGGAAACTTGGCTGGAATTTAGGAAAACTAAACAAGAAACGAATTCTACTCCTTTAGGAAGTCTAATACGCATGCCTTATTCCTAAAGGATATAATTTCCTACTCAAAGTCTGAAAAGGATGCGTCCAAAATAACTCCAATCACGTGCATGGGCTTTGCATGGGCTCCTTGAACGTCCACGGGCTTGCACGAACTGGTTGTAGCCCAAATCCCTTGAATTAATCCATTGAGCTCAGCGTGCAACATCTTTGCTCTTGCTCTTGTAATTGGTCCAAGTGGAACTCGAACTGGTTGCGGGCCTTGTAGCTCCATAGTGGACGTGTTCACATCACCTAAAATAGAGTTTGACCCGAACAATAAATGCGAAGTATGTGTAGAGGTAAAAATGACCAAAGCACCTTTTCATTCAGTGGAAAGAAGTACTACACCTTTAGAGTTAATTCATACCGACATATGCGATATAAAACAAGTGCAAACTAGAGGTGGAAAAAATATTTTATCACGTTTATTGACGATTGCACGAGGTACTGTCATGTACACCTCTTGAAAGGAAAAGACGAAGCTCTAGAAGCTTTCAAGAGTTATAAGAATGAGGTTAAAAATCAACTTAGCACTAAAATCAAAATGATTCGAAGTGATAGAGGGGGAGAATATGTAGCTCCGTTTGAGGAATTTTGCCAACAAAATGGTATTATCCATCAAACAACAGCTCCATACTCACCTCAATCAAATAGCATAGCTGAACGCAACAATCGAATTCTTAAGGAGATGATGAATGCTATGTTGATTAGCTCGGGCTTACTACAGAACTTGTGGGGGGAAGCTGTGCTATCAGCTAATCACATTTTAAACAAATTGTCGCACAAGAAAAGGGATAAAACACCATATGAACTATGGAAAGGGAAAAAGCCTTCCTACGGTTACCTTAAAGTGTGGGGATGCCTAGCCAAGGTAGAAATACCTCTGCCTAAAAGGGTGAGAATAGGACCCAAGACCGTTGACTGCATCTTTATCGGATATGCTCACAACAGTAGCGCATACCGATTTCTAGTGCACAAGTCTGAAAACCCTAAAATCAACGAGGGAATGGTCATCGAATCAAGGAATACAATATTCTTTGAGAATATCTTTCCTAAAAAGGAAACGAAAGAAGTAAGCTCAAACAAAAGAAGTTATGAAGCTACTCAAGACTCTGATCAAGGAGCTGAGGAACCTAGATGGAGTAAGAGGACCAAAGTAGCCAAGTCGTTTGGTCCAGATTTTCTAAACTACATGTTAGAAAATGAACCTAGGACAGTCCAAGAGGCATTATCTAGTCCGGATGCTCCTTTCTGGAAAGAAGCTATCAACAGTGAGATAGAATCCATCATGCAAAATCACACGTGGGAAATCGTGGATCTCCCACCAGGTTGCAAACCTTTAGGTTGCAAGTGGATCCTTAAAAAGAACTACAAAGCTGATGGATCGATCGATAAGTACAAAGCTCGGTTGGTAGCTAAAGGGTTCAAACAGAAGGAAGGATATGATTTCTTCGACACGTATTCGCTGGTCACAAGAATCACTTCCATTAGAGTGATAATAGCTATCGCAATACTCTATAATCTCGAGATACATCAGATGGATGTAAAAATAGCTTTCTTAAATGAAGAACTGGAAGAGGAAATATATATGGAACAACCAGAAGGGTTTGTCGTCCCCAGACAAGAACATAAAGTGTGCAAGCTGGTCAAGTCACTATACAGGCTGAAACAGGCATCGAAACAGTGGCATGAGAAATTTGACAGGACAATAATGTCAAATGGCTTTAAGATCAACGAGTGTGATAAATGTGTATACATTAAAGGTACGCCTGATGTTTACGTAATTGTATGTCTGTATGTAGATGATATGCTAATCACGGAAAGCAGTAATGATCTTATCGTAAAATCTAAGAATATGTTAAAGAATAACTTTGACATAAAAGATATGGGTCTAGCTGACGTCATACTGGGGATTAAAATCTCTAGGACGATCGAAGGAATTGTCTTGTCATAATCTCACTACGTTGAGAATGTACTCAAGAAATTCAATGCTTTTGACAAACCACCGGCTAAGACTCTGGTAGACCTGAGTCTACACTTGGCTAAGAACAGAGGTGACCGAGTATCTCAACTGAAATATGTAAAGATCATCGAGAGTCTAATGTACTTAACAAATTGTACTCACCCTGATATTGCATACTCAGTTAGCAAGCTTAGTAGATTCACGAGCAATCCAGGACCAGACCACCGGCTGGCTCTGGAAAGGGTTCTAAAGTATTTAAAATATACCATGAACCATGGCATACTTTATACTAGGTATCCAGATGTATTGGAAGGATACAGTGATGCGAATTGGATATCGAACACTAAAGACTCCAAATCTACTAGTAGTTATATGTTCACCATAGGTGGAGGATTTGTGTCCTGAAAATCCTCTAAACAAACGTGCATAGCTCGATCCACCATGAAGTCAGAGTTTATAGCACTAGACAAAGCTAGGGAAGAAGCTGAATGGCTCAGAAATTTACTAGAGGATATTCCGTGTTGGAATAAGCATGTGCCCCCTGTATTGATACATTGTGATAGCATGTCTGCAATCGGGAGAGCACAAAGTACAATGTACAATGTGCAATGGTAAGTCTCGACATATCCATAGGAGACATAACACCGTTAGACAATTGATCTCAAGTGGAGTAATAACCATTAATTATATGAAGTCCAAGGACAACATAATAGGAAGGTTCAAAGCTGCAAGCTACCTTTCTCGATGCAATGATATTTCGTTAGAACTTTCTTAAAACGTGTCACCATGCATTAATCATCATTCATGTGGGGGATTGTTGGGTTTGAATTGAATGCATAATAAATGCATTTGGACCAAGCTAAAAGGCCCAAGCTGAAAAGCCCAAGCTGGAAAGCCCAAGCTGGAAAGCCCAAGCTGAGGATGGGATTACCACATCGAAAATCGCAAGGAAATTTTTCCTGTTTATAAGGAGAAGCTCTAAGCTGGTGTAACATTAAATGTTCCACCTGAAGAGCTGACCGAGGCTGCCTTCTTCTCCTTCTTCTTCTTCTCCTTCTCCTTCTTCTTCTCCTTCTCCTTCTCCTCCTTCTCCTCCTTCTTCTTCTTCTTCTTCTTCTCCTTCTCCTCCTTCTTCTTCTTCTTCTCCTCCTTCTTCTTCTTCTTCTTCTTCTTCTTCTTCTTCTTCTTCTCCTTCTTCTTCTTCTTCTTCTTCTTCTCCTTCTTCTTCTCCTTCTTCTTCTTCTTCTTCTTCTTCTTCTCCTCCTCCTCCTCCTTCTTCTTCTTCTTCTTCTTCTTCTTCTTCTTCTTCTTCTTCTTCTTCTTCTTCTTCTCCTTCTTCTTCTCCCTCCTCCTCCTCCTCCTCCTCCTCCTCCTCCTCCTCCTCCTCCTCCTCCTTCTTCTTCTTCTTCTTCTTCTTCTTCTTCTTCTTCTTCTTCTTCTTCTTCTTCTTCTTCTTCTTCTTCTTCTTCTTCTTCTTCTTCTTCTTCTTCTTCTTCTTCTTCTTCTTCTTCTTCCTCCTCCTTCTTCTTCTACTCCTCCTCCTTCTTCTTCTCTTTCTTCTCCTTCTCCTTCTTCTCCTTCTTCTCCTTCTTCTTCTTCTTCTCCTTCTCCTTCTTCTTCTCCTTCTCCTTCTTCTTCTCTTCTTCTTCTTCTTCTTCTTCTTCTCCTTCTTCTTCTTCTCTTTCTTCTTCTTCTTCTTCTTCTTCTTCTTCTTCTTCTTCTTCTCTTCTTCTTCTTCTCTTCTTCTTCTTCTTCTTCTTCTTCTTCTTTCTCCTCTCTCTCTTCTTCTCTTTCTTCTCCTTCCTCCTTCTCTCTTCTCTCCTTCTTCTTCTTCTTCTCTTCTTCTTCTTCCTTCTCCTCTCCTCCTCCTCTCCTTCTCCTTCTTCTTCTTCTTCTTCTTCTTCTCCTTCTTCTCCTTCTCTTCTTCTTCTCTTCTTCTTTTCTTCTTCTTCTTCTTCTTCTTCTCCTTCATCTTCTCCTTCTTCTTCCTTCTTCTTCTTCTTCCTTCTTCTCCTTCTTCCTCCTTCTTCTTCTCCTTTTTCTTCTTCTTCTTCTTCTTCTTCTTCTTCTTCTTCTTCTCCTTCTCTTCTTCTCCCTTCTAGTCTCCTTCTATTTCTTCTTCTTCTTCTCCTTCTTCTTCTCCTTCTATTTCTTCTTCTTCTCCTTCTTCTTCTC